>OW679201.1:28250064-28433277 GCA_940337035.1 Agriotes lineatus | reverse complement strand
CCATTTTTTTCTTTTCGAATTTTTCCTTGTTCATAGTATTCTTGTTAATCGTTTAATGTTTTTGTTTGCTGTCGTTCCTTTGCTCTAAATAGCATTCTAGTTTCTTTTTTAATTGTTTTGAACTCTTCCTCACGTTTTTGTTGGTTGTCTATCCATTTATACAAAAGTAGATATAAACAGTTTCTTGTAATTGTCCATTTTTTGCTTTCGCCTGTAGGTAAACCAACATTCACCTGCTTTAAGTTACAGTAGTTTTTAATACTAATAGAATCCTAACCTTGTAATGTAGGTTCATTTGTTGCAAGTGTGAACTCAAGTTACAGCAGTTGTTTTATACTCTGTAGAAACCTAACCTTGTAGCTTATTTAACCGACAATAATTAAATTTGTTGCATATGTAGCCAATAATGTAAACATACCTTAAATGTATATTTTCACTGTATACAAACTAGGGATGTTCCGAATATACAAAAATTCGTATTCGCGAATACGAATACCGAATACAAATACTCTTATGAATATTCGCGAATACGAATACGAATACGAATAAATGACCTTGAGTGAATAATATCAACATCAACATCGTTTTTGTACGCGCTGCAAATTTTAGAAATAGTGTGAAAAATAGTTTTGTTTTTTATTTAATGTTATAGAATGGTTAATATTTAAAAAACATGTTTTATTTAATGTATGAATACCTGTTTTATGTTTTTATTAAAATCCTTATCTAATTTCTATAATTTTAATGTCAAATACTTGTATAATATTCGTGTTAATTTTGGCGAATACGATTACGAATACAAATATTGAAAATATAGCAAATACTAGCGAATACGAGTATTCGGAACATCCCTAATACAAACGTAACCTTACTACTTGTAGGTTAACTCACATTTAATTGTTTCAAGTATGCGATGAGTAAAAATTACCAACGAATTGCGAGCATCATATGAATACAAAATTTTTTAATTGATTAATAACTTCAGTTTGAACTAATCTTACTAAGCTTCATTATACAGATTGTCCGAAAGCAGTTTTGAACATAGGAAATTAATGAGTGCGACAAGGAAGACATAAACAAAATGAGTAGCAGGACAAAGATAGAACGTAATCATGGCTAGCTATATTTTTAAACTAAAATTAAGTCAGCTAAAACAACAGCTAAAATATTTCACAGAAGCGTTTGTTTCATTGACTTAATTTTAGTTTAAAAATTTAGCTAGCCATGATTACGATCTGTCTTTGTCCTGCTACTCATTTTAGTCCAGTCGTTGAAGGTAAAAATATGCTATTACCTCAGAATTCTTTGAACCTTGACTGATTGAAATTTGGTGAGTGGTTAGTGGATGGCTAAAGGAGCAAAAGTGACATAGCGCAGATGTGCGCTTTTACCCTGAGAGTGGATGCCACCCCTTTTCGGGGGTGGAAATGTGTTCATTCAAAATAACCTCGGAAATGGATAGAGGGACAAATTCTAAGTAAAAAATGTTCTATATAGTTTTTTCGATAGATCGATATTTTTCGAGCTATTCACGATTGAAAACTTAGATTTTTCATGATAAAAATGCATGTTTTTGGACAGTTTTTCGCGAAGAAGTCGAAAATTTCTCGTTCCATCAAATAAGTTGCAATAACCAAAATTGAAACTCAGAAAACAGGAAAGAGATTGGTTTTTTTATGAATGCTCTAGGTCCAAGATAAAAGAAGTTATGGCTCGTTGAAGAAGATTTTTTTTCTGCAACAACTTGGTTCGAAGTAATCAACGTTAATTAACGAAAAACCGATGCATTTTTTGGGAAAAACTTATAGAACATTTTTTGTAGTGATTTAAAAGAGCTTTAAAATGAGCACTGTTAAAAATCGATTGCATCATAACTAAGCGAGTTACAATGCAAAAACGGTGGGCTACTCGAATTTTTGAAAAAAAATTAGCGCTGAAACCCCAGCCATTCGTTCCTTTTCCTGCCGGCCTCCTATTGGCCGACAGAAAATGACGTCACAGCGACAAGGCCGTCGCGCCCATATATGTAAGTACAACAAGGACAGAGCGTTCTCAAGTCATATGTGTTCTCTTTCTATCCCGTTTGGCTCACGGAGCTCTGACTACCGGTCGATTTCTATATGTCGATGCACTTTATACTCTTGATGACAGATAAAATATTTGACATAAGTAATACTAAAATAAAGTAATTTGTAAAGGGATAATGGTCAATATCAATTCTGGTGGAATGGCTGGGGTTTCAGCGCTCATTTTTTTTCAAAAATTCGAGTAGCCCACCGTTTTTGCATTGTAACTCGCTTAGTTATGATGCAATCGATTTTTAACAGTGCTCATTTTAAAGCTCTTTTAAATCACTACAAAAAATGTTCTATAAGTTTTTCCCAAAAAATGCATCGGTTTTTCGTTAATTAACGTTGATTACTTCGAACCAAGTTGTTGCAGAAAAAAAATCTTCTTCAATGAGCCATAACTTCTTTTATTTTGGACCTAGAGCATTCATAAAAAAACCAATCTCTTTGCTGTTTTCTAAGCTTCAATTTTTGTTATTGCAACTTATTTGATAGAACGCGAAGTTTTCGACTTAGTCGCGAAAAACCGTCCAAAAACATGCATTTTCATCACGAAAAATCTAAGTTTTCAATCGCGAATAGCTCGAAAAATATCGATCTATCGAAAAAACTATATCGACTATTCAATTCACCTGTCATCTGTCAAAAAGTGACCAATAAAAATCCAGAATTCTGACGTTTCTTGACCAATCAAAAAAATATCAGTGGATATATCTTCCTAGAAGGTATTCAAGTGACTATTTTAAACAAATGTGATTTTTATTAGAAAAAGTCAATATTAGTGTTCTGTTACTATAGAAATTGCGTAGTTTGTTGCTAGATTTACTGCAAACTAATTTGAAAAGTAGTTTGGTTCATTAAATAGTCCCTCGAATACCATTCTTAGTCAAAGTTAAGTAGATTATTTTTGCAGTGGTATCACTACTCATGTCCATTGCGCTTGGGATTAGGACTCGTGCTATCGCACTCGTCCTAATCATACCAAAGCGCAATGGACATTCGTGACACCACCACAAAAATAGTCGACATAACTTTGACTACTCATGGTATTATAAGTGAACATTTTTTATTTAGAATTTGTCCCTCTATCCATTTCCGGGGTTATTTTGAGTGAACACATTTCCACCCCCGAGAAGGGGTGGCATCCACTCTCAGGGTAAAAGCGCACATCGGCGCTATGTCACTTTTGCTCCTTTAGCCATCCCCTAACCACTCACCAAATTTCACGTCAATCGGTCAAGGTTCAAAGAATTCGGAGCGGAAAATCTTCAACGACTGGACTATTTTGTTTGTTTTCCTTGTCGCACTCATTAATTTCCTATGTTCAAAACGGATTTCGGACAACCTGTATAGAATAGTTTTGTCTATCTAAAGATGTTTCTTTACGTGGAAAAAGTTTGGTGCATTTTAGGACTTAGCATAACTTTCAGATTTTTTCCATTTACTCCAATTCCTCTCTGCTTTATATCTTTTTTTATACTCATATCTTAAAACTGAAATAATGTGGAGTCATACAACTGAACTTCAGTTGCGAATTCTTTCTTTTTAGCCCGTTGTTTGCCAGGCCTAATTTTACATAACCTTTTTTTATACTGTGGTTGCATATTTTTGATGTTTTTAAATCTACATAGCACAATTGTTTTACTTGGTCATCATTCGAGACACTAATTTTTCTTTTAAAAGCAAAAGGTGCAATTTGGTACTTCCACCATAAAAAAAAACTGCATAAATAAAACCTCATCTCCACAGAAAATACTTAAAATTAACTAAAAAAAAGAAAACATGTGTAGGCCTGTTTACATGGCACCGCGGCAATGGAAACACGCAGGCCTGTTAAGTAGTGTTGTGGTAGAGTTAACTCAGTCTTTTCGCTTTGAAACCACAGTCTCCTTTGAATGGCTTAGCAAATGAGAGGGACTGGAACCGATTGCGTTTGAATTTGGTCATGAGTGATGGCTGCGATTCGTTACGTCGCTCGTTACTGATGAATGCCTTCGAGTGCGCAGGAAAGCAAAGAGACAGTGTCGCCACTTGCCAGTTAGTGGACAGAGAGAAGTCCAGTGAATTGAAGTACCAAAGCGCCAGTACGAACCCGAACCGAAATTCGCTGCGCTACAATCCACCTCATTTACAGTTGTATGTACAGTTTTCTAGGCATTTTCGAAAGATTAGCAAAGCGGCCGATGAAAGTTAAATAGTTTCGGTTCGAGTCCCTGCCTAAATAATAGAAGAAAAAGCTCACTAAGCATCAAGCGTTAACACTTTACCATTTTTACTATTACTACTGAAATAAAATTGATTAACAATTCATTTTGTAACATGCACAAGCATAAGATTTTACATAAGTCAAGGATTTCTAATATTTGTACACAATTTTTTAGTAGTATACAGGGTGCATATTTGATCTAAAAACAAAACTAAATTGGAATTATATAATCACAATTCATGTCAATATCAGCTTAAATCAGCAGTTTAATGTAACAATAAAAAAAAAGGTCGAATAACGAGCAATTAACATTTGCCAAAAATTTTGTTCCAATGGAAAAATATTATTTATTGCAAAAATTCAAATCAAGAGCTTGGAATTTTCATTTGTTCATGAATTCTTCGAATATTGGAATTAATCTTTTAATTTTAAAAGTTTTCCGGAATGTGGCTCTGGAAAAAATCCGATTTGGAGTTTAGTTTTTATAATTTCCAAAATATTAGAAATATTTTCGCACATTTTTCTGCTACTTGTGCACAACAATAATTTATTAACACATTTTGGCATATTAAATAGTTAGTAGCCCGTTGTTAATACTTAAAAAGTTAAAAGTTTCATTCACTGCTGATTTGAACTTAAACAGAACATTAAAGCAGCTATAGCAACTAGTAGAATTGTTACAATACAAAGTTCAACTGCACTTCTAACAAAGCAAACTTGCACCCTGTATACACTTATTAGTAACTTCGATTAAAGCAGAAAGTTTTAGTACACATTTGAAATATTTGCATATGTACAAGAGAACAATTTCTATCATGTTTCCAAAACCGTGAAGAAGATTTCATACGAAAAATCCTCCACAGCAGCTACTAAGTTGAAAAGACTTACGTTCGCAAGCGAAAGGTTTATCAGGATCGCCTGGCGTGGGGTCAAAATTGTGGGCATACGCCTTTTTGCGCCCCCTACCACCACCTTTACGTCGACCAGGCGTGCTGGGCGAATCTGTTCCGCGACTCTGCAATAAAGACAAAATTGCATTCGCCCTTTCCACTAACTTACGCCATTTACCCGTCCTGAAGGTTTCCTTCGTTTACTACGTTTGCTGTATGTTTCTTCATAGTCTAAATCAGAATCCTGGTCAGGTTCGTCGTAGGCATCCATCTCCATTATATCTTGCTCATCGTAATACCATTCCTACACGGAGAAAAAATAAGATCGTTGGGTCATAACCCAAAATTTTATCACCAAGCTATTTACAGTGAATCAATCGCATAAAAATTTCGAACTCTAAAGAGTGCACACAGTGAACAATAAAATATTAATATACAAGGCGAGTTTATTTTTGTCGTGCCGACGGCACATAACGATAAAAAAATCTTTAAATGTGGTAAGAAATGAGCTCAATCTCAAATTAAGTTGTGAAGAATCTATGTTAGTCGAGTTGTTAGCAAGACAGTTATTGCAATTTTTGTAGTAAAACAGCACGTTGTATTGCTGTGATTGTAGTTTACATTCGTTTAATTAAAATCCAAATACAAAATTTAGTTTGTATATTAAAAGCACAAGATTCAACTATATTTTTTTATCACATGAACACAACTTAAAGCACGACTCACCCTGTATATCAATACTTCAATGAGTTACAACTCAAGCCCAATAGCCAAATTTGGGCAGCGCCCTGAAAAGGCAAGAAACTGCTCCACGTTTTAGAAGAAACTAACTTTAGCCACCTCATCCTTCAGCAGCAACTGGCTATCTTTGCTGTCGTTGTCTTGCAGTGCTGGGTTTTCAACCTGCGAAATGCTGTGCATGTCTAAGTCGCCGTCGAGGAGAGAGTCAGCTGCCCTGGCAAAGGCTCGGGAATTCATGGTCAAGTACTGGCGCCGCCTCTTCCGCCACCGTGGCCGCGGGTATGTATAAATTTGTCCCGGTATCGTTCCCGGCATCCTTTGCCTTTTGTTCATGTAGAGGGTCGAGTGGTTTTGCGCCACACCTGTTTGGCTGTCTAGAAACGGCAACCTCAACCGCCTCTCGATACATAATCGTGTGTTGTAGTTTGCTGCACTCTCGAGAATTTCTCGGTAAGTTTGTTCATTTATAAAGCTGTGGATGAAAGTATGGATCAGTAAAAAAAAAATACTACAATTAATTTATACACGTGTGTCGTGTTCATTACTTTATTATTATTATTGGTAGTAGAAAGGCAGCTTTAAGCTGATAAAACCACATATAATACATGATATTGCATTATGTTGTATTATGTTTGTTACTTTAACCACATTTTTCCCGCCTCCAAATCTCATATTTTCCAAATAAAGCTTCCTGTACTTTACATTTAATCAGACAAATTTCCATAAAACTGGAGTACTGCAGGTTAGATTTCTTGAAATTTGCAAAACACGAATTGGGAATTTTACGAATCAAACTAAACATGTAAAAAAATATAACAAACATGGAATACAACACTGCTGGAGCCTGTGATTTGAAAATATCACAAATCGTTAAAAACCCCTCGCCACACAAATATTTAACAACTGCTAAATAGCTACTGATGATGACGGCTTGGCTGTCGAAATACGTATTTAGCAACTGTTAAATATTTGTGTGGTGTGGAGATATTAACATTTTGTGAAACATGGGATATAACTACAAAAAATTTACTATAAAAATTATTTCCAATATTTGAAGTCAAACGAAGATTTTGTAATATATTTTTATCCACACAACAGACACTTCTACTCGGCTTCACAGCAAACACGCAGACAGAGCTTGATCAAATTAAAATGGATCTACGTAGGGAACTGAGAAGACTGCAAAGTGAGTGGTGGATGAATAAAGCTAATAAAATACAGGATTTTGCTGATAACCACGATTATAGACATTTTTTCCATGCATAAAAGGCCAAAATGATCGAGATGAAAGCTGCACTATTTCTCCACCCTCAATCAGAACAGTGAAGTTCATCGGGCCATGTTCCAGTTCATCCCTCAATACCCAACATTAGAAATTTCATTATTGTTAAAAACTGGGACAAAAATCCTTGCCAAAGTCATGACTTATAAAGAACATATAACCAAAATCTCAAAATGGCTTTCATCCAACCAGAAGAACTATAGTCAAATTTATACCCATTCGGAGTCACGTGATAATCTAGTAATTTTACGTATGTCGATTCTTAAAAATGCAATTTTAGGGAAATAAATGACATTCCGTTTTGTAGGTTATCCTGACATATGCCAATTTCTAAAACAAGGTTGCTACGGGTTTATTCTCTTATATGAAATCAAACTGAATTTACAGGTTAAAGAAAACATAACATGTCGTAAAATGTAAATATAATAAAGATATGTCAGCTGCTACATTAAAAACCTGCTGCGTATAGCAAATTTTAAGTCAATTTCTGTGCATGCATATTCTGTTATAGAACATTGCCATTTGAAGCCTATTTCCTTGCACAATCTATTTAGGGAAGAAACTGAATGTGAAAAATCTCCAGATTCTTCAACCAAGCATTTTTTAGATTTTTTATGGTTACAAATTCTTTAGCTACATACATTTTATATACAGTGTCTTGACTGCTTTGTCGACTTCCGTTTTTGCATTCTTCACTTTCTGGCTCATATTTTCGGTAAATTGTGCTCTCCGAGATATTTAACGCAAGAGAAGCACGGCGAACAGCGTTGGAGGGTGAAACTGTTGATTTACTATTATTAATATTGTACTCTTCATAAAAAAAAACGCATAATATTCAAATTAATTGTTGTGACTGCTCGTTATACCGCATGTCCGATGGTTTCTTTTAATTTCCAGTTTTCGGCTCAACAATTTTAGGTTTTATTACCCTTATCTCAATAACTTACATGAAAAATATAATCTGACAGATTAGAAACGTCAAATTTTTAAAATTAATTTTATGAATCGACATGCCGTTTTTTCAAATTTCTTCCATTTCATCTATTTTACTAAAGATGAACAGAGACAGACAAAAGTCACGTGACTCCGAATGGGTATAATTTTGACTATACTATCCATTCACAAAACTCGTGAACTGTCAAAACGCTGTCAAGTTGGTACCTTGTTTAAATTCTGTTTTGGAACTTCTGCTTGCTGATTTTGGCAGCGCTGAAATGTTTGAATTTAAAAACTTGACTTTTGTCACACTTTCTTGCAATAGCTATTTAAGTCACAAGGAATGTAAGGACCTATTAACATTTGAGGTAGGCAAGTACAAGCCAAGACAAAGTCGCGGCTTGTTGCCTGCCGAAAATGTTAATAGGCGATACATTCCGAGTTATCTTATTATATTTTTCCCGCTGCTTATCAAAACTTTCCTAGATTTTTGAAAAAATCGTTTGGTTTGTCACCTGTCACCAGGATTAATTTTCGTGAGTCGTGTTACCTATGAGTGTCACATGTCACATAAACACTTGCAATTTAGAAACAAACCGTCTAAATCTGCATCTTGCTTTGCTAATTTTATTATCCTAGGAACTTAATAATAGTATTAAGTTCCGTTGTCAAGAAAAAGCAGCAAACAAATATAATCACCGACTTACACGTTTTGCTACTAAGGCTGTATCACTGACTTACATCATCAGCAGCGGGAAAAAAAAATAACCTCCCAAATTCTTTATTGCAATGGAACAGAAACAAAAGAGGGTTTTATTATTGCAAAGGGAAAAAAAGGCTAGAGTTGATTATTACAAGGAAAAACTAGAATAAAATAGTTGTGACTTTTGACACATGTAACATAACCTTAACTTTAAATATTACTAGAAAGCACTAGATCCGAAGTACATTCCCAAAAAAACTGTAATTTCCAGGTACACTCAGCAAATATTTAAAAAATTTAACATTGACAGTTCATGAGTTTTGTGAATGGATAATAGTGGTTCCATCTTCTCCTGATGTCAACTTTAGGAGAAAACTCAAGAACAGCAAAACCGAGATGCACTGTGGACCAGGATCTCAGCATGTGTGTTTATACTCGGAATCCAGCTTAATGGATCAAATTAAAAGAGAAAGGCTTATTACAGTGTTGGTAACAAAATTCAAAGATCAATATGTGTTGGTGTTATTTTTAGATCTGAAAAGGGCATTCGAAACAATAGATATGAATAGAATGTTGAGAATATTAGAGAAGTATGGTGTGAAGGGAGTAGTGCTGGAATGGTTCACAAGCTATTTGATGAACATTGAACTTTCAGAAAAATAAAAATTACACTCACTTATAAATTAAATAATAGTAATTTATTATACAAGACGATAAAGTTAAATTTTATCCACGAGTGAATCGTTTAACGTCGAGACGAAGTCGAGACGTTAATGATTCAAGAGTAGATAGAAACAACTTTATCGTCGTGTATAATACAATATTTTTTTCTATAGCAAGAACTTTAACAATTTCAAAAGAAAATAATGACAGTCAATCACATTTCAAAATGTCAGTAGCTAGATTGGGTTGCTACGATAATACGAAGCTGTCATGTTTAATTTAAACAAAAGTTAGAAAATTAAATTACTTTATCTATCCTTGATGTTAAAGTGCTACTTTATCTACCCTTGCTGTTAAAGTAAAACTTGACCTTTTGTTTTGAGTTGATAAAAGCACACTTTAACATGTGCTATAGAAAAAACAAAATTGCATGCATAAACATTCATTTACCCTCTTTTTGAAGTTGGCATATGCATACAATTTTTGTTCTAGGGATTCTATATTTTGTTTTGCAAAGGTTTCCACACCTGCATAAAGGCACGTTTGAATTTAAAAATGACAAGTAATATTTCTCATTATTTCAGTGTCAAAGTAGATATTTTTCTGGAAGTTCTCCCCTAAAGTATTATAAAAAGCAATAAAAATAGATTCTAATAAAAGCCACATCAATAGTATACAACAGTGTATTTTTTTTGTATAATTTTCAAGGTCAACTTTCTAGGGGATAAGTTGCATTCCTGCAGGGTCCCTAGTTTTAATAATGTTGGTACATATATTTTCAGTCCTTTTTTTGCACTAAAAAATGATTGTCATTTTGACAGATATGTCATAATAGTGGGTAAAACAAACAGCATAGTAAAATATTGCAAATTTATTAATTATTAAACTTACAATATTTGAAAATAAACATAATGAATGTTTGCAAAATTAAAGAAATTTGTCAAGAATTCAAATTAAGAAACTTTGACATTCAAAATTGATACATAACCATAATTTTGAAAAAGTTCTACCAACACGAGGTATAAAAATTTCCTAGTGTTTTAATCACATATCTACCAACATTGTAACACTTTGACAGTTATTATAGAAAAAAAACGTACTTTATGTGCATGTATTTGACATTTTAGGAGTTCTAAACGCTGAGAGATATAAGTTAAAAATTTTGCCTCGGTTCATCGACATGTTACAAGGATATTTTCAACAAGATAGGACACCAATTCCCACTATCCCAATAAAACTGAATTTCTTAGCAGAATCCTTCGATCATCATGTAATAAGTTTAAATACACCAGCGCCTTTTCCACCTCGGTCTTGTGATAGAACTCCCTGTGATTTTTCTTATGGCCATACATAAAAAACTCAATATTTGTAATTCCTACTATTAATATGGGAGATGTTAAGGAGCGAATTAGAAATAAAATCGAAGAAATCAATAATACACCGCCAATGCTGGACAATGTTATTAATTCTGTTAACAAACGAATCAGAATATGCATAAATAAAGGTGGTGGTCATGTATCCCATCTTGTGTAGTTTAAGTTTATTTATTTATAGTCCATTTACTTGACATCTGCACTGTCAAACTGCTGGTATGTTGGCACCCTGCTATTTTTCACTAAGTGATTTTGAGCTTTGCGTATTGGTGCCCCTAGCAAATCTAAAACTGTCAAGAGGTGTTAAATATTACAAATTGAAATTGAAATAATTCATTACCATCATAAACTATTTTAATAATGGAAGAAGCGAGTAGCAGCAACTTGAAAAAGAGAAAGAGAATTGTCTTAACTGCCAAAGAGAAAAAGTCAGTAGTTAACTATTGTTTGGAAAGACGCGAACTTACATCCGGCCTTTTAAATAACGATTTGTGCACTACCATTTTAACTATAACTATAATAAAGTATTTAATAGAAAATTAAACTGACGTAATGAAACAGGCATTTACGCTTTAAAGTTAAAAAGAGAGATCATTCCCTTTCTCAGCAGCATGCCTGTTCTAACACAGCGGGCACACATTTCGGCCGGTTCGTATGTTTGCGTGCTTGTTCCAGTAGTATAATATATATACAGTTCAATGGGATAACCCAACTTTTTGTGTTGACATTTTAGTAACTAAATTAATGTACAGTCTAATAAAAAACATTATTTTGGAAATATAGTCAAGAATTTTTTTTTAAATTTGACACTGAGTGCAGATGTCAAGTAAATGGACTATAATTATTTATTTATTTAATAATTTGTGTCAATTTTTATTTGCTATTTAAATACCGGTTGATTATAAATACTTTTTCATCAAGTTGGCTTTCAAATATTTATTGTATGAATATGTTGGCGGCACTGTAAGTCGATGTCAAATTCGAGGTTTTTGCGTCAGTCTGTGTAAAAACTGACGCAAAAACCTAACCTACTAACCTCGAATTTGACATAGACTTACAGTGTCACCAATAATACACTTCAGTACTGCCAAACATAAAACGAATTGCTTTGCTATGCAGAAAAGTGTTGCTAATGCAGAAACGTACCACATTTCTCAACGATTTTGAATGTAGAAATGTAGTACATTACCAGATGAAATGCTACAAATACATTTATTATTCATAAAATCACCTGTTTAAATTAAAGTATAAATTTAATTCCTCAGCTCTATTATACACTGCTGAAAAAAGGTAAGGGATATCTCAAACATTATGAGTTTAAGTTACATTTGTAAAGTAACCTGTGGTCTGTTTAGTAAATATAAAAACACAACGTAGTTGATTTTAGATAGATAGATGGATAGACGTTGGTTTATTCATCCTTAAAATGTTTACAAAAACAGATATTGTTACTATCAAACAGATTTAACACATCTTGAACAAAGATTTTTAAACTGATATAAGTTAGCAGCCTGTTTAGTTTCGTCCAGCATTTCATTATATAATTTTAGTCCATTATAGAATAAGTTTGAGAACATGACTGTGCTGTTAAGGGTAATCTCAAGTCATTTACAAATCTTATAATTATGAATATCCTTATTAGCTACTATAAATTCAGTTATATAACTACGCAATTTCTTATTAATAATTTTAAAAATTAAAACTAGCTAGATTCTTTTTTGATCATCATGAAGAAATTTTTGAATACAGACCTACGTTCTAGAGCATTACATGCGGTGTTTCAGCTTTTATAATTTAAGGAAAGAAGTAATGAGCCACATTGCATGTTTTGATCCTTAATAATCGCGTATGGTCTTGGAACACAAATAATTTTCAAGAGAAAGTAATTAATTTATTGTTTCTTACTTATAAACAATAATTAAAATTTGAAATAAAAACATCCAGTGTGGTTCATTACTTTTTTCTTTAAATTACAAAGCTGAAACAACGTATGAAATTCTCTATGACACAGGTTTGTTGCTAAAAATTTCTTAATGATGGCCGAAAAGATTTGAAACATAATTAAACCATATGTGGTACAATGTTGAATTCAGAATAAAAAATGCTTCTAAAATTTGACATTAGAAAATAAAGACCGTGCTTAAAACAATGAAGTTGATGATGGTTGCTCGAAGACGAAACATCGGATAAAAAAATTGATAACACAGTCTTTATGTCCATAAAAAGTTGCTGTAAAGAAGTTTTCGCTCTAACTTTAATATTA
This sequence comes from Agriotes lineatus, assembly GCA_940337035.1. Lineage (NCBI taxonomy): Eukaryota > Metazoa > Arthropoda > Insecta > Coleoptera > Elateridae > Agriotes > Agriotes lineatus. The sequence goes on along the minus strand of OW679201.1, from coordinate 28,420,151 downwards.
ACACCGGAAAAAAAAATAATTGAAAATACAATATTCAGTTTTTTAAGATTACTCAAAAACGAAAAATCATATCAAGGATTTCTAGGCGTCACTTTAGTGGTCCTGTAATTACGCAACTTTTTTCCCATTTAACCAAATTTGTATCTCTTGCTATTAACGAGCCCTCCTTATCTTGGGCAAGCTGTAGAATGTGCTCTGTGGCAAACAGAATATCATCCCATATTGATATTTTTCATATGAAACGTGATATGACTAAATCAGTGGCATACAAAGAACTGTAAATTATTTATTATTTATATGTCAAGTCTGTGTTTTGCACTTCTTCCTAAATCAAATGTACATTTATAATTAACAGACCTATCCTCTTGGTTGTTTAATTATTTCATTTTCTATTCACTTCATATTAGGGATGTCGTACCCGGTCTAAAATCAAACACGGGTACCCGAAAGCAGTACCCGGGTACCCGAGGGTACCCGGAGATTTTACATTTTGCCTTATTATTTTCTGGCAAATGAAAATATTTTCATACAGGCGATTTTTTTATGACATTGTTTTCTTATTTGTTTGTACTTTTGTAGTTTCATACAATGTTCAAGCTCTATGCTCTTAAGCATTTTAATGCCGCGAGTTTTAAAGTGAACTAATTTGAAATGGTACCTACTCGCCAATTCAAACTGCAAGTCGTCTGTCCTAAATATTTTCAGACTTCCAAGTGTTATCAAATTCAAGTACGTGACTTTTTATGCGAAGTTGGAAGCAGCATCAATATCACACAGTTGATGTTGATGTTAGTTCAACCAATACTGATGCGATTTAATGGTGCTATTGACGGGTTGAATATTTCTGTGAAGCGGATTTATTGCCTTACATGAAACAATAATCAACATTCTGTGGTATCGGATGGGTTGATTCTTGTTATTTCTACATTGTTATGTTTTTCTAGAACTTATTCCTATTCTTTTTAAGTTTTTATTATCTTCTCTGAAAAAGGCAGACTTTTTGGGCATTACATAATTTACTAGTCGGGTACCCGGGTCCTGAAAATATACCCGGGTTGACTATTACCCGGGTCGACCCGGGTACCCACCGACATCCCTACTTCATATTATGATTTGTATAAATGGGCATTTATTGCATTTCCGTAAGTACCTATCTTCTTTCTCTTAATATAGGCGGTTCTATACGCCATCTTAAGCAGCGGCCGGGGTAGGTGGTTAGCTTAACCCCCTGAATTAAGGAAGAATACCCTCACCGGGATCACGACCACCAAAGTTGTTCGTATGATGGCCGAAGAGCATTCGGTGTTATAAGTATCTTAAATGTGTCAATTGTAAATGGAATTACGGTTCTGTAATTGGCATAATAAATCATTATTATTCTGTACAGCTATGACATTCCAGCATTGTAGTAATTATTTTAATATTTTTATACATAATGCATCAAACATGGTGTCCACCCAATCAACGTCAAAGACCTCTAAATTTTTGAATTTTGTACTATCAGCAGAAACTATTAAAAAATGTTAGCAAAATGTCTGTTTGGCATATTAAAAAAACTTTTGACGGGTTTTTGCCAAAAATGAAAAAAATGGAGTTACCACATTTCTGATACACATGATTTTCTAAATTACTATAAAAATATAAGCCATGGGGAAAAAGCGAACCTGGGAGACCCAGGGAGAGAGATGGCAATTTGAGTCGGGACAGGCCACCAAACCTATATCGTATAGCAAATGATGATGAACAGGTAACGTATGTACAGCTAGTACTATTTTTAAGAACTCAATATTTATAATTAAGTTTTAATTATTATGGTAAATTTTATTGTTGATTGCAATAGAGTTAACTCTAGTGTTTATTAAGAAACCCGTTAAACTAAATTAAAGTGTCTTAAATACACTAAACTAACTCTTGAATTTACATATAAATTGATCTAGTATGCAGGTAGCTATCCTAGTACACTATTAAATTCACTTAAAATCACAGCCTGCTCTGAATTATATAATTAAAAATGTACTATAGCTCAATTTATGAAGAATTTTATTTATTTTCCACTGCAGAATCCAAATTATCTTGGATATAATAGTTCTAAAACGAAAGTTATTGATTTTAGGACGGTTGCGTACCCCTCCCTTAGGTCTATTAGCCGACGTAGGCACAATAAGGCAAATTAACCACAATTTCAGCACGTACAAACGTATTTCTTATTGGTTATCTTAGCTACTATCTCAAGACAATAAAGACTGAATGAATATTTCCTGCTTACCTTTCGATTTTCTCTAAATTCATTGGATTTATCGTAGCCACCACGGCCGCCATTGTTGTGCATTTACTACTAATCGAATCGAACAGCAACAGACGACTGACGCAACGGAAGTGTGCGGGGGGCACAGCTGGCCGTTGCCATGACTACAATGGATCGCTGGTTTTTTAAAAAGCGTGTCTGCAGCTTGCTCGTATTGATATTTTTTGCTTGTTTCTCAAACTACACAAAAATGTTAATTGGAAATACTTATTATAACATTTCTATTAAAGATTATAATTGATTTGAATTGTTATTGATGATTGGATCGTTTGTTATTAAAATTGTTTGAAAATACCTGTTTTTTGACATAAAAATGAGAATTTTTGGCAGTAATTTCGAATCACGCTAAATCCTAATTGCTAAGTGAAGGAAACTCAGTTCGACAGTACACCTTTATTGTATCCGTTGATAAGTTAACTTTGAAGGATCTCACTTGATAATACACAGGGCGATCAGAAAAAATAGGGAAAACCAGTACAAATTGTTTTTCGGGGAAGGTGACTGCGACTTCATATTTGATACCTACTTTGAATTCTAAACAACTTCTTCAAACAACATTTTTGTCTATTTTGAGAAATAAAAGTACTTTATTCTTAAACTATTTTCATATTTTCGAACCTCCCCCGTATACGAAAGAAGATATTTAAATTTTGGCAAGGTACATTTTTAGTTTGAGAAGATGCAGGAACTTCTATAAGGAATTAAATTTTCTGATAAAATGGATAATAAAATAAAACTATTCGTGTTCAAATATGTACTACAGTCGCGGCCATAAAAACCGGGACAGTTTTTTTGACCTAATTTTCAAAATGCGAAAAGAAGTGCTGACACTGACAATTCTAATTAATAAATGTCTTCAAAATTCATTGTTCAGATCTGAATACCGACTTTTGATGACATTTATTAATTAGAATTGTCAGTGTCAGCACTTCTTTTCGCATTTTGAAAACTAGGTAAAAAAACTGTCCCGGTTTTTATGACCGCGACTGTACATATAACGGACAATGTATGTATGTTATATTGTATATTATGATATACATCACTGGAATGGGAAAAAATCATCTTTCTCATGATGCCCCAGACAACTATAGTTTCCATATAAAAAAATACAATTTTATAGTATAACTCGAATTTCAAAACCTTTTTTGAAAAACTGACTAGTGGCGTAGTCGTTACTTTTTAGACGACCACGTATGAAAGTAACATTATCGCGATAGCAGCCTACTACAGAAAGTTGACAATTTCATACACTAGCACGATATCATATCGTGCTAGTCATATCGTAACGGCACAAAGTTATTCAAATCACGGCCTGCTTAATTGTGTGACAAACGTCACTTTGACGTTTGTCACACAATTCAGCAGACCGTGATTCAAATAATCCAGACGCTTTTGTTTTATTCGTTGCTCTGCTTCCAACAAGCTCTATTTTTTTATAATTGTACCAATAATAATATAACGATCAATTTTGCAAACGAAATAAAAACAATTCTTAAAAATAGAATTTACTTTGAGTGGTCGTCTAAAAAATAGTGTTCATAACTCGCCCGAAAGTGCAAATATCTGTGCTCGTGTTTTAAATCCACTCGGGCTTCGCTTCGCTACGCCCTCGTTTGTCTAATCAACACTCGCACGATATTTGCTACTTTCGGGGCTTGTCATGAAAATAACTATTTTCTACTCCTGTAACTAAAATGCCATTTAACATACTAACATACACGTCGCTAAGTGACCTTTTAATCATGCCTTCATAACCTATGACTAAAGAGCCTCTTAATCATGAGCTGAAGTTGGCAACGATGTTTTAGTCATGGGGTGAAGTTAGGTTCAAATAGTATTTGCTTTATTAGCCACAGCCAAAACTAAAATCAAGTTAATTTTCAACCGTCACTTTGACGTTTGCCAAGCATAATTTAACCTAATATAATAAATGTCAAAATTTTAATGAAATAATATGTTATATTCTCTAAATTTGTGGTCGTAGAAAAAGTATAGTATGCAACTCGGTTTATAAACTTATTAGTCACTCATTTTATTAAACACTCGCTCCGCTGCGCTTCGCTCGTGATTAATAAAACTCGTGACTAAAATGACGTTTATAAAACTTGATACATAATATACTATTATCTACGACCACCACTTAAAGTAGGCCTTTTAGCGCTAGCTTTTTTCACTAAAAGTGACATTTTATAGTTTACAGTGTTTAAAGAAATCAGCTGTTTACTTTTAGCGCGAGTGTGAGATAAAGTGAAGTGAGGTTATAAACTACAATTTCGAACTGGAAGTGAAGTCGTAAAATTATTCTAGTTACTTCTTGCATTAGAGGTAAAGTGTTTTTGAAATAATTAAAGCGTTATGTAATGAATACAGTCAAATCTGTAGTATTAATAATTACCTACCTTTGATAACTGACTTTGACAGTATTGGTTTCCCAAACATTCGCCTGCGCGCAAAGGCCCTCTCTTTATTATGACATAAATTCTAACTGCCACAGATACAAACCTTTGTTAAATCGATATTTATGGATTAATAACAGTAAAATTAAGGTCGTAGATAAAATATTGTATGCAACGCGTGCTAAAAGTCGTTTATGCACGAGACATGTTATGAAACTCAGCCTTCGGCTTCATTTCATAATTTTATGTCTCCTGCATAAATGTCGACTTTTAGCACTTGTTGCATAAATAGCTATTTCGCTATTTTTATAAGCGAGATATCGCCACAAAAGGAAAAATCGAATTTTTATTTATAGCTCGAAAACAAAAGACGGAAAACCATTAAGCTTTTCTCGAAAAAAGCGATCGAGGAGAAGGGGAGTTCATTTTTTCATATCTCCTTTAGTTATAGAGATTTCCTATGAAAACATTTAAATTTGCCCACCCTGTACGTGACATATCTGATCATTATCACTGCACGTAGGGTTACCACTGAATCAGTTCAGTGAGGTTACCAACATTGAGTCTAATAATTTTGGGGGGAGGCAAAGTGGGGGTAAAATTAATAAAAAAGAACAAGGTAAAATCGTTTTTTACATTATAAAGCTGATTCTAAAAATTATTTTATATATTTTAAAGTAGTATAGCATAATTCTCGGCGTTTGTAAATCATAGGAATTAATGAGCAAAGCTATTTTTTACATTCCATAATATAACATTTAAAAAATCCACCTACTATTAATACGGAACTATGAGTACATTTTTCTGAAAAAAAAATATATTCTAGAATTACATGTTTTATCTAATTTAATATCACAATGTAGTTCTTATAACACCGAAAACAGTGCTATAATCTATAATAGAGTCTATTATCCATTCACAAAACCCGTGAACTGTCAATGTCTAATTTTTTAAATATTTGCTGAGTGTACATGGAAATTACAGTTTTTTGGGAATGTACTTCGAATCTGGTGATTTCTAGTAATATTACAGTTAGGTTATGTTACATGTGTCAAAAGTTAAGTGAAGTTTTTCCTTGTAATAATTAACTAGTTTTTTTTCTTTCCAATAATAAAACCCCCTTTCGTTTCTGTTCCATTGCGATTGAGGTGTGTGCATAAAAATTAGAAAATTTTGGAGAAAATCGTACGACACTCATTAATGGCCAATAGAAAAATTAGTTCACTATCCGTATCCAAGACAACAAAAAAATTTCTTGGAAATTTTTTGTAGATAGACATTACTTCTTTTTAGGGTTTGTGTCGTTACGATTTTCTTACCGAAATTGCATTCGAGCATTAATTCATATCCGCAAATTATTTTTCGTGCATGCAACAACGTCCTAATTTACCCTCGCGTACCGCTCGGGCAAATTAATACGACGTTGTTCAAACGCACTCAAAAAAATTTCCGGAAAGAATTAATGCTCTTATGAGATTATATGTGAGTATTTTTTTACAAGTAAGTGTGATATAAGTCAAGTTTTTAAATTGCAAATATTTCAGTGCTGCCAAAATCAACAAGCAGAAGTTCCAAACGAGGTACCAACTTGACAGCGTTTTGACAGTTCACGAGTTTTGTGAATGGATAGTATTATAGCACTGTTTTTGTATTGTTATTTTCATAGAAAAAACGTTGAAACGGCCTACTCTGTTGTAGACAACTGACAGATTGTCACATTTATTAAATGTCAAAATTCAAAGTTTTTGATTATTTTTATGCAAAATGACAAAATAGTATATTATACTCGTCTAGTAAGAGACACCGGAGCACTCGTTCCGTTGCTGCACTCCTCGCTGCGTTCGTCGAGCCACAAACCCACTTGTGCTACAATAGACCCCCTTCTTAAACTAGTATATTAATATACTATTGCCTCTTTGGTCACTCTTTACCAATGACTTTTGCCCTGCAGCTTTTAAATAGGCATTGGCGTAACTAGCGGGGGGGCCAGGGCGGCCAGGCCCTCCCCAGAGTGCCGTCTGGCCCACCCCAGAAAAATAGAAGTTAAATAAATTTAAAAATCTGCTTTTTTTATTAACCCATTTAAACTAAGGGGTTGGTTATCGACACTCACACATTCTTACATTTTCTGGTTTTATTACCTTTTTTGGCTTAAAAACATTATAGTATAAATACCATATGTTGGACGGATGACTCTGTTGAATAATAATATACAAGAGAAAACGTTATTAGTTAGCTAATAATTACTTTGAAAACACTGCTTTCGTCTGAATACCTTTTTTAGTTAAATTTACACCATTTTTGTTAGTTTCTCTCAAGTTTTATACAAATCAAGGATCAATTTATGTGTACAGAAAAATAAAATTGCAATTATTTCATATGTGGGTAAGTAAAAGAGATGAAAACTTGAGTGCATCTACTCGCTGGGCACATATAGCTAGCTGCCTATTATAGGATCATCCAGTTCAGACTTAAGGTGACTTGCTAATTTATTTAGATGTTTGCGTTGCCGTAAGAATTGAGTTTATAGCTTTAAAGAGTACGATTCAGGATTTTATGTTGAATAGTGTTTTATGCACCGCAAAGAACATTTTGTGGTGCTTGAATTTCCACAGTTGCTAGCCCAAGATAGAATAAAAAGATATCACAATAACAATTAAAAGGATACTGATGTTTTCCAGAAAGTATTTTTTCGAGGATACGGAGAAAAAAATAAAAATTGTGGCTCAAAAACGTGCAAGTGGAAACCAAGTGATGTATCTCCAGGAATAATATTTTTTATCGTCAACCTCATTGAGTTGCAAGAGGTAATCTATACATTTTTATGGTGTTTATGAACCGAAAAATTATTTATTGATATGCTCCTTAGACACGTAGTATTACGAGAGTAGGTAGCACCCATAATTTCTGCAAACCAATAGATCAAGTGTATCATGGAAATGTAACTTGCCATAAACAAATGTTTGTTGTTTTCTAGTTTAACAGTTCAAATTTAGTTACCTACTATACAGTTAGTTTTGAAACAAGTGTTGTGCATCAAAAATGGACATAACAGGAGAAAATTTTAGAGCCATGATTTACTATGACTTTAAAAGTTCGCTATCTCTGAAAGAAAGATGACTTCGTGCTGATTTTGGTGGTCAGGAGCATATTTCTGGTTTAATGAATTTAAATTTGAACGAGTTTCAGTCAGCGACGATTTTTGCGAAAACAAATTTCAGCAGTTACTGATACGAACGTAGACGTTGTGCGAAGAATGCTTCAGTAGGACAATCGAGTCACTTGCAGAATTATTAAAAGCATCTTGGACATTGGCATGACTGCAATACACAAGATTTTACATACTGATTTGGGTGTAAGAAAAGTCTGTCTTGGGTGGATACCACACAGTTTAACAGACACACAAAAACACAACAAAAGCATGTGGAACAGTATAAGAAATATGATGAAAGTAGATCTAAAGCAGTTTACAGAATAACTGGTGACGAAAGCTGGATATATGCATTTCAACCCGATTCTAAGCGGTAGTCAGCACAATGGAAGTTTCCAACAAATCCTAATCCAGTTAAAGTGAAGCGATCTTGAAGAGTTGGTAAGAAAATAATTGCTTGTTTCTTTTCAAAATCAGGACCTACTACAACTGTCGTGCTTAAAAATAAACGTAGGGTTACTGCAGGAAAAATCTCGGCTTATGGCGCCCAATGGGTGAGATCGTTCTGCACCATGAAAATGCTTCTAGTCATACCGCACATCAAATAAAATAATTTTTAGAGACTTTCGAGTTAAAATTGCTAACTTATCCCCCATTCAGTTCCGACCTAGCACCTTCCGATTACTTTCTAGTTCCTTCATTAAACAATAAAATGCGTGGTGTGCGATTTGTAAATCCAGAAGATGCTGTGGAAAGCTTCAAAAATCTTGTTTCTCAAGTGACTCAAAAATTGTGGAATTTATGTTTTGAAAATTGGTTTTACCGAATGCGTAAATGTTGAGTTTAAGGGGGAATATTTTGAGAAAATATTAAAAACAAATTTTGGTTACTGAACTTTGTTTTATTAGACTGCAGAAATTATCGGGACTGCCCTCGTATAACGGCACCAAAGAACAAATTTATGCGAAAAAGTTATGTATGTACGTAAATTCATGTCTTCATAGGTATACATAGGTATTGACGATGGTTGGTTAGGGGGCCTGGCCCTCCCCAGACAAAAATCCTAGTTACGCCAATGTAAATAGGAGACAAAATTTAAACTCGGAGTTCGAAGAATGATTGCCAAACCCGAAGTATTTGGATCAAAATGACAGTATTAGCAACCTTAGGGGTACAATGGCCGACAATAAATTTAGGCCAGCCTGTCATTCGCTTGACATCTACTAAGTACTACTACTGCTACTTATAGAGTTGCCAACACTGTCATTTTGACCCGGAGACTTCGGGTTACTGCAAATAGAGTTAAAGTGTAGCAAACCAGCGTTTATAAATTATGAAAGTGCATTTTCCTAGTGTACTTTAAGTACACCCATGGTGCTACATTTAAAGGCTGATTTGCAGCGTCAATTTTGAGAGGCACCAACTCAACTGCCCTTTTGAGGTCTGCACGCAATTGGGGGTTTTCAGCATCATGTCCGCCAGAAGCGAGTGATGCAATCGAAGCGGGCCGTTTCTAAGGGTATGCAGCAACCAGTTCCAGATAAAATGTTTTTAGGTCGGCGTGATAAGGTTGCGTTTAACTGCAAACTTTTGCAAACGCTAAGGAATGTATTTTTTCTATGATCGTGTCAAAATGACAACTTTTTGCACAGTTTCTAGTGTCAAAAGTGACTTTTGTAGCACTCTTAATATTAGCGCCCGAATTACGTCCTTTTTGTACGTTGCCATTGGTGGCGTGTTTTAATACTATATTAAAACACGCTCTACCGTAAATTTTAATGTGAACATAACCAAAATGTCTAACACAATGTGACGGAAAAAGTGTCACCGAACTAAGTTTTTATAATTCTGTTATCGTAGAAAAAATAGCATATGATACACGTGTATAAGTGCCATTTAAGCACTCGACGCGAAGTTAAAACTACTCCGTTTTGCGTCGTGCTCTTAAACTCGTCGCACGTGCTTTAAAGGCGTACTTATACACCAGTATCATAATATACTATTATTAACGAATAATATGTATGTGACTTGCACTGCAATTGAAACAGGGCCGGACATAAATAGTTATCGACTTCAGGCAATTTTAACATTGTGTTTTTGTTAAACATTTTGACATTTGCGTTATTTTAAACACAATTATGACGTTATTTTTGATGATGTTTTACGTTGTTCAAATTAGCAACATCCTGCGAGTATCCTCAAGCTACATCGCACGTAGATTGTTTTAGAATTTAATTCTATTTTCTTTTATTTCTTTTGTGTTTTCTTTGTGTTTTTATGTTATTAATTGTTTTTGACGTCAATAAATTCGTGTCCATTGTTTAAACTTAGGTTTCAGTCCTAGCACTACTAGGGGAACCTGCTTTGGCAGATAGTGATATTTCATATTAAGAGAATTTAATGTTCACTGAGCTAAATAAGAGATAAAAAGGGCAAATAATTGATTCAATATTAAGGAATCCGAGACGTCTAATTCAAATTTAATGTCTTCACGGAGGGGTAAAAAATCCGTATCTCATATGCTACCTAAAAAATATAAAATATTTTTTGGAATTATATATTTATAAATTAAGAAACTATTTCACTTTGATCTTTTTTTAATTTTATCCCCTACTCCCCCAAAATTTCTTCGGGTCAGCATCGACTCAATGTTGGTAACCCTAGCTACTTATGTCCACCTAACCTCAATTTCGATTTTCCGGCCTAAATTTATTGTCCACCATGGTACACAATAACCCGGATATATACAGAGTAAGGCAACATTAGCGATATTTGCATATACTCGTTTTTTGATGCCATACACTATAGCAAAAAAAGTTAATTACAAAACTTCAATGGGACCTACTACTCTATAGTTCTGTGCACTCAATTATTTTTTTCAGGACACGCTGTTTTGTCGACGCCGCCATCTTGGATTTTTAAATATTGTACGGCTGCTTTTTCTTCGTCCATTCTGATTCCCTTTTTATTTATATTCAAGAATTTACAAAGAAATCGTAGTGATTGATAGGACATTTTCTGACTAAAATTTTACCAATTACCTATAGGTATGTGCAGAAATGAACCAAGTAGGCGTTGACTGCTTGAAAATAAGAAATAAAAAACAAAAGTGGGGGGTACGTTTTGCACCCCACTTTGGGTTCGGAATCGCTAAAAAGGCTTCGGGCACCAAAGGTTAATGTAGGTACTTAATTTATGTCTGTTTTTTCTTACTGCCTTAACTTTGTTTCAGAAAATCTTTATATTTGCTTTAAATTTATCATCTAGTTCATTTTCAAAAGCTTCCCAGCGATCTTGCTAGGCCATAACTACTACTTCTTTTGCTTAGCTCCTGTTTAAATTTCTCAATATTATTTTTCTAATAGGTATCCACCTCTTTTCTTCTTATTAGGATTAGAGAAGGGATAAAAAAAGTAAGAGATAAAACTGGAAAAGCAATTAAAATGGTACGGACACATACAGAGAATGTCTGAAAATAGATTAATACAACAGAAACAAGATGGTAATGGAAAAAGAAAGCCGGTAAACCAGAAAATCACCTAGACTGAATTAAGAAATTCGACAACGAAGAAGCAAAAACATTAGACAGGATGAAGCAGTTGGCGGAATAAAAGAGTAAAGTTAACTCTGATGGTGTAGAAAATGGTATACGACTTGGACACTTTTTCTTTTTGTAAATATTGATATTTTGTGATGTCACTAGCATATAGGCCCCTCCTCTTTGGAGAAATGTTAGGCATTAATATCCTACGATTGCCATAGTCAGATTGAGGAATTGCACTGGAGTCAGCACCAGATTTTTGTGACCGATGAGACCTGTATGGATTGAACCTAGGATTTTGCTCTACAAGCAGAGATTCTGCTGCCTGCTGTGCCACTTTCCACTGCATAGCTATGTCAATGTTGTAGAATGTATCTGATAGCATTACGAACTTCAACGCTTCAAGTAGAAAAAAAAAATTCCCACCGTATACTTTACAATTTGTCATATCTACAAAATACAGCTAATGAAAAATGACGTCGTTAAAATTATTATTATATCAGGTATACCACAGTTTGTTAAATTACGAGTACAAGGTATTGTTGGAATTTGCATTGTATAAGCAACATGTATAAATCTACAATATGTTCGTGTTCAAAACAGTTTCTTTCCGAGGTCATTTCGGCTAAATCAAATTTACCTAATTTAAAACTATGATAAATGGGCTTGAGCAAGAACACATTACAAATTTAAAATTGGACTCTACATTACTTAAAGCTAGCCTATAAATCATATTAATCAAGTCAGGCTCGACAACTTCTCAATAAGCTTCTTATACACTCTCATCGGCAGAGTCTTGGCCATGCACTGCAGCAAAGTTGCAGGTTTGGAACAAACCGCCATAGCCTGCATGAGGTGCTCTACGCTTAGATCTTCCTCTCCGCACCTGATGTACCGATTTGCTGCTTGCACTTTTCTCATAAAGTAGTCCCTTCGAGCAACAGACGTAGACAGCTTGTTCACGCAGTGATAGCTGTCGCTCTTACTCGCCTCTCTACGTAAAATTTCTACTAGCCTACCTGGAACATGATGTTTTAGCCTCGTACCTACTTGCATAAAACTCTTTACTTTCAAAAAGGTTATAGGAGCATGTAGTGTGGAGTTTTCCCTGGGTTTGTTTGTAAACGCAATATCCAGAATAGGTTACAAAAGCTGCCAGACCTGCAGTTATTATTGGGTATACGAATTTATTCATAATTCCAGGACTTTTGGTGGGGAGGTCCACAAGAAATTTTGATGTATCTCTGTGGCTTTTTGGTTCCTGTCACTCACTTTTCAATTTTGTTTTTGTCATTGCTTGGTAGTTTTTTTTAAATATGAAATCAATAAATTAGACTACAGCGTATGGCGATTGAGAAAAAAATATACAGACAAATAATACCAAGTGGTCCTTTGAGTAAAAAAGTGTAAATTTAAGCTGTATTTCTGCTTTGAACTGTTTATCGAAGTACCTGTGGCAAATACAATTTAGAAAAATGAAGCACAACATTAGCAATAAGGTTTATATTTGAATATATTTTAATATGGTACAAAAACGTTAAAGAAATTCCTGGAAAATAAGAGTAGTTCACTCCTACACTTCTGCCTGTAAGAGAGAAACTAATAATTTTAACAATAAATTCAGAAGTAGGCAACAATTTTTATCAAAAATAAATTAGCAGCGTTTCCACACATAAACTTTCTCAATCGAGTTGCTTGAATGCTCACGTGGAACCACATTTTTACATTTTGTAACACGTTGTGAATATTAATGTTCTAACTTTTAGAAGTTATAGCTATTACATTGGGAGCATTCAGACGACACAACAGTTGTACAACTGTTGAGTGAAATTTTCCTGAATGCGACCGCTCAGTCGTATCTACATAATTACCTACTTTCCTACTACACTAATTACTCGTTAATTTATCTTAATAATCTCATCGAATAATGTTTACTCCTTCATTTGAAAAAAATATAAAGATATTACACTTTAATTTGTTATTGATAGTATCACCGCTCATAATGGATTGGTTTATTTGGAAATTCGAATAAAAATGTAAATACATTATTTCACGTATTACAGTTGATTTGTAACTCCTAACAAAAACACGACATTCAGCTGTATTTATAGGTTAAAATAAACAACTTTGACAGTTAGCTCAACGTAAATTGAAAAAGACCATTCAGCAAACCTACATCGCTCAAACTGAGCGCTCACTCAACGGTTGTGTCGTCTGAATGCGCCCATTAGTACAATTGGGAAATGTACCGCAGCATTCACATTTAGTTCTAATAAAATACGTTTTTTAAAATCATAATCCTTAGTCAATAGGATTAATGTAAACCTTATGACTAAATTTCTTTTAAGGACGACTTTCTTAAATTTGAAAGCTATCCTGTTCAACATAGGACCTAACCTATGATCCATCGTAAATAGGGCAAAATACATTTATTTGATTATAAACGTAGCACAAATAAACGACGTGAACATTATTAACACAACGTATTGCTATAGTAAGTAGAATATTTTAATAACAGACAAAATGTACAATAGTGGAACGATCTAAATAGCACGACTAGTAAAACCTCACAGTGTTATTCTACATCCTCCTCCTGCATGTGCCGATCTTGCCTGAGCACGCGTGGGGCAATAGCAGGTAAACGCTGAACTAATAAATGGAACACTTGTGGTTGTAACGTTTGCTGCAGGACTTGTAGGAGTTCGTTAGGCTGCCCACAAACGGCAACGGCGTTTGCTAAATGATCGACTCCATTCTCGAGATCCCCTGCAGCCAGCAGCTCTTCTCCGAGCTGCACTTCTTGCAGGAAAAACCGTTGCACGGCCTCGTGATCTTTCATGTCTGGGAAATTAGCTGCTGCGTGGCGACCCGACGTCGCGCTCTCTTTCTTAGCGCGTCGTCCTGTAAATCAGCGTTAAACCTTCATGGGGACGAAATGCAGCACCCAACTTACGTTCTCGCAGTTTCTTTTTGAAGTCTGGATCTTTGTGCCTCTTGTGGTCGAAGTATATGCAATAGCCCAGGAAGATTGTCCCACACACCCCCGCCGCAATCCCGAGCACTGTTTTTGAAATCATTGCCATTTATCTTGCAATTTTAAACAGTTCAAACTCATTCCCTGCCAGCCATCACGCTGCGTCGCTCACGGAGACTGTTTTATCGGCCGAAAAGGTGAGGTTAGAAACTGCGCCAAATTTAAAATTTTGAGCTGCTAACGATTACCTTCAGTGTCATCAGATTTTGCTAATTTAAAACACCCAGTTTTTAAATGACAGTTTTCTCGGGTTGACTTACTTTGACGTTAATAAAAACAAAAACATTCCGTTAAGAATTGTGAGTAGGCTGGTCTATTTTAGGTTTTATTTTAAAAACGCGGAAATGGACATTTCGGTTTATTTAAATTAAGAAAAAAAATTTTTTTTGAGTAAAACGATTTCTTATTTTAGTTTTAAATTACATGATTAATTATAGGAAAAAACATGACAAATTATTCATGATGTTCTCTGAATGATGTCATTTTTTTTTTACATTGGTCTATAATGGTATAGTCATGGTGTAAAGAATACAAGGTGTAACGTTCCGCAGAATGTGGGCGGACCTCAAATTCAACCAATAGGACATGAACAGACAAATGGCACGATTGGTAGTACTGAAGTGTATTGTTGAAGACGCTGTCAATGTCAAATTCGAGGTTAGGTTTTGCGTCAGTTGGTGTCAGATTGACGCAAAATGTAACCTGCTAACCCCGAATTTGACATCGACTGACAGTGCCAGCAACATATACGATCGCAACCATGGTTACACCATGATCGCGGCCGTGATGGATTCCTGAGCAGGACCATCGGGGATTGGTTGACATCTCCCCTCTATTTTCTGAACGACTTCCCATCCCGGGAGCGTTTCACCTTGTATTCTTTACACCATGGGTATAGTATTCCAACCAGAAATTGGAAAGTTATTTAAAATCAGGCCAGCATTGAGAACAGTAAGTCACTTCGTAATTTAATTCATAAAATTACTGTTTGATTGTCATTCAGTGACACTTCGATAATAACCTTCAAATTTGACAGATGCAATGGGAAGTTTGGAACACATATACGTTTTTCGACATTTTCTATGCTACTATACGGTTTTAAAAACTCGACTAGTACCTACTTAAATTATGCACAATGTTACAATGCCTTAATAAAACAGTTACATGTACAATTTGCAGATGAACTGTCATTACTTGAAAGCTGTTTGACATTAGAATATTATTTACTGATTGTATGAAACCAACTTAGGCATGACTTACACTTTTCATGGTGTACTGGATTTTAAATAGCTTTCCAATTTTTGGTTGGAATACTATATGTGATATGTTTTATTTGACTTTTTCCACTGTCTCGAGTGTTTATCACACAACGTTTCGGGAGTTTCTGATCTACTCCCGTCCTCAGGTGAATGAAATCCTGGTTAGTCCTGCGAAGGACCGATTTTTTGTACGTTTTATCACGTGCACTCATACCATTCTCGGGGTTGGAACCCGAGACCACTGATCGCTGGGATTACGAGTCTGAAACTCATGTGCATATATTTAAAATTTGACATATGCAGAATGTTCAAAAAGCTGGCGTGCTAAAATAAATATAAAGTTAAAGTATTGCTTCGGTAGATATTCTAGAATAATAGCTCCATAATTATTCAAAATATACAGTATGACAATAAATATAAGATACCGAAGTTTGCAAAACTTAATTTGTTGTGGTTAACAACTATCACTTTAATATTTCCAGTTTTGATGTCTATTGTATTGATGTATGACATGCTCCACGTGACCACCACCCCTTTGGAAGCATAGTTCCCTTCCAAGCATTCTTGAAGATTGCCTACATAGGTAATTTCTAAATAGAGGTTGAAGTAAATTTTGGAAGACTGTACGATCGCCCTCTCAATTTCGCAGTTGCGACTGACTGGGGGATTTTTATTGAAAATGTTGTTTTTCATGGTTCCCATTCTGTAGAAATTGAAATTTAACGTACTTGATACTTGGTCCGTTATTTCTGCTTTGTTCGTATGGACGGTTACAGAGGTTACAGACAAAATTATTTTGCTCGGTAGTAAGCATCGTGTTTAACACGGTTATTGCATACTTTTAACTAGAAGGTGTCGACAAAAGATCGGAGTGACACTTGCAGCAATTGTCATTTAAATTGCAACTGATACGATGCTCTTAATTTTGGTATCCTATATTTATTGTCATATTGGAGTTAAGCAAAAATAGTATTGTAAAGAAAGTTTTTTATTGCAGTTATTCCCAAAAAATGTGTCAAATTATTGTATGCCAATCTGATTGCAATATTATACAAAGTGTTCCGAAAAGAATGCGAATGCTATTCTCAGGAGAAATATATCAAGTAGTACGCTTATTATCGATATTTTTTGTGAATCTTATGAGTTATAATCACAAAGTACGTACACAAAATTTAAGGGGTGATTCCTTGATCAATTCTAAGAAGAAAAGTTCATACAAACATGGGACCTAAACAGCTTCGTTTTCAAGATACAGGGTGTTGAAGTTTAAACAAAAAAAATGTTTTTTCAAAAATCTGGAAAACGCCCAGAGGTATTCTAATGAAACTTGGTGTATGGTAATATTTCATAAAATGGCATTGTTAGGTAAAAATAAATTTAATTTATTTTTACCAGTGGCGTGCATCTGGGTCACCGCAGTTACCTTATTTTAGAAAAATCGGGTACGCCACTGTTTTTAGTCAATACAAGTTTTTTAGCTTCAGCCATTGAAACTATACAAAATATTTATCTTTTATTTTTTTGATAGAATAAACCTTTTCCGAGAAAAACGGAAAAATATGTAACAGCAATTTCGTTCGTTAAACTTTAATGAGATCTAAACGGCTTAGTTTTCAAAATACAGCTGAAAGTAGTTTAAAAGAAATCTGTAATAACAAACAATCTTACAATAGGTACAAAACTTTTGAATAAAAAACAGTAACATACCAGATTTTTCTAAAGTAAGGTAACTGAGGTGGCCCCGATGCACGCCACTGGTGAAAATAAATTAAATTCATTTTTACCGAATAATGCCACTTTATGAAATACTAACCTACACCAAGTTTCACTAAAATACCTCCAGTCGTTCTCGAAATAAAAAAAAATTGGTTAAACTTTAACACCCTGTATTTTGAAAACGAAGCCGTTTAGGCCCCAAGTTTGTATAAACTTTTTATCTTAGAATTGATCAAGGAATTACCCCTTAAAGTTTGTCTACGTACTTTATTAACACTCTGTATACCAGAGAAAACGTAATGCTATTTTATTACGTGATTTGTAAGGACAATTCTTCGAAATTAGTACGTTCTTGTATTTCCCGCATAAGTCAAGCCCAAATTCGTGATGCAGTGGTGAGGACTCAAAAGTTCACTCCATACGAACCATGTTTCCGCTTATTTTATATGCTAACGCTTTGCAGTTCATTTATGTTCGTCAAAATTCAATTCTCCGTACGTTTGTTTTACAAAGCAGGCTTTGTTCTCGCCTGCGAGACAGCGCATTCTTTCTTATCGCATTCTCAGAATTTTGTTATTCAGACTTCCCCGAGTTTTCTTGAGAACTGTCGAGTCAAGGTTTCGTTATGTTGGACCTCTTCCGAGCTTTCCGTATAAGTGAAACAAGGAACGAGTTAAGACACACCTGTGTGGCCTCATTACGCGCCTGCATCTTAAGCAAAAGCATCAATCAGCGCCCAGCTCTCGAACCCTTTAAAAATAGTTGATTCCGGCAACGCTTTGGCCTCGTCAAAAGTCGAAAATTAGTGAAACTGTATGTTAGCCATCATCAAGCCCCTGTGTCAGTGTCGTGAAATGTTTAGCTATGGGTTTCTTCTGTATCATAGAGCTGGGTACCTCCAATTACGCTGATAGCGGATTATCAAGTGAGCAACCTCGTTTGTGTGATAAATTATCATCGTAGTGAAGTCACGAATTGCTGTACCGAATCTACTTGTCGTAAGGTGCTTCATTCTTCCCCCTCGATTTAATGTCGTCACACCTGCTTGAATACCGCCCTTATGCAGTTTCCCTGTCGTCCTTTTCGAGGCATAGTTGAAGTGCGACATGCAGCTAGAATTGGACATTAATACGTAACGTCTGGATTTCTTCAATCAAGGTATTTGTAGATTTAACAGTGTCTCTAACTCATAGAAATTTATAGTGAAGTGTTGTTTTGCCATTAGTTTAATTAAATCGTAAGATGTTGAACAGTACCGTAAAGTTTTATTGTCTACATGTTGTTTTGCGTTTTAAGCTCAAGTAACCGTTGTTGTACCATTATTGAAGTAATTGTCGCTAAATTTCGTTCATGTAACGTAGTTCCTTTATGCATAATTTAACGTTATTACTGTTTGAAATGTAGCTATGTCGTTTGATTGTCATTGTATCTCTGTGTTTAGTTTAAACGTCGCAATTTAACCTGACTAACCCCTTTTGCCTATTATGTATTTTAAACTGTAATCAGTAAACATTTCCATGTTCATTGTTATTCACATAAATACTTTATTACTTTAATAGAGTTTATTGTTAATTATCTACGTTTTTCATTGGTGTTTGCATGCCTTTTTTGTGTTTTGTTTTGATGTACAGGAAACCAGAAGGATTGTAAGAAAGTGTAACAAACGGTAGGTACGACTCAGCTGTTGCAACCGCCACCTCAAGCTGTGCCAAGGTAGAAGTAGAAAGGTGAATCACTCACTTCCACATTCAGAGTTCGTTCACCTGTGTTGCTGATTTTGTTTTCCCGATCTAGTCTGAATGTGGCGGCGCTTCAATATTTAACATCTTTTACCTCGTTACCGGAGCGCAGCCCCAATTTCAAAGGTCGTAAACAACCTGCCCTTTCGCTGAGCGTTCCCAAACCGGAGCAACCTTTTGTTACCGTTCATCATAACGGGGTCGGGGCTACGTATGCAGTTAAAGTTCCCATTGTGACGTTTTCTTGTCGTTAAAGTCGTTTTTGGCGGTGACAGAGTATCAATGCTAATGATCAATGTTGATTCCAGACACACGTTTTGTTGCTTTTTATGCTTAAAACGCACGACCTAACCTAGAAAAATTAACTGGCATTTCTAAATTAGATCATTTGACACGTGAAACAAAACCAAGCTAGCTCGTACCAAATCGAAAATTGTGAGTTTGTATATTGTCTGCATGGTAGAAGGTCCCATTGGCTAATGTCCTAATTTTAAGAGATGATGATTAGCACAAAATTAAAATAATTATTTTCTCATCAAAATATGCAGATAGAGCCAAATACTTATATAAAAAATGTACCTTAAGAAGTTAAGCGACTGAGTAGATGTACTTTTATTTCGGAAAGCATTTAATTTATTGATTCAAGTGTCACATGATAGCAAGAATTAAGATAAAAACACATTGCCCTTGATGTAAAGTAGTAGGGTAGTAGGATCGTAACACTTTAAACTGTAGCACTAGGATCAGCAATTAATCGCTAAAAATACAATTACCTGTCTAGGGTTCCGTCGGACACCATTGATTTCTGTTGGAGTTAATCGTTGAATTTCGCGTCTTTGTTTCATTTGGGTTGTAACGAAGGATGGCGAAGGGCGGCCCTTACCTGTTGGCGAAAGTTGTATTTGGTATTTTGTCAGCTGGTAAATATCGGCCTAGGTCGGCTAACTAGTCGAGAAGGTCGGAGTTCCAGCAAAGCTGAAAAAGCAACTAAGGAGGAGGGCACCAGGTCCTCGACGTAGACAAATCCTTGGGTCGGACCTCCTCAAGGTAAGAGATACACCAAGCAAACCAAAATAATAATATCACCAATATCTAATAACGGGATTTATTCATGACTTGGTTCTATATTGCTCAAAAACTCATAAAAATACACGCCAACAATATACATATAAACAAACCAACAGACAATATAAATATATCACAGCAAATACATAATATCTCAAATAAATATCATAAGTTGACCTATAAAACAACTAATACTGCTATGTAATTCAAGACTAGCCAGAAGGGCGTTAGATGCTTAGTAACCACCTAGTTAAGCGTCCCAAATCATAACTCAAATATACAAACTCAGAAGCATGTCTAATCATAAATACAACAGCAGTCACCGTGAAGCGGCAATCGACATCTATGACCAAAATAAATAAACTCTAAATATTCAAATATACTCCGTTAAGCGGAGTGCAATCAATGGGGTGCGAATAGCGCAAGTATAAAGTAAGGCCAACGTTGGCCGAGAGTTGGCTTAGTAAACTGACTTTACTGCAAACAAAATTTAGACGGGGCCGTACCTGCAGTTTGAGATCTCACAAGGGGGTGATAGGACCTATAAGAAATTCATAAGGCTCTCTAAGAAGCCTCAAGTAATTACTTGCGGTTATTCGAAACCCTAAACTTGACAATGAATTTACAAACGGACAGCTAGTTAAGCACAGTAATAATCCCGTAAGCGGTAGCATATCCGCAGCACAGTTTTAACATTTCTATAGCAAACTCAAATTGACGCCGAGGTTAACACACTAGGCTGTTACGCGTACAAGAAAATGTGATTACTACAGCAGCCGCACAACATATCAAAGCAATCTAAAAGTGGCTGCAAAACAACCGGGTAAGTATACCAAATAATAAAAAATCTAATTACACAAGTAAAGCACACCAATCGTAATACACAAAATACTATCATAGAAATTCTAAAAAGGTCACACTTATAAACTCAAATCAACAAACAATACTATAGCACTACAACAACCTCAGGTACATACGGCACGTGATGCTGAGCTAGTGAACGTGGCAATCAGGCAGTTCATCGAAGCAAAAGGTACGCAGCGTCAAAATACAGTTTTTATTTGTTGTTGAGATCCTTGTCTCTTTCAATTTTATTGTTTGTAAAATTGAAAGTTTAAGGGGAAGTGTTAGAGTTCACCGTTTAAATTTCGCGCATTTGTTTCATTTGGATGGGTAAAAGAGAACAATACTCTGTAAACAGTAATGTCAATATTGAAAATAAAGCAATCATCAACAGTTTCCCGTCGCACGGTCGCTAGCAGCAGAAAACCTCCTGTAGGTTGTAGATCAAGTCGGAAGAAATCGGTAGCAACGTAAAGATACGCTTTAACGATAAAGGGGATGCTTTTCAAACACGAAAGTGGTGTCAAATCCTCAAGATAACAACGGAAATGCGTGCAATACGCGGAAGCTCGGCAAACGCTGTTCCCCTAATAATCTTTGGGCACCATGGAATTACCAGGTAAATCCGCTCACAGCGATTTGAATACGACGTCTTCCGATAAGGTACCTATTGTATTATTACAATTCGCTAATTTTGGTGTTATAGTTTAAAGTTCTGTGACCGATTAATCAGACAGTGGCGCTTTCCAAAAAGTGCTGCATAACAAAGTAACCTCTTCATTAATTTTAGTTTTGTTCAAGTAACGGGTGGGCAGAATAAAGAGCGATTGCAAAATTGCTGTAAAAAACATTCAATTTTTCCAAATTATTTCTTCACCGCCTTAAATCACAAAAAAAGCATTAAAGAAACTAATTTTTCGAAGACGCTCGTGGCAATGCTGTGACAGCTACTTCACCAAGATACGCAGCTATGTTGGAAAACTTATTTACACTACAACTTGCACAGTACGAAGTAAAAAAGGAGACATTTTTTCAACAGGACGGAGCAACCTCTCATACAGAGAGAGTACGCATGAATATTGTTAATGGTTTATTTCCAAACCACTTGATCTCTCAAAATGGGGATATCGCATGGCCTCACCGGACCTCAAAACTTGTGGGGTTACTTGGAGAGTAAAGTATTTCAGGATAACCCACCACGAACAACTGAAGCTCTGAAAGAATGGATCCGACAGGTGGTTCAAATTCCACTGGCAATGGTGCGGAATGTGATGAATAACTTCAGGGCTCGGCTGGAAGAATGTGTACGCCTGAACGGACGTCATCCTACCGGAGTTATTTTTCAAAATTCATTTTTTAATGATTTTTTGTAGTTTAAGGTGGAGAAAAAATAATTTGGAAAAATGCAATGTCTTTTTTACAGCCTTTTCAAATGCGCTCTTTATTCTTCCCCACCCGTTAGTAAGTAACCTATGCCTAAGTGTTTGGCAAGAGTCATTAACTGTTATCTTTTAGCAGCATGTCAACCCCATATGGCGTGTATAGGAATCATATAGGTATGTATTACTTCTATATTGCTATTAGGGTCTGGGAATGGGCGAAAACATTACGGCGCCGACATATTCTCACTCTGAGTACTACGCGTCTCGTGCGCATGCATTTAAAAGCGAATTTTAAACCGACCGTGAGGTTCACTTTCCCACCGCGCGGTCGACGCTTGCGCACATCCCACCAAGTACGTAGAAGAATTGTTGTCTGTCTCACTTACGCTGTGACCTCTCCATCTACATCAAGTTCCGTAAAGTGCCCGCCTAATAATTGTTTCCTAATTTATAATTAATAAATGACTATCTACAAGGTTAGGTCACTACATTCAAAATTAAACTGCTACTTTGCTAATAATAAACATCTAAAGTTCTAATAAAACATTTATTTGTACGTGCTCTGTATGCTGCGATTACACTAATGGGAATTTTCAAGCGCGGTATTTCTAACTGATGGGAATTACATTAATTTAAAGATAGTCCCCTGGCGTCGAAAATACGTAAACAAGCTCCGTGTTCTATTTAAATTGTTGATGTCCACGCAATAAACACTGTTGCTATGCTATAATAATTGAATGTAAGTACACCGCGTCACAAAATAAAACACTTCTACTGACGCTACTACGGGAAGTAAAATGTAAAACCGAGCCAACCGAACACAATCACAAAATAACATTTTTAGCTGATAAAATCTGACCTTTAGATGGCTTCTAAAATAATCTCGGTGTACCTGCAGCATCGCTGGAGGTCCCACGATGCCCTGCACAGCATCAAATCTGCACTCGTTTGCACTTTTATGTCGGCTGCACTTGTATGACCTTTTGGATAGCTTTAACTAAAGTGGGGTCTTATTATAGGGTTACGCTGCACCACACGTACCTGCTCGTTTATGCACTTATACAGGCACTTATAAAAGTGACTGGACCTTCGTAAAATCACTTCGAAATACTCTGGCTTGCACTTGACCAATTGATGCCTCGTATTTACTTGTTGCGAAAGCTCAATACAAAGAAAAACTTCCACAAGTCACCCTGGGCACACTCTCTCAATAAAACACAACTTCTTGGTAAACTTGGGTCTTTAGTAACACATAAAATATCATTTATTGGGGAGCTTAGCAAAACACAACTAAACTCTTGAAGAAGCTGCCCCCAATTGTCTTGTTTGCAGTTTTGTTTTAGTTGCATGAAATGCCAAGCTTACTTTGATTTTAATTTGTTTTTACACAAAAATAATGCATTTCTAAAAACATCCTACTATGAATTACAAGGCCTACGCCTAACAAATCTAAAACTTCAAATTATTACATCTCCTGGACATTTTTACAATAAATATCTGTTTTGTTGCTTATGTTATAAATTGGTAATAACTATTATTTGACATATGACGCTGCTAAAATGTGATCATAGCAATATATACATATTTATTTGTATGTTGCCGTGATATCCCCTCGAAAATTATGCATTATTAGTTACATATTAAAAATGCTTAGCGGAGTAATCTGAATTTTACATCGTAAATCATTCACTGGACCAAAATGTTGCTATGAACCCAGGGCTACACTTGACTTACCTGTGCTTAATTAGCTTATCTCTTAAAACTTAAAGCACGATGCTTCAAGGCTTGCAACACCACCAATAGATATTATTTATTTAAGAAAAACTGTTTTCTATTAAACTCGCATGTGATTCAAAACTTGAAACGGATTCTTCTTTTCTCAGAATCATTAAAATTTAAACAAATTGTTAGGTTTACATAACCTGGATAACAATTTACGTTTCAAAACGCGGGTTCCTAGGCGTTTAAAAGATCAAAAGAAAATTGTTTCTTGGGTGGATATTTAGGTCTTAAATCGTCTTTTACATGAGTGCAACGGCATTTTAACAAATCCGCGGGCTCGTCAACATGGAACAAGGCAGAGTTATTACTCTGCCTTGTTCCATGTTGCCATTAAGCGAAAATCCTAACGTCCGAGCCTGTGTTTTTCTTACGATGTCCCTGGAACGTAGTGCGACCACGCCAAGATGGTGCTCCCTCATCAGATTCCGAGATATGGCTGCAACTGGCGAAAAAGAACAGGTGATGTCGTGTATTTTGAGTATTCCCTGTAGTGCACGCGTCTTGTACTCATAGTAAAATTTGTAAGTGAAGTTTTAAAGTTCATTGTCGAAAGTCATGGTAAAAGTAAGAAGTGATCAAAACTGAGTAAATAACGCTCCAAGACCGCCAAAATACTTATATACCCCCTTAAGGGTTCACAGCCCTAAGACGCACATCAATTGTTTTAAACAATAGCCCAACTGGCTTCCATTACGTCAGGCCGTATTTGATTGGCTGACGCATCATCATGAGGTCGCCCGTCTGTTACTAAAGAAATGCTAAATTGGAGCTAATATCTGACAAAAAACCACGTGGAACGCTATAAAAGCCTGCGAAATTCAGATATTAATTAATTCTAGGCTTACATTTCGTAATAGTGCTAAAATTTACATGCGTACAGGCAGTGGCGGTGCAAGAGTACCTTGGGCCCCTAAGCAAATATAAAAATAGCCCCCCTTGTAAAAGGACTTATAATTATACTTAATGAATTGTATATTTATAATTATAGTATACAAAGTAAACATTTAACAAAAAATAAAATAACATCCTGTTATAACCAACAGAAATAGAGTAGTAAATGCTTAACATTTAACACATTTTATAACTAACATATCTAACAAAATATCAATTAAAAATATAAAACTAAATAAAATCTTCAAGATGGTATAGACACAAATACAAAGGAAACTGATGGATAAATATCTACCTAGGTAACAGTAGTAAAATAATAGCTATTTGTGCAACAAGTGCTAAAAGTGGACGTTTATGCACGAGAAATGAAAATTATGAAACGAAGCCGAAGGTTGAGTTTCATAACATGTCTCGTGCATAAACTCTTTTAGCACGAGTTTGCACACAATATTTTTTGTACGGTCTTAAGTTTACTGTTATTAATCCATAAATGTCGATTTAATAAAGGTTTGCATTTATGACAGTTATAATTTATGTCATAGTAAAGAGATGTCCTTGAAGCTCAGGTGACTGTTTCTGCAGCCGGTAGCTGTCAAAGTTAGTTATCAAAGGTAATTATAAATGTGCACATTTTACTTTATTCATTAAATAATACTTTAATTATTTAAAAACTGTTTACCTCTAACAAAAGAAGTAACTAGAATAATTTTACAACCTGACTTCCAGTTCGAAATTCTAAATCCAACACCAGCTGTTTACTTTTAGCACATGGGCTAAAAGTAAACAGCCGATTTCACTTGTAACACGATGATTTATAAAAGTTCATTTTTTGTGAAAAAAGTTAGCGCTATAAGGCCTACTTTTAGTAGTGGTCGTACAAAATAGCTATTTATGCAACAAGTGCTAAAAGTCGACGTTTATGCACGAAACATAAAAATTATAAAACGAAGCCGACGGCTGAGTTTCATAACATGTCTCGTGCATAAACGACTTTTAGCACGCATTGCATACAATATTTTAACTACGACCTTAATTTTACTGTTATTAATCCAGAAATATCAATTTAATAAAAGTTGGCATCGACGACACTTCTAATTTATGTCATAATAAACGCGGGCCAATGTTTGCGAAGCCAGTACTGTCAAAATCAGTTATCAAAGGTAATTATTAATACTACACATCTCACTGTATTCATTACATAACGCTTTAATTATTTCAAACAAAACCACTTTACCTCTAACGCAAGAAGTAACTAGAATAACTTTAGACTTCACTTCCATTTCGAAATTGGAGTTTTATAACCTCACTTCACTTTTAGCACATGGGCTAAAAGTAAACAGCTGATTTCTTTAAACACGCTAAATTATAAAACGTTACTTTTAGTGACAAGTTAAAAGCTATAAATACTTGGGAACATACATAGAAGAAAACGGAAGGATCGATACGGAAATAAATGAGAAAATAGGAAAAGCTGGGAAAATCTATAATACATTAAGAAACACCTTTCTAGGAAAACGAGAAATTCCAAAAAAAATTAAAACAGAAGTCTACAAAAAAGTAGTAAGACCGGCGCTAATATACGGGAGCGAATCATGGACTTTGACCGACAGAGACAAAGGAAGAATCACAGCTACAGAAATGCGATTTTTAAGAAAGATTGAAGGAATTACGAGGAGAGATAGAGTGAGAAATATGACAGTAATAAAAAACCTAGATATAAAGCCAATAACAACAATAGTAGAAGAGAGACAGCTAGGTTGGCTAGGACACCTTCACAGAATGGAAGACCACAGAGTGACGAAGCAAGTGTACGAAGTAAAGGCACAAGGCAAAAATAAAGTAGGACGACCACGACTAAGATGGGAAGAACAAACACGACAAGCTGCACTAAAAAGAAGAATTAAATGGGAAGAAGTAGGAAGATTAGCACAAGATAGGAAGAGATGGAAAAGGTCAACGAAAGAAAGCCCGACAATATAAGAGAAACAATATTAGATATGAACGTATAACTAAAGCCAATTCAATTAAAGTAATTAAGTACCTGTAAGTGTGTTATAAAATTTATATAAGTCCGACACCTAACGGTATAAGGACTAAAGATTAAATAAATAATAAAATACTTTTAGTGAAAAAAGCTAGAGCTAAAAGGCCTACTTTTAGTGGTGGTCGTAGATAAAATAATATTCAGGTAAAATCCTAATAACTCACGTCAAAATAGGTAACAACTACTTAGTATTTATTTGTATCATTAATATCTGTAAAGCGCCGTAAAAATAAATTGATCAGAAATAAAACATGAATCTTTCTGGCCTTATTGACAGCAAATTGTTCCACAAGATTTTTATGTCCATCGTAGACGATGCTTTTTGCACAATTGACAAAACCGGAAAGTCATCTAGCCTATCTTGGCTGGTAGAATTTCTTACATAATGTTTTATTACTTTCAACTTGCTAAATGATCTTTCTATTGTGGCTAATTTTACAGATAGAGTCAAGAATAAAACCAATGCAGTAATAATCTCGCCCAAATTGCTTTCGATAACACTATATTTGTGTAGGAACAAACTTGTCAAATCTGAAACACTCATGCTATCATTTAAATCCTCCTTTAGTAAGGAAATAGCGTTCACAAACTGATTGGCGAGATTATTATTGAGGACATCAGAATACTTTTTCTGAAGCAAATCACATCGGACCTGTTCAGCTTCTTGCATACTTAAAACGTTTTTCGGTTCTAAAACTTCAAGCTCTCAAATCAAGTCTGATCACTGATAACTGAGAGTGGGGGACTGAGGTTGCAGTGCTATCAATGTATACCGAAATGAAGTAGAATATATCGAGATATTTAATCAGCGAACTTACCGGGCCCCCCAAAGGGCAATCTAAGGGCCTGGGCCGCTAAGCAACGCTTATTCCCGCTTATGCATATCACCGCCACTACGTACAGGTGGTCTCAGCTGAGATATGTTCTTAGCCCACTCATGCATTAAATCCGTTGGAGCGCTGATGAGTAATCCACCTTTGTACTGCTGTTCTCCGCCGCCAGGTCAACTCCTCCGGGTTTCATCTCGTCCCTGAAATCACCAGATTGACCCAGTAACTTACATCCGTCAAAAATTGACCCAGACATTGTTATTCAGGTAAATCTGACTATCTTTTATAATTTATAGTTTTTCAACATGGTTACTGTGTTTTCAGGGAAGTACGGCTATACTTATCCAGCTCTGCCCTGCTGTGACGAGTTTCAATGCCCTTGAATAATTGCCAGCTCCACTCTACCTTGTTGCAAACTGTATTAACCTATATTACTGTCTTGGAAACATACTACTTGACTCCTCCAGGTCTCTTAATCCCACCAGCGCTTGGAATGTGCTGTACCACTTGCAGGTGGCTTCGCCAGTGTGCTGTGACCACGAGGCATTGAAGAAAACACATCGCCGATCACATATGTTCGCACTTTTGAAACTGCACACGCTGTTCCACAATGTATTGCTTTGCCATATTTACGCATATAGATTTATCTAATTCATATACTTGTTGTTCTCTAAGATTCATTTTAAGACTACAGCTCAGTATAAGTTTTAATCATTTGGATTTGGTATGAAACTGTATTCATTTTTTACTACAAAAAATTTATTTAACTTTAGAAACCTTTTCACACTGAGTCCTCGACTAGTTATGTTGAAATTCATGAATTATTCTTATTAATTTGCATCGGCGGATCGGTCTCCTTGCCTCTTACTTCATGTTTGAAACTAGGTAATAATCATAACTATAGCCATGATTGGTTGAAACAAAGTCATCATTACAACCGCCTAAAAATCTAATATTTTTTCAGAGTTGTCAATTTGACATTAAGTGTGATTCCCCAAAAATATAAAGGAAAACCAATAGTGGACGAGCAAGGCTGCACTACAACGTTTATTTCAATTATATAAGACGAAATCATTGTAAAACACAGGCAGCCAAACAAATTGATATTTTCCTACTATAAAACTGAGTTTGGGATTAGAGCGCCACCCCTCATGGTATTTGAAATTTAATATACGTGATGTAATTTGATAATTAATTTATCATATTTCAATGTACCAATGCTTTCTTTTATATGAATTGTGGTCTTTAACACAGAATATTCACACCATAAACTTGCTGGTGACATCATTCTTGAAGATTTTTCCAAAAAATATGCCAACAGTATGGTTTCTGAGATGTTCTTAGTATTTCACCAATTTTTAAATAATTTATTGATAATTCGTACCGTTTCTTTAACTTTTCCGGCAATAAAGATGCAGAGGCAAGTCTTGCTGCCTCATCCACTTCGGAAACATTCATTTTCTAACAATAATTAATGAATTATTTTCAATTTGGTTTTCAGCGATTGACATTGTTTATTTATAAATAACAAATAATTCAAACTTCATCTGCATAGTAATACGGTGACGAATCCTACCTATTGTTTTTACAGCTTGTGTGATGTATGGTAGGTAATATGTCAAATATAAATTAAGGAAACGTCAACAACTAAAATAGTAATTTTTCTACTCCTGTAACTAAAATGCCATTTAACATACTAACATACACGTCGCTAAGTGACCTTTTAATCATGCCTTCATAACCTATGACTAAAGAGCCTCTTAGTCATGAGCTGAAGTTGGCAACGATGTTTTAGTCATGGGGTGAAGTTAGGTTCAAATAGTATTTGCTTTATTAGCCACAGCCAAAACTAAAATCAAGTTAGTTTTCAACCGTCACTTTGACGTTTGTCAAGCATAATTTAACCTAATATAATAAATGTCAAAATTTTAATGAAATAATATGATGTTATATTCTCTAAATTTGTGGTCGTAGAAAAAGTATAGTATGCAACTCGTTTTATAAACTTATTAGTCACTCATTTTATTAAACACTCGCTCCGCTGCGCTTCGCTCGTGATTAATAAAACTCGTGACTAAAATGACGTTTATAAAACTTGATACATAATATACTATTACGATACAAGTGCATAAAGCTACTCTTTAGGCACGAGTGGGGTAGAGTTAAAACGTGAGTGACTAAAGATGCTTTACGCATGTGTATCGTACAACATTTTATCTACGATAGAATTTAGAAAACACGGTAAATATAAAAAAAATTAAATGTAAATTAGGATTACCAGCAACCGGTCGTAATTTTGTGTGTTTTAAAAATTCCTTGGTACACGTTGATACTAACAACGTGCCTAATGAAATATTTTAAACACGTTACTACTGGCGACGTAAACTAATGAAAACATGTTACTAAATAGTCGTTTTACAAACTTAAAACTGCCAACTAAAAGGCAATTTTACACACTATCGTACATAAACGATATTTTACATTTTATTTTAACGGGAGTGGGAAAAATTTAATAAGTAATTTGGGAAGTAAGTGCGTGGCTAGCCTCAGTCTTTGTCACCCCTCGCTATCGCTTGGGCGCAAACTCGTCCTCAATTGGTAAATAACATTTACCTCCCTTAATACTTAAATAACTATTATCGAACACCTCCTAGTTACAAGGCTATTACTAGATCGATTTTACACCTCTAAAGGGGCCATAACCCACTAGTGAGATAAAAACATGTCACTCATTACTGCATTGTTGGTAGCACTATCAAGCTATGTCAAATTCAAGATTTACAGGTTAAGTTTTGTGTCAAATAGCAAATAAAACCTAATCTACTAACCTCGAATTTAACATAGACTGACAGACTTCAGTACTGCCAAACGCATAACACGAATCACAGGTGACTCTAATTATAAATTTATTTGATCTGTGGATACTTTCCAATTTGTCATTATGACTTTTCACGGCTGTTAATACAACATGTATGTTTTCTAGACATTTATTGAGTTGTTGGATAAAATTTTGTATGGCACGCGTGTGTTATTACTTATTACAAATAATTTACTCGAGAAATGACCCCTCTCGGCCTGGTATCTCGAGGGCTCAACTTTTCTCTAATGGGTTATTTGTAACACTAACTATTAATTTGATTTCCCCGTATGTTTTATTGAATATATTATAACAGTAAAAGTCAATTCTTACATTTTCGGAACCAACACATTGAGCTAAATTGATCGGTACAATTTCTAGCCCGAGAAAATACAAAATAAATCACTTCTCTTTACGTTAGTTATTTACTCAAAATAGTATCATGGCTAAAACACACCATAAATAAGTTTTAGAGATTAGATTTTTTAATACCAAAATTCTGAGTCGTATATTTCTACATCAAAACCTAGTCCACACTAATAAGGGGGGTCTAAGAAGGCTGCAGGTCTTACAGAACAGAGGAATGAGGATAATTCTTAAATGTGCATGGGATACAAGATCAGAATTGATGTTGAATAGATTGGGATGGCTAAATGTTATGAGGTATTACAGTATCAAGTTTTAGTTTTTATATACAGTGTGTTTCACTTTACATGGAAGCACCCCTGTATTTTCTTTGTTTTTGTATGAATCGATTTGAATTTTTTATCAGTTGTACAACTCACCAAGAGGCATCTATTCATGTCCTTGAGAGCAAATGACGTTATTAGCCTGGCCTACTACGATGAAGAACATGGGTCGTATTGTCAATATTTTGCATCGCGTTAGAGTTACAGCAAAAAGTTATTAAGAAAAGTTGTTTAGAATCAAAAGAGTACCCCAGATACCGATTTTCGTTTAATAATTCAAATTTTTAATTTTTATCCATAAATTTGTCCAAGTCCCAAATTTCAACTTTTAATTTCGGTATCAAATGGTGCCATGGAGAAACAACATTTTTATTATTGTTGCAAACGTCATTAGCTTTTAATAATGGCTGAATTACGTTTAACTGTAGCTGAGAAAGTAGAAATAATTAGAATTACTGGTGAAAATGCAAGATCCAATAGAGAAGTAGCTAGAATATTTAATGGAAGTCATCCAGGGCGTGCACCTATTTATCCTGACACAAATAAAAAATTGATTAATTTTTTTAACAGTTCCATGTTAAATAGGTGCACGCCCTGGATGCCTTCCATTAAATATTCCAGCTACTTCTCTATTGGATCTTGCATTTTCACCAGTAATTCTAATTATTTCTGCTTTCTCAGCTACAGTTAAACGTAATTCAGCCATTATTAATAGCTAATGACGTTTGCAACAATAATAGAAATGCTGTTTCTCCATGGCACCATTTGATACCAAATTAAAAGTTGAAATTTGGGACTTTGACAAATTTATGGATAAAAATTAAAAATTCGAATTATTAAACAAAAATCTATATCTGGGGTATTCTTTTGATTCTAAACAACTTTTCTTAGTAACTTTTTGCTGTAACTCTAACGCGATGCAAAATATTTACAATACGACTCATGTTCTTCATCGTAGTAGGCCAGGCTAATAACGTCATTTGCGCTCAAGGACATGAATAGATGCCTCTTGGTGAGTTGTACAACTAGTAAAAAATTCAAATCGATTCATACAAAAACAAATAAAATACAGGGGTGCTTCCATGTAAAGTGAAACACACTGTATAAATTAATAAAAGGAATGTTACCGTCTTATTTTAATAAATATTTAGTGTATTGTAATGAAGTTCATGATCATTATAGTAGAAATAGGAATAACTTGTATGTGCAAACTGCAGTTACTAGTGGAGGGGTTAATTCGCTTTTTAGAAAAGGTATCGTCAAAGAGCATATGCTCTTTAGTATCGTTATGTTTAATAGTTTAGAGTATCATATTAAGGTTTCAAATAGTATTAATATTTTTAAAGGTAAAGTTAAAAGGTTTATTGTAAAAAGTAGAAATGTTGAATAAGTTGATATGAATTATTATTAATATATTGTAACGACCTTGGGATCAGGCCGTTGCAGACGCGTGAGTCAGTGACCCGAATATTCGAGAAACGGCCTTTGAGCCAGGTGTAACGGATGACTCACGCTTTCGAGAACGCGCTCGAGGTCAACACAGCATGCATTTGCCGGAAAAGCGAGTAAAGCCTCGATTGTTCTAGAATGACTCATTCGTGATATATAAATACGTGTCAGCAGGAATAAAGAGTTCAGTTCGAATTCGACTCGAAGCGCGTAGAGCTCCCATATAAATGAACCTGTTTGTGCATAACTCTGGTGAAATAAATAACAAATAAATATAACCATATAAATCATTAATGCTAAGTCGTATATAAATAAATAGTGTATCGTTGTTAGAAATAGTTCGTTAGTTTAAGTAATTTGTGTTCTGCCTTGATAATTCTTGTGTTTGTAAATAATCGTTGTAAATAAATGTTTAATACAAGAAGCGTCCTATAATTTTTTAAATAGCCCGAACGTAAAAACGTAACAATATTATTGAATTTATATATAGTATTTAATTATGTTCTTGTATCTTAACAAAATGCTAAATAAAGAATAGTACATTGTGTATCTAGGACGAAAAGCGTAACATTCCCAGACGACTGTGAATATTGTTGGGCGAGGCGAATGCCGAGCCCAACAACACAGGAGTCTGGGAATGTTGCTTTTTGTCCAAGATACACATACTATTTTTTCCGCCGATCGATACGGGTAATTAAAAAATATAGAAAATAGTACTCGAATATTCCCTGCCTAGGCCGGGAATATTATTCCTGTACAGTTTTATTGTAAATTACCTAGCAACGGCTGATGTAATAGGATATTTGAATTATTCCGGTACAGTTTTATTGTAAATTACCTAGCAACGTCTGATGTAATGAAATGTTTTGCTCAACAAAATTTTGTCAATAATGTGTCAGTTCTAGTACGATTGGCGGAAAAGATATTATTATTAACACTTGAACGAAGACTGATAATCACAAAGATATCCACATCTGTTATAGATATTAATGTTACAAGTTTGATTACGAGGATCTTAACGAAACGAGTTTGATTGCCAAAATGAGGCGGTGAGACAAGTTTTGCGGCAATCAAACGGGTCTTGTTAAGTGCCATAAGCAAACGTGTATTGTTCAATATTTTATCTTCATCGATAAATTCTGGTTCAAAGTATTTTTTTATATAAAATCCATTACCCCACTGAGTGCGGTAATATCTATCTATTACCACACGCAATGCGTTAATAAAGCTCTTAATGATACTAAAATTAATTTGGTTAATAGTCTATAACAACACCGATGAAGATAAGAGATACTAACGATACAAGTTTGATTATGAGCATCTTAACAATAAGAGTTTGATTGTCAAAACGATCAGGCATGTTTTTCTCACAAAAACTTACTGTGCATAGTAAGAAATCATACAAATTACAAACCTATATACTTATCATTATATGTATATAATTTGTCAAATAGAACTTAAATTCACTGAAAAGTATCAATAATTTTTTAAAAATCAATAGATAAAATATATTTGTTAAAATTTACATATTGCAATATGGTGAAAATAAAAATTAAAAACTTAAGCAATAGCATTATACATGTTCAATATCCAATAGTTGATGGGGTTTTAATAATTCGCACAGTTAATTTATAAAATTCCTTACCACCAAACTGTGCAATTTGTTCAGTCGAAATGTGCAGCTTATATTGATTACCAGTGGTTCTTACAATATGGTGTGTTTGATTAAAAGGAAAATTAAAATCTATAACATGCTCCATGTCGGCTTCAAATTGATACCAACTGAGCAAAGAAGCTGGTCCAAAATTGACAACAGTCACCTCCGCACTGTCATTCTTTAGCAAAAAGGACACCTCAAACAGCTCTCTGTACGCCAGCAGCAAATATTGTAATTCCCCTGTTCGTATTCCCAAAACAGCTACCTCTGTCTTAGAAGACATAGGGCAAAAAATAAATTTTGATCGACAGAACTTATCGTGCTTGATGAATTCGTCATGGTTGCCTTGCCAGGTAAAACAGTAAAGACAGCTATACTTCCGCTTAAGACAACTCTGCTCATGAGCTCGAATGTTTTTATAACAGAACTGCAAGCCGCAGCCTTGCCATCTGCACCTATACAACGAGCTCACGGCTATAAGCTCCAGCTCAAGAAAGCGACTAAAAATAACAATCTCTTGGCAATTGGTACAAAAGTTGCAATCAGGCCCAGCGCAATCTACACAGCAGATGTGGTTCTGCGGGCACGTAAAAATTGGTAGGGCCATTTGTCGGCTGCATTGGGGGCACCTAAGTTTCTTCAGGTTTTCTATTTTTGTGACAATGAATTCCTCTGGTACTAAAGTGTGAATTGAAAATAACAGTGAAGGCAACTTCTCACCATGCTGCTTTGATAACGGTAAAATTTTTGCAATGTTCAATCCAACACTATCGATACCCAGCGAGGGTTTTTGAGCATCTGATGAAAATAAGCGGCAAATGAACATTATGTCAATATCTGGACTGTAAATATCAAGGGGCTTAATTCGTATCTGAAGGTTAAAATCGCTGCAATTCCACTCAAGCAGAAAATGATAATCGTACGCTGTGAATAGAAAGTCATAGTAACCTTCCACCACTTGTTTTGCTTCATCGTTCCTCAGTATCAAGTTCTTGTGAACTGTGTCGTAATGGATTATCAACTCGACTATACTGCCTGACCATTTACAAGAGTCAACTTTGCATTGACATGTGCGAAAAGGGCATTTTTCCTCATGTGACACAACATCGTTAAAAATCAGTTTTCTGGAGCAGCCGTTATGGGTGAACTGACAAGGAAATTGAAAACCACGAGCAAGGATTTCATAGAATATATTGCGAATTACTTCCTGACATTTTGTATTTTTACACCGACCGCATGTATTCTCTCCCTTCTCGTTGATTAGAATTGGTGATACAGAAAGATAGTTTTTACAAATAGAACACAGAAGTTCGGGTAGTAATTTTTCTGCTACTTCTGAAATAAAACTCGTTTAAGTCAAAATATTAAGAAGGTATAAATGAGGCTCACTTGTAATGTCAGTCATGTCACAATTTTTATTTTCGATTTATATTATTGTTTCTCGGGTATCACTGATTCATTTTTTATATTAACGTCCGCTTTGGCCATTGAAAACTGTTTCGAAATTACTGTTTAGTACAGATTATAAAAATCTTCTCTTCTGTAACAACTTGTATTTATTGTAGTAATATAAGTAGAGTAGTTCCCTAACGCAAATTCGTTATTATGCTTACTAAATCAATTTGGCAAGTACAATGACATGGTAATGACGCATGCAGAGTACCAGTGAGACTAAGGAGTTTCAACACAATTTTACACCTCCTCCAAAAGAAAATCATAAGTTTTGTATTGACAGCTGTGAAAAGTCAAAGTGACAAATTAATTGGGAGCAAGCTAAAGTAGAGAGATCAAATAAATTTATAATTGTATTGTTGGTGGCACTGTCAATCTATGTCAAATGTGAGGTTAGTAGGTTAGGTTTTATTTGTCATTTGACACAGACTGAAATAAAAACCTAACCTGTTGACCAAATTTTTTTGTGTTACTTGATTATTTATAATGATAATGACGTAAAGCGGCTTAGGTTTTGATATAAAGTGCCTTCAGAAAAGATCGAACGTTTTTGAATAGACATGACTATTCAATTCACCTGTCATCTATCAAAAAGTGACCAATAACTATCCAGAATCCTGACATTTCTTGACCAATCAAAAAATTATCAGCGGATATATCTTCCTAGAAGGTATTCAAGTGACTATTTTTAACAAATGCGATTTTTATTAGAAAAAGTCAATATTAGTGTCCTGTTACTATAGAAATTGCGTAGTTTGTTCCTAGATTTACTGAAAACTAATTTGAAAAAGTAGTTTGGTTCATTTAATAGTCCCTCGAATACCATTCTTAGTCAAAGTTAAGTAGATTATTTTTGCGGTGGTATCACTACTCATGTCCATTGCGCTTGGGATTAGGACTCGTGCTAGCACACTCGTCCTAATCATACCAAAGCGCAATGGACATTCGTGACAACACCGCAAAAATAGTCGACATAACTTTAACTACTCATGGTATTATAAGTGACTATTCAATTCACCTGTCATGTCAAAAAGTGACCAATGAAAATCCAGAATTCTGACGTTTCTTGACCAATCAAAAAAATATCAGTGGATATATCTTCCTAGAAGGTATTCAAGTGACTATTTTTAACAAATGCGATTTTTATTAGAAAAAGTCAATATTAGTGTTCTGTTACTATAGAAATTGCATAGTTTGTTGCTAGATTTACTGAAAACTAATTTGAAAAGGTAGTTTGGTTCATTAAATAGTCCCTCGAATACCATTCTTAGTCAAAGTTAAGTAGATTATTTTTGCGGTGGTATCACTACTCATGTCCATTGCGCTTGGGATTAGGACTCGTGCTAGCGCACTCGTCCTAATCGTACCAAAGCGCAATGGACATTCGTGACACCACCGCAAAAATAGTCGACATAACTTTGACTACTCATGGTATTATAAGTGATTATACAACATATGAATAATATGTTGGTGGCACTGTAAGTCTAAAGTCAAAATCGAGGTTATCAGGTTCAGTTTTACATCAGCCTGTGTCAAAACTGACGGAAAACCTAGAAAGGGTGTATACAGAACAGGATGAAGATGAAGTGGAATCACCTATAGAAGAAATGCAAAAGATAACTGTTAAGCTAAAACAAAATAGAGTCCAAGAGAAAATAGGGCAGTAGCAGAAATAAAGATGGCGAGGACGAACTAATTCAAGAAATATGGATGACAGAAAGCATGCTATGCTTTAAAAATATGGATATACCAGAAAGGTGACAAAAGTGAGTGTAAAAACTATACATTGTCTTATTAAACACTTCCTATAAGATTCTTGCAAATGTGATGACAGACAAGCTGAACAAATATGCAGAAAACATCATAGGCGAGTGTACCAGTGTGGTTTTTGAGCAAATAGATCAGTCATGGATAGCGATGCAACAAAAAAAAAAAAAACGTTCCTTTTTTTTAAAAACCTGTTTTTTTTGTAAAAAAAACCAAGCGGTCTGGTTTTGTTTTAGAATTAAAGTGTAGTGAATAACAAGTAATTTGTTTTGAAAAACAAAAAACAGATATTTTTAAATAAAAATAATATTTTTCGTAGGTAAAGTGAAAAAAAAGCAAATATTTCTAAAGAAAAATAGCCAAAATGGATATACAGGGTGTTTGGGAAGTCGACGGAAAAAATTCTAGGGGGGATCCTTGACCCAAAATAATGATTTAACTCAACTTACCTATATACAAAGTTGCTTAGTTTAGCCGC
This sequence comes from Agriotes lineatus, assembly GCA_940337035.1. Classification (NCBI taxonomy): domain Eukaryota; kingdom Metazoa; phylum Arthropoda; class Insecta; order Coleoptera; family Elateridae; genus Agriotes; species Agriotes lineatus. The sequence goes on along the minus strand of OW679201.1, from coordinate 28,381,824 downwards.
TAGAGGGCTTTAAAAACGATTAACTTTTTTAAATTTTTTCAAATAAGTCGAAAAACCTTTGATGGATTTTATTCATTTTTTGGCCATGCGTTTTTACCAGTAAACTTAAGCTTTTTGTGGAATAAACCCTAATTTCGACAATAGGGTGTTTAAAAATTTTTTCACAATTAATTATCCATCCATATTTTTTTAACCCCCTGTATAATCACTACCAATGTTTTTTGTGGATAGCTATTTTGATTCATAAGCTATTTCCTCTCTTAAAAAATTTTAGTAGGGTCAGCGGTTTAGCCACAAAAAAATGTTTTCTAAATCCCTACAAGCCTGAATCAGTAATTTTAACTAGGCTTGTAGGAATTTAGAAAATATTTTTTTGTGGCTAAACCGTTTACCCTACTAAAATTTTTTAAGAGAGTGAATATCTTCTAAATTAAAGTAACTATCCAGAAAAAAAATTGGTAGTAATTATACAGGGAGTTAAAACATTTAAAAAAGCTAGTCGCTTTAAATAATTGGGGACCTGAGTTCGAAGGAATAATGGGTAATAATGCTGTTGTCTAATGCGTGATTAGGGTTTTCAAGTCCCGGGAGCAAGTGTTTTCGGGACTTACGGGCTAAATTTCAGGTCCCGAGACTAGTCCCGAAGATCCCGAAAAAGATATAGTGTTCAGGTGAAATTTCCGAATAAAATTTCCAAAGAAAAACAAGTGTTTTAAGTTAAATAAAGTATTTCTGTGCTGATAATTTGCGTTGGAGCTCGTCTACAACTTCATTGCTTTTTTCTGGTACTAAAAATGTCTGTAGCTTTTGCTTTTGTTTGAACTGCAAAGTGCGTGTGTAATCCTTTCGTGAAGCTGCCTCTGATTATGATAATTTTGTAGAAACCCACTTTACATTTCGTCAATTGTTTATCTTCAATATATAAAACTGTTGCCATAGTGACTTCAAATCGTTATTTTTTTAAATGTAGAATGAAGGTAGGTTGCGAATCGGAATTCATTCTAATTGTAACGCTTTAGCAGACAAATAACGAGCACACTTAATACCTAAAAATATAAATTATTCAGCTTCTTCGCACATATCTAAATCCAACAAAAAAAAAACCAGACAAATACATAAATAGAAGAAGATATGCAAATGTGGCTGAAACAAAACACATGTTTAATTCTAACCTACCGAAAACAATACCTCTCCTGCGTTATGCAAAACGCAAATAATGCGGAATGTACAGGAGGCATGAGTAATACGCCGGTGAATACCCGTTCTAATTCTCTGATATCGAGTATACGCAAGCATGTTGACATGGTCCCGAGACTTCGCCTGGGCTGGCTGTGGTCCCAGGACTCGGTTTTTGTGGTAGAATCCCGGGACTGGAAACCCTATGCGTGATGCTCACCACATCACCACGTGTTATGAATTTGACACGCGACAGCCGGGTGTGAGAGCGAGGATATGGAAGCTCTGACCTTCCGCCTTGCAGGCCAAGCTCCTTCATGGTGTGTTAGTGCCTCACCATTATTATTATTAATCATCTTTAAAGCCCTCTAGCGGCTAAACTAAGCAACTTTGTATATAGGTAAGTTGAGTTAAATCATCATATCTTGAGCCAAGGATTCACCCCTAGAAATTTTTCCTTCGACTTCCCTAACACCCTGTAGAAATTATAATAATGCAGAAATTACTCGCTAACAGACATGGCTGACTCCTCAACTGACTCGGAGTCAGTATCCATGCAGTTTACGTCGCCCATGTCACTGTCTGATGACCCTGATGAACGTAACTCGATTCGTCGATCAGGTTGACAGTTTCAGAGCTGGGTCCAGCTTAGAGCAACTTCCAATAGTAGGGGTAGGGCGGGGGTGCTCTCATAGACGCATGCATACGCTTTGCTGTTCTGTGAGTAATACAATTAGGCAGTAGGTATAAAATGTTACTTTTGTTTATTAAACATTTGTCTAGTCTGTGCTGTAGTTTTCTTGAACTTTAAAGTGCATGTAAAACCAAAATAAGTTTAAACTTTGTCGTTTGCTTACATGCCGCCAACCATACCTACCAAAACGTGCCGCCAATTACAAAAATGAATAAAAATTAAAAGTTTTTTTGTTTTTTTTCTAGGTTTTTTATTCGATTAAAAAAAAACGCGTTTTTTTACATCACTAGTCATGGACCAAAGCTTTCCCCTAAAACAAATTCAAAAACCATGTTACGACCATAAGGCAGACTACACATATTATATATGTATAACTTTTGTCAAGCGTACGATTCTATCAACAGAAAACACCTACACAGTGCAATGATGGAAGTAGGAATACCTTTCAAGCTAATAAGTTTCAAATGACACTGCTCGACAGAGAATAAAGATAAATGTACACTTGCTTTCAAAACTATCGCATACACATTCAAAATCAAGTAACATTAATTTTGCAAAATTTTAGCTGTATGAGAAGGTAATTTTGAGATTAGGCTAAAGATGACATTGACAGCATTTAAAAAAATTGTGATCAGTCCCTCAGGACACAAATTCCTGATTTTATTGAGCCTATAATGAGTAGCAACCCTTCTTATGGACCGCCGCTCTTCTAATTTGGAAAGCATCAAAACTGTGTCTTGCTCTGTCAGTCGAGGCATTTTGACTTTTCAAAAGTTTAAATGTCAGAGTTGATTAATTACAATCCTGATTCAATACAGCGAAAAATAGGTGTACGCGAAAGTTTTGAAAGCAAGTGTACATGGGAACATATCGACTTTTTCAAGTCAAAAAAGGCCTATAAGGTGACCCATTATCAGCCACACTTTTCAATATCGCATTAAGTGTCAAAGTGCAAAAAAGTAAAAAATGTTGAATGTAAGAAATATATAAAGAAACACAAAACTTAGAATTTAGGACAGTAATACGTTACGTACACGAGCAAAACCCGATCCTAAATAAAGCAGATCAAAATCAAACACCGATATGGGAAATATTACTTAGGTTTTTGGCCAAAAAAGAACCGAGTTAGAATGGGAAAGAAGCAGCGAGGAAGTGCTACAACTATATGGACAACCAAGTATAACAACTCAGGTTAAGGCGGAAAGGCTACGATGGTTAGAGCAGACAGAAAGTGTAATGACAGAACGAAAAGTGCTACATGGAAGATAAAAGATGAGTAAGACCTAAGCAAAAGTGGTTGGACAGCGTCAAAAGAGATTTACAGACAATAGGTATAGACATAACATACTGGTCAATGAAAGCAAAAAATATGAAATGGAAATTAACTGTAATAAAAGCTCTAAGCTATAAAGGCCTGCAACAGTAAATGTATATTACAACAATTAAGGAAACAAATCAACACATTTTAAACAGTAGATGTTAGCATATATCTGCAAACCAAAGCAAAACCGACAAATATCACAATTATAAACTGCTATGCACCAACCAAGGTAGCAAGCCAGAAAGAGAAACAAAAATTGTATGATAAATTAGAAACTGTGATCAAGTAGTGAAGCAGAAAACAGTGATAGTTCTGAGCGACTTCAACACCCAAATTTGAAAAGTACATTTTAATGATGTAGCTGGAAAATATGCCTTACATAACAGCACAAGGCGAAATTGATGTGAGGTCATTTAGAGGCGCTAGTCTACATAGACATTGGCGATTGGCAAAATGTGAAAAGGCATAGCAAGCAGTACGACGCAAACGCAACTGAAAAGTTGGAAAATGAAGACATAAGAAAGAATTAAATAACACACCTGACAATTGGTAAATTGTAGAACAAAAAATTAAATGGTTACGGATGGGAGCAGATGAGAATTTGCAGAGAAATAAAGAAAAAAGACAGGCAATAACAAATTAATGCAAAAACAAAAAAGAAGTTATTAAAATAGAAAATGGTGAAATTACAAGAACACACCAGACTGAACAACTCAAATGTTTTATACCAGCAAAAAAAGGATGAAACATATTTATATTGTAGTAAAAGGAATAAAAGATGTGAAACGAATGCCACATTACGAGGAACAAAATATAAAAGAAATATGGCAACATTATTACAATAAACTACTTAAGGATGAGGAAATACAGAAAAAGCGAGCAGTAGACGAAGAGGCCAACCCAAAAAAGGTAAAAAGTATATTTAAATTTAAAAATGAGAAAACGGAGAACAAATACACAAGGATATATACAAAATTATAAAACAAATATGGCAAATCATTAAGTTACCAGAAGAATGGAAGAGGAAGGGAGACCCGTAGCAGTGCAGCGGTTATAGAGGAATACACCTATTAAATATGGTATATAAAATACTATAAACGTTAATCCAAGAGTGAAAAGAAGTCAATTTAATTGGTTAACGATATGAAGACATCAAAAATTTAAAACAAAACTGAACTAAAATGAGCCTGAAGAACAAGTACAGATATTTTCAAGTAATTCGAGGCGTACGATAAGTAATCTAATCTTGGAAAAAGTGTACTGAGGAAAATCAACCACAAATGCACAATAATAATTAAGGAATCACAAATAACTGCCTATACTGATGATCTTGTAATTAGATCAAGAAGCAAATAAGAACTAAAGTTTTAGGTGTAATTGAAGAAGCAAGAGAACTATTAATCAATGATGAACACCAGAGATTTAATGATAGGCAAATATACCTTCCTGCAAGTTGAAACATGTAAATACCTGAGCATGCTAATTAATAGTCAAAATGATAAAGCCCAATAATACAAACAGTAGGATGTAAACTATACCATTCCTATAAACATATTATACTGAAAGACATTTTAATAAAGGAACAAAATTAATATTTCGAAACCTTAATAATACCAAGAATAACTTATGCTGCTCCAATAACATCAACAAGAAAACAGGAAAATCAGCTAAGAATAATGAAAAAAACATTTTTAAGGTTAATACTCTGTCTAGTGTGAACAGAAATAAAATTAATCATGAGCTATTAGTAATATCAAAAGTGAAGCCATACTAAGAGGAATTAAAGCTCAAATGATTGCTTGATTAGGTCATATAGGAAAGAGCAAAGAAAACAAAGTACCTAATTAAGAAGTATACAAACTTTAGACATGGCTAATTGGAAACTAAAGGCAAAGGGCGGGAAAGTTTGAAAATAGTACAGACTGCCAAAACACATGATAAATTATAGATAAAACAGATTGTCAAACCCCAAAGGATGGCAAAAAGTCCCTACTAAGGAATGGGACAATTAATAGCAATAATTACTACAACAACGAAAGAGAGAATATTATTCAGAAATACCAACAGTATTTTTCAATTTTCCTAAAATTACAGTTTTCGTAAAATCAAAAACAATTTTCTTCCAAGTCTGTAAGACTCTTACAGCCGGTCTTATAAAGGCCACTAATCTGACATTAACTTTAATTCCCTGTTAAAATAAACAAAAACACATCAAAATTTGTTTACTAAACAATAAAATATAAGCACTGACTTTTGATGCGCTTTTGTTAATTTTAACAGGGAATTAAAGTTACTGTCAGATTAGTGGCCTTTATAAGACTGGCAGTTATTATAGTTGATGTTTAAATATAAGCGTAACACATTCTATACACGTTAAGGGCTCCTGTTAATATGCGCTGAACTGCATTAAATACCAAGCAAATTTGTATTTGTACCAATAACAGAAGCCACAACCATTAGACCATTTAATAAAATTGTTAGTTCTCATACACAAAAAGCATAGCAGATTATTTTGTTAATTTTGCACTGAACAGTATATTAGCAGTGCATTAATAGAGGGAACTGGTTTATATACTGATCCCCCACAATCTTGTCAGATTATTTCCGTACAGCTGCACATATTTAGAAAGCTTAAAATATCCTGTTATACACAAAAACAGTTGCAGATACTCGACTTAAGACGATCAGGGCTTATGTTTTGAAAACTTTCCTCTAGTACAGGCAAAATAAAAAATTATAATATTTGTAATTTGTTCTTGCTCACAGAGTCTCTGTGATAATTTTCTTTATAATTTAGTTGAAAATTACAATGGTATCATTAAACACAAGGTGATATTGTGAGAAACAGACCATAGTTTTTATCATATCTTTTGGCCAACATATTGGAAGTTTCCAATTCAATACTTCACATCAAAATTAAATATTAGCAGGAAACCGTAACTGCACTTCAGGACTTTAATTTGTTTGTTTCAATAAATGCCTGAAAGATCTCGGACGATTGGTAAAATGAAAACAGTCAGCTTTAATCAAAATCTGTAATTTCTAGAGTTGTAACGAAATTAAAAAAAAAATTAAATCGTGTAACACAAATTTATCCGAAATAATATTAAGAGAATACAACAAAGAAATACATACAGTTTAAAAATGAAGCTTTATTAAATATTCAAATACTTATATAAATAAACACCGTGGTTTGGTGCGTGAGTTGTAGTAGACAATAAGACAGTACAGATGGAGAGCAGGTAAATGTGGCTACTGGCGATCGGTTGCTCGTAGCTTTTCTTCTACCGCTTCCTGGCTGGCCTCAGACAAATCTGTGGCTTGAATGTACTTCTGCACACCTACCAGTGACTTCTTTAAAGCATCAAATGAACTGCAACAAACACACCGTTACCAACTTCTCTACAACACAGCAATTTCGTTCATGCCAAAATCGACCTTGAGCAAGTAATAACTGGAACCTACCTAGAGTACAACATCTTCTTTTTGACTTTGGCGGTATCGGGACACCAGGACATGAGGAAGAGCTTTTGTTTCTTGGAGGATTCTGAGGTGCCTTGGCACTGGTGCATGTACTCGAAGTCGTAGAGCCCGTAGCGGCACTCGCCGGCTCCACCCGCTTGGAGGTTGGCTAGGAATTGGTCGTATTCTTCATCCCTGGCGCCGATTACTTCTACGTCGATCTGTTTCTCATCTTTGATAAAGAAAATTACGTAGCGGTGCTTCTTGTCTTTCTTGATTTCTTCGTATGTTGTTTTACACACGTCAGATACTGTCACACCTGACGCCTGGAAGAGATTCGTCGTTAAAATTTCAGGTTTCAAAGTTTACAACTAATTTAAAAATAGTTTTCATCGCAAATTAGTGTGAAGATTGCTTTTGTAAATACTTTGGGTCAATTTGATATGCTTACCGGTCTCTTTATAGTTCATACAAGCCCATTGACAGAATTTGCATATCTTAAATAGTTCTCAACGTACACGATACTGTAAGTCAATTTATTGTTAGGTGTTAGATTTTAACACCTATTGTAAAATCCAACTTGAAGCATTTTCAGTACAGTAGTGTAAAAAATCGAACCTGCTACCTAGTCAAACATGACTCAATCACAAATTCTTTCATATAAAAGGCATTAAAAAAATCTTATCAGCTGACTCTATCATGAAATTAAAAAAATCCAATACGTCTACCAGAAATTATTAATAATTACAGAGATGTGGGCCTTGAAATTCAATTTTGTTTTTTATTTTCTATAGATACTACAATAATTCTTTCCAATTTAATATACACACTACACGGTACACTCTTCAAACCCATATCACGGTTATGCTTTATTTTTACTGGTAGTTAATCCAACATTGAAATATTTTCGTGGTGAATTATCAAATTTATGAAAATTTTAAATGTTTTTGACAATTTTTCGTCTAACACTCTGTAGGTATATGATTCATTACTGTAGTGAATGTCTCCTCAATGAATCTTTGATCTTTCACTTGACATTTTTTAACTACAAAGATCATTTGAAACAAATAGAGGAACGTAATCTACTGATACGTTTCTCCAAATGCATTTGCTTACATTCATTAATCACTCTTAAATTGATTGAAAAATCCAAAAAACGTCAAATATTATTTTCTTCGAACATTACATGTGAACGGCACCGATTATAAAACAAAAACAGGTGCCTGAAAACAAGTGATTGTGTAATTTTGCCGGTCAACTGCCAAAAACCGATCTTCAACTGTCTTAAACCTTGCAAACACACGACACAATGCTGATTAATTGCTTGCCAAATCCATCACACTTTCTAATTTGCATATCATGTTATGGTAGTCAGAACTGTGACACCTTCGAGAATACTAAAGCTGCAAGTAATACAAGAGTGGGATTACTAATATTTCCCAGAACGATTAGTAATACCAAACTAGAGATATATTTTGGATAAGGAGGCATCGTCTCTAATTTATGAAAAGGACTTTATCTAACTTAATTGCTGTAGATTACAAATGATGCAGCGTTTTTTAGAAGTAAAGATTTTCCTGCAACTGTAATCTGAAGTATTTATCGGGAAAAAATTATTGACAATTCAATATTCGTTAGCAATAAGGTTTTACTATGATAAATATATTACTAAAAATGCAACTCTCAAAAACAACTCGATAAATTTCAGTTTTTTTTGAACAGCAACATTATCTGAAGACAAATTTTGGCAGCTGAGGCCGTGAGTGCCACAAAGTTCCTGCAATTTTTATCAGACGAGCAGCTTATTAATAATTCATAATAGCTTCGTAGCATGAATTTCTTAATTAATTTCTCGACTAATTAAATACACTATTTGGCTATTTTTAGAATAAGTATTTGTATAACTCGCGAATAACGAACTGTCTGGCAGGACTTGGCAATGAAACGGGCAAAAAGTTCCAAGCTAGCGATTTTGGCCCAAGTGCCCAAAAATTTCTCAATCATTCTCCAAATTTGGGCGAAGCAAACGCACTTAAAGTGGTCTATTTTTAGCGGCCACATGGTGCGTATTTTGGGGTCTTACAACCATTCCCGCATCACAAAACGCCCAAGACGACGTACGTCCTAAATAAATTTCCGAAATTAAAATAAAACGGATCGAATGTCAGCCAGCCATATATGCGATAAAGCAACGAAAACCGCGACTTCCACTGACTGATGACGGGGCTCCGCAGAGCTCAACCTTGACTCGAGAATGAATCATAACATGAACGGTACTCCGCAATTAATTATAAAAAAGGCACTTCAAAAAAACCGTCTCTCACGTATGCACTTCCACCCTAAGATCATGGGCGAGGCTAAGTGACTCATCCTCTTATCGGCTTGGAAATTTTTGCAGCGCGCCGCGGCGGGCCCCAGAGTGGGGCCCGGCTGAAAGTTGGCGGTTTGGGGCCGTAATGTGCGAAACTGGGCCGATTTTAGTTGATTTTTGACGACATGGCGGCCGGCTAGCACTATCTAGCAGGCCGCGGGTGCAACGCCGACCGGACGCACACACCTCTGTTTTTTAACTGTCAAACAGCTTAATTGCAACTGCACTTACCATATTGAACTAATCCAAAAGTTTATTATTAACACAATATTGAACTGCCAGATGCACCGGGAATAAAACGACTGCTGGGTTTTAGAGGTCTGAAGCGGACGTTGATCTGCCGGCAGCTGACAATGCGCACGCGCGTCACTCAAACATTCCTACGCCACTGCGAGATGCTTGACAGTAAAATAAAAATCAGAGCCAAATTCAGACAAATCGCTAACACTTGAACTAGAGTAAGAACTATCACCAGCAAGAACCTTATCATTCGCGCTAATCTAATGCGCGAATGCCGTATATAGAGAAATCGAGCGCGGCTGGACTACTTCTCGGGGCGGATGCGTCGCGCGCTTTTTTGAAATTTTTTAAAATTAAACAGGTGACTTAAAGAACAATCTGTGGAAATTTCGAGAGAGCCGCGGACGCTGCAAGGCTCTCTGAGCGAATTTAGCTCGAAATTAGCGCGTTACTAGCGAAAATTTTCAAGTCTCGTTGAGTCACCGCTTTCGACCAATGTCAAAGCAGGTTCCTTCAAATGCCCATAAATGGGCAAACAAATGATTTCAAAATGGCCGCCACGATTTGAATTTTCCCGCCCCGCCTTTTAAAACTGAATCATGTAAACACGTCATTTTAAAAACAAGGTTTATGTTAAAATCGTAAGTGCAGAAAAGTAAGTATTGGTTTATAACAGCAGCTTCTTCTATTGACGGTCATATAAAAGTTCTGAATATGCATTGTATGAATGAACTAAAATAGCTGTTTTTTTTATGCATAGATTACAGTGTAAAATAGGTTGAAGTTAAGTGAACTATGTATTTACATAATAAATATGTTAATTTTAATATTTTGTTCCCGTTGTACTTCTTAACAGTACATTTTTATGGGGACGTTTAAACTTAATCGGCAAGCGAGGTCGGTATCTATAATTGTATTCTGCAAATTAAACAGATTTACAATTGGCAGTTTACAAGAGTACATTTAAATACACTGAGTTAACAAACACATTTTTGTCTTGAAAAACTTTACTAGAAGTAAAATTATACTGCAGTATGTTCCTGTCGAATGTCGACGCATATGTATCAACTATTACTTCAAATTCTAGGAAATATTTTGTACTCTACTAAATATACCATACAATAAGCCCTACTTTTTTAAAAAATTTAAAGCAGCTCCTAGAGCCTAGACGATCAATAATATATAATATTTGATACTGAACAATATTTATTGTTTGGAGGCTGCATTACATGTTTGTGCAGTATATCGTGTCAGTCACAAGCTTTTTGAATATTGCACAACTTGTGAAACGTTGATCAGTTTGTGAGTCCATGGCAAAATGAAAATTCGTGATAACTGTTCTATGAAATTTTTCCAAATTTTTTCCGTCACAGTACCTACATTTCAAGCTTGTGCAAAGTAATTTTTTCTCATAATATATAGAATTGATTTTCAAAATTTCAAACAGTTGCTATATGGAATTTTGTCCTGACAGACCCCACTTGATTGAACTTGTAATTTTATTTGCAATGCGAACCGAAACGGTCATATTGATGGAGACAGTGTTGATCAAAGAAAACCTGAGATGATCACTTTCTGCAACAGCACAAAAAGTGCGGTAGATGTTCGAATGATCACATCATATAATGTTACCTCCTCAATATTGCAGCAATCAACGCATTTGTTATCTAGATGGATATTTTTCCAAAATGCATAATACTGTTTCAAAAATAGTGCTTGGAGCAGATAACGGCATGCTATGAAGATTGTTTGGAAAAAATTATGAATTTTTTCATAACTTTTTTCCTGGTAACTAGACTGTTCGAAAAAATATTTCACAATAGTACATTGTGTATCTAGGACGAAAAGCGTAACATTCCCAGACGACTGTGAATATTGTTGGGCTAGGCGAATTCGAGCCCAACAACACAGGAGTCTGGAAATGTTGCTTTTTGTTCAAGATACACATACTATTTTTCCGCCAATCGATACGAGTAATTAAAAAAATTAGGAAATAGTACTCGAATATTCCCTGTCTAGTCCGGGAATATTATTCCTGTACAGTTGTATTGTAAATTACCTAGCAACGGATGATGTAGTGGAATGTTTGTATTATTTTCAATTATTTTGGGATTGCTACCAGATTTTGAAAAAAGAAATTATGAAAATTTCACTTTTGTCTGACAGAAAAATTTGTTTGGTAATGATTTCATATGAGGTATTATGTTGACGAAGGTTCATAGCGGACATATTTGTATGAAATTAGCATAGGAAAACAAGTATGTTTTCCTCCCCCAACTTAAAAGAAAGGATTCATTCTTGAATCTATAAAAATTTATAATTCACTAACAGTTTTGTGGTATATGAAAACGACAGAGTACAGCAATAGACAAAAAATTAATGATACATATAATGCAACCGGCATGCGGATTATATACATTTTGCAGGTTTTGTTTGGTATGCTGAATTTTTGTATTTTTTCATTTCCGTTTCCAATGAATCTACATTTTAAATTTTATAATGCATATTTTTTCATATTTGGGCTTGTTACTGCGTGTATTTGGATGTAAGTGCATATTTTGAGACATTAGTGCACACTGATGCATTGTATGGCTGGACGGCGAAGCGAATAGACGGTGTGGGCTTGTTTTCGTACATTTTAATATATAATTTTATTTCTGAGCTAACTATATTTGCTCTGTGTGTGTATCATTAACAATAAAAGATGGTGTTTACACAGAATCAAGAAAGTGATATTAAACATTTGGCAAAAAATGTAATCGCAAACCATTTAAAAATTAGTGACGTTTTCGATGATCTAGTGATCCGCTTGGCTGATGTCGTAGTGAAGAGGCTGGATTTGATAAATTAGACCGAGCAATTGAAAAATACAGCATCTTAGAAAACAAAAATTGGACCTGCGAAGAGATAACGGAAGAACTTACCAAATGAATTGATAGTTTAAAACGGTACACGAGAAGTAATAGTGTTCGCATTTTCGAAGTTACGAAAGATAGGGGAGAAGATGTGGAAAATAAAGTGCTTGTAATATTTGCAACTGGGTTTACAAATTATTCCTGAACACATTGACTGCTGTTGCTGTCATGGAGTAGGGCAAAATACCATTCGTTCCAATGCTGCAAAACCTATGCGACCTCGTGCTATCATTGTAAAATTCTGCAGCTATTGCATTCGTGACACCATTTTCCGCAATAAAAAAAAATGAAAAGGTTCTAACATCATTATTAAGGAGGACCTCACAAAGTTACGTGTGAATCCATTAAACTGCGTCGCCGCAAGAATGTGTGGACAAATGATGGCATTATATTTTTAACTAAGAGTGGTAAAAACAATATTATACATTTGATGCAAGATTTAGATAAGCTACTTAGTTAATTATGTCGTTAATTTACTTAGCGATGTATTATTTCGTGTTAAGGAACAGCATTACGTTGCACAGAAATACATAAATTTTGTAATTTAAATACGATATTTTTTCTAATTAAAACAGGGTTAGATGTATCTATTATGACAACCGCTTTAAAATTGAAGGGTATACTTTAATACGTAAACATCGCTTCACTCGCTATGGTGGAGTCGCAGCTGTCATTTCAAATAGAATTAAATTTACACAAATTGAATGTAATAATACCACATAGCAGCTGTGGATTTCGGTGGGAACTGATAAAAAAAATTCTGTGTTGTCTATCGTCCACCTACTTTCAATCCCAAATTCAATGAGTTTATTACAAACGGATAAAATTATTTGTGTAGGAAATTTTAATATCGATTTATTGAAAACCAGTAGGCCTGGTATTTTTCTTTTTAATTTGTTTTTAAAAACTTTGAAATTCTTTCAACATGTAAATCAACCTACCAGAATTACTCCAAACAATAGTACGTTAATTGATTTTATCTATGACCACTACTAAAAGTAGGCCTTTTAGCGCTAGCTTGTTTCACTAAAAGTGACGTTTTCTAGTTTACCGTGGTTAAAGAAATCAGCTGTTTACTTTTAGCACATAGGCTAAAAGTGAAGTGAGGTTATAAAACTACAATTTCGAACTGCAAGTGAAGTTGTAAAGTTATTCTAGTTGCTTCCTGCGTTACAGGTAAACTGTTTTTGAAATAATTAAAGCGTTATGTAATGAATACAGTCAGATGTGGAGTACCTATTTATTTATTTATTTTTTTTTATTTTAGGTAAATAACAGGTGTACATCAAAGACGGACACCCTATAACAATTTACCACTACATAAACATAATCATTAATATATAGCAGTCTGCGTTTATAAGCCTAACAAAAAATAACATAATTACATTTCATAACTGACCTTGACTACTGTTATTCGCAAACATTCGTCCGTGCGGCATGTGCTACTGTTTATTATGACATAAATTAGAAGTGTCGTAGATGCAAACCTTTGTTAAAATTGATATTTATGGATTAATAACGGTAAAATTAAGGTCGTAGATAAAATATTGTATGCAACGCGTGCTACAAGTCGTTTATGCACAAGACATGTTATGAAATTCAGCCTTCGGCTTCGTTTCATAATTTTTATGTCTCGTGCATAAACGTCGACTTTTAGCACTTGTTGCATAAATAGCTATTTAATGACTGTTATGTTTAATACACGCATTGTTGTTATGTAAATGCCATGTTATTTTCCTTTTTGCTTGATACAAGTAAACTTAATTTAGTGTAAACTTTTACCTGTCAAAGTGACAGATATTTTCATAAACAAAATGCAATCTGACATTCACCTACAGACTGAAGTTACATGACTAGATTTTCTATCTTTCTTTCCAAGGCCTACCCTAAATGAGTTTTTTTGGAACACACGATACATTGGTAGTATGACTCTGCCTCAACATAAAAGAATAGCCACCAAAGCTTTAGTAATTATGTTGGGACGAATAAACACTAGGTGAAAACAAGTAACAGCATATTACTGGGAGACAGTACCAATCAGGGCAGTAGAGTCGGAACTTTTTGGGTGGAGTCGGAGTTGGGCGATGAATCTCAGTAGGAATAACGCTTTCAGCAGTTAAAAATTCTTTAACCGTGCGCTGTTTAAGTCGCGTTGATATAGCCTGAGAACACATCTCCATATTTCCGCTACTAAAAAACGAACTAGTGAACGGAATTCCTTCAAATTTGGCATGCGCATAAAGGAAGAATGTAGCTTCACAATACAATCATGCGAGTCTCCGTAGGTCATTGCGTTCGCATTCTACAAGCATGTGTGCATTACTTTTCAGCCCACCCACATAGTTTATTATAATCAACCACATTCACCAAAGCTTGCAAAATTTCTCGTGGGCCAGTAGTTTCTCAGGTAGATGAAAAGGTATGAGGGGGTGGGGGTTATTAATATTCTAGTACTGTCGGAGTAGGATTCAAACTACTAAATATCAGGAGTCTGGAGTCGGATTTTTTTTACAGACTCCACAGCCCTGGTACCAATGGTATGGTTTTAGCGGAGATTCTTATATGAGTTTTAAGAAAGTAAGTTCAGTCGGTTTGAATATTTATTCAGTAAGTTCACATATGGGATCAGCTAATCAAGCTGTGTGGAAAAAATTTGGAATAATGGCTGGAAAACACTATAAGACCAAAATCTTTCCAATAAATCCTTTTAATGGTAACAAAATTCACTTTTTGGCAGATGCGCCGCATTTATTCAAAAATATTAAATGAAGCTTAATTCAAAACAAAAGCATTCAGTTAACAGATTATTTTGTGTAGAAATACAATTTACCTAGTAATTTAGTTAATGTTGAGCATATTAAAAGGTTTTGTGACTAAGAAGAAATTTTGGATTTAAATTAAATAAAGATCTTTTAAATTGTGAACATTTTAATAAAATGAAAGCTTCAAATTCATTAAACGTTTTAAATCGGAACGTTAGCTGTGAAATGAAATTGGATGCAGAAGATGCTAAAGATAAATCAGCCATAACTACAGCTATTTTATTGATATGATTTACAAATGGTTCAAGTGAACTACCTCCAGATCTACGATATTGGCTTTAAGTACATTTAATTTGGATGTCAATGAAGAAACGTTACAGTTTTTTAAAGAAATTATACATTTGTTTTTAACAATAATAGTAGCTCCCAATGAACATGGAAAAACAACATGGAAACCCATTCAAACAGGGGTATTTTAACCACACCAATTTTGGATCTTTAAAATGTCTTCTTGAATGAAAAAAATACTCCTTTTTATTAATATCTCAATTTTCACAGGACTGTTTGGAAAATGTGTTTTCACAAATAAGATAGAGACATCCTCTACCTATAGCAATTAAATTTAAACAGGACTTAAAAATGCTGTCTGTTTCACAGTATCTATAGACTTCTAGCAACACAAATTACTAAAATGATGAAAAGGACCCCATTACCTCGTTTTCTAAATTACATTAACACAAACACACAAGACAAGCCTATTAAAGCAAAGGAGAACATCTTGATTTTATACCCTGATTGGAATATTTACAAAAAGAACTACCTATAATAGTGGAGGTGCTACATGGCTCATCTAATAAAAAAACTGCAAATTGTGATAAGATTTCCTTTGGTAGAAATGTAGTTTATGACTATACAATTCATTGAAGAAGGGGAGGCATCTCGAAAAGTCGCTAGAATTCAAGATGGCGGCGGTAATTCAAAATGGCGTCATACTATGGAACACGGTGTATAAAGAGAAGGTGAACGATCTGTCTATACCGTGAGTCAACGGATGTGGTTCCGTTAACGCTCGAACTTAACCCAAATTCCAGCAGATGGCAGGGCATGACATACTCCCTATTTTTGTTCAGGCGTATATGAAGTGCCAGTAGAAATTGTTTAATTAGCGGTGGAAACTAATTATTTAATTGAAGAAATGGTGAACAATAAGTGCTTGGTACCAAACTACACGTCTGGATATAAATCAAATCCAGAAAAGGTGTCTATGTTTAGTGCAAAAGATCCTATTAGGTTAATTTTATGGAGTCGCGCCATTCCTAGATTTGATCGCCCTATTGATAAAAATGACCGTGTTTGTGAAAAACATTTTTAGCGAGAAGATATTATTAAGTACTGGAAAGGTGCAGATGATGTGATTGCAATTAAATGGCTTACTATTATTTTTTGTTGATATCAAAGTTAACCAGGCGTGGTTGTAAACTACTCGGTAAATTTTTATCAGCAAATATGTGTACAATAGTTGTATGATTACATGATTAGTTACTCATTATCTACCTAATCGCTTATTTAAAAATATTGACATTCTCACACACTAAAATTATATTAATTGTTTTTTTTGACAGACTTTTAGTGAATAATAATTGTATTCTTCTTTTGTTTTAAAATTTATTTTATTTACACAACAAAAAATTAAAACTTTTGTATCAAAAATATTTAAATATGTATAGTAAATTGAGAATTCCCACTGTTAAAGCAACATTATTGGGATATAGGTATTGTGAATTTCATGAAAATATCCAAAATTACCATAATTTGTTGATAGCTTAAGACATTGCAAAATAAAGCACTAGTCAAATACAACTGCAGGCGTTTTACTAAATTTTACTAAATAGTATGGAAGAAGGTGCATCACTACTGTGAGTTAATATAAATCGTGATAAAAATTGTAACGTTTCAAGTATCTTTACAGAGACCACTGCTAAATTCTGATGCTGTACCAAGCATTTTCCCTGGTTGCCTGAAATAGGTACTTATCTAAACACACCTATTGAAAACGACGTACAAAAATTGAAATACAGTCGTCTAGAAGAAAATCGAAAATGAGTTTCGCAGTTCTCAAGTTACTACCGTTATGATATTACGTAAACGATTTCAACTTTTTCGTCTTTGCTGTACATGGTTGTATTAAAAATCACAATTTTATGTTAAACTCAAAAAGTTAAAACGAATTGCTATTAATTTGACATTTACAGCCAGTTTTATATAAAAAAATTATTTCGAGTTAACTTTAATCCTTTTTAAAATAAATAAAAACGCATCAAAATTATTTACTTATGAATAAAATGTCATAAGGACTAGCATTTTGATGCGATTTTGTTTATTATAACAAAGAATTGAAGTTAATTTCAAATTAGTGGTCTTTATAAAATCACTCGTTAAAAAATTTAATTACTGTTTCCTCAGCAGACTATTCTTCAAAAACTGAAGCTTAAATCTGACATGTAGTGTATAGTTGGTTGGTTACAAATTACAATAAAACAATGCATTGAAATGGTTATAAAAAATAAAAGTATACATAGTTCGTAAGTAGACAAAAAAAATTCGCTCTATATTGTACATTGTACAATTGTTATTCTTGATTAAGGCCTTTAATACTAATACCAAAAAGTATTTTATACTCTTTGCTAATACATTTGCTTCTTATTTGTATTCAATTCCCGAATATGTGAATATAGTTTTCGTTTAATTACTACCTAAAGTTTGTTAACATTTCGTTTTCCCTGTCTTATATACCTAATGATTATTATAAGATATTTAAAATAAATTCATACATACATACATAATCTGTAATCCCTTATATCGTTTACAGTGTTGGGGTACGTACTGAACTAAAATTTCTTATTATGCTAAGTACAACGTTCTTTTAAATCTGAATTAGCTAGTGAGTTCTGGTACTTAAGCAAATTACATTATTGCATTATTCTCTACAAAGATTCACTCGTTTTTTGTGAATTATATATATATATATTTCAGCGTTACAAGCCCTATTGGCTCATGGCTTCGAGTTTCTTAATTTTGTGTTTCCATTTTGCTCTATCCATAGTCATTGTTCTCCAATCTTCAACACCCAAACTTTTTATGTCTTTCACTACTGCTTCCTGCCATTTTTTCCTAGGTCTGCCCCTTTTCCTCTTGCCTCCCTCTCCTCCTAGAAATATCCTTCGTGCATTTCTATGTTCTGGCATACGCATCACATGGCCCAACCATCCCGCTCTTTGTAGTCTAATTACATTTGTTATTTTTGGGTACCCGTACAGGTCCTCTGTCTCTTGATTTGACCTTCTTCTCCATCGTCCGGCTTCTTTAGTTCCACCTAGTATTTTCCTTAAAATTTTTCTTTCCCATATCTCTAGCTTTCTTGCGTTGGTTTGGTTCATTACCCATAACTCACAACCATAAAGAACTGAAGCACGAATCACTGTTCTGTACACTCTGATTTTTGCTTTCTTAGACACTGATTTGGATTTTAACATTCCTGCTAATGAACCCGCTGCTCTACTTCCTTTTGCTAGTCGTTTATCTATCTCTGCGTCTTCACTGTTGTTGCTCGTTAATGTTACTCCGAGGTACTCGAAATTGTCTACTTTTTCAAAACAATACTCCTCGTTTCCTGCTCTCAACTTGATATTCTTTTCTTCTGCTCCCATTTTCATCTTCATCTCCATATACTTTGATTTACCTTCATTTATTATCAGTCCATATTCTTTCGATTTTGCTTCCACTTGCTTGAAAATTTTCTCCATTTCTACTTTTGACCTTGTCATTAACACCACATCATCCGCATAAGCAATTACTTGATGTTTACTGTTATAAATAAAATTTCTTGTTTTTACTTCGCTTTCTCTCATTATTATTTCTAGGACCAAGTTAAATAGTAGTGTAGACAGCGGGTCCCCTTGTCTCAGCCCTTTTTTTACCTTGAAAGCTCTGGAAACCAATCCATCTACTCTTACTTTCTCTACCGTCCCTTCCAAGGTCATTTTTATGATGTTTATTATTTTCATTGGAATATGTAACTTTTGCATTGTCTGATATATCTTATTTCTGCTTATCGAATCGTATGCTTGTTTGTAATCTAGGAATAACATGTGGAGCTCAAGGTTCTGGGTCAAGCTCTTTTCTTGTATTTGTTTGACTGTAAAAATCTGGTCTATCGTTGATCTTCCTTTTACAAAGCCCCCTTGGTATTCCCCTACTTCCTTGTCAGCATAAGTACTTAGTCTGTTTCTAATCACTAATGCTATCACTTTATAGGTCACATCCAGTAGCGCAATTCCTCTGTAATTGTTACATATACTTTTTTCGCCTTTCTTATGGATTGGGCATATCATTGCGGATTTCCATTCTTCTGGAGCCGTTTCCTGATCCCATACTTTGGAAATTAGATTACAAATTCTATTTTGTAGCTCCGAACCTCCTTGTTTTGGAATTTCTGCTATAATTCCGTTCTCTCCTCCACTCTTGTTATTTTTTGAATATATTATTGCCTCTTTTATCTCCTGTTCTGATGGTTCATCTATTATACTTTGATCGTCCGTCTTCGGCGTGTGCTCGTATTCCTGCCTTTCTATGCTTATGTTACCATCATCTTCCAATTCTTTGTTTAAAAGTTCTTCGAAATGTTCTGCCCACCTTTCTAATCTTCCTTGAGTATCTCCTACTAATGTACCATCTTTTTTCTTACAATATGCACTCTCTGGATGGCGTGTTGTCTTACTTTTCTTAATTTCTTGATAGAAATTTCTGATTTCTGTGTTGATAAAGTGGGTTTCTATACCTTTGAGTTTGATCTCCCAATAGTTCTGCTTTTTATTTCTGCAAATTTGTTTAGCTTTTCTCCTCAACTCTGCGTACCTTTCTCTTTTCTCTTTCGTTCTTTCTTTAAGCATCTCCATCCTAGCTACATTCCTTTTTTCTAAAGCCTCTCTACATTCGTCATCATACCAGTTTTTCTTCTGGTTTCTCTTCTGTTTGCAAAGCCATTTTTTTGACACATTCTCTATTGCCGCTTGGATTGTTGTCCAATCTTCCTCGATATTCTTTTTTTCTCCCGTCTTCCTTAATTCCGACGTTAATTCATTTTCAAACTGTTCTCTAATATAACTGTCTTCTAATGGCTCTGCATTGTATTTTTGTAAGTATTTATTCTTGTTTTCTGAAGCTTTTGGCAGTTCTTGTCTTATTCTCATAATAACTAAAAAGTGGTCAGTTTGTATCCGCGCCTCTATAAAATCTGACATCTTTAACTGATGCACTATGCTTTTTTTCTATCAGAACATGGTCAATCTGATTTTGGGTCCTGCCATCCGGCGATATCCAAGTTGCCTTATAGATTCTCTTGTGGTCGAAAGCGGTACTAACAATTTTCATATTTAACTCCTCTGCGAATTCTACTAATTTCTTCCCATTCTCGTTACACCTTTCATGAATACTTCTCCCTCCCGTAATCTTCTTATACATTTCTTACTTCCCTATCTTTGCGTTGAGGTCTCCCAAAACCACCTTTAGATCGTATTTAGGTAGGCTGTCTAGCACTTGCTCCAATTGTTCATAAAATTCTGTTTTAACTTCTAGGTCTTTATCCTCTGTAGGAGCATGCACGTTTATTAAAGTCACTTTACGGTACTTACCCCTTAATCTCAACCAACATATTCTTTCCGAGATTCTTTGAAAGTCCGCTACCACATGTTTTAAATCACTACTTAACAAAAAACCAGTTCCGAAAACTTTATTTTGACATCCACTGTTAAACATAATGTAATTATCTATATTTACTATGTCACTTTCTTTCTGCTTAGTTTCTTGGATCGCAAGCACTTTCAACTTATATTTCTTCATATCATCCACTAGCTTCCTTAATGACCCTGCTTCATTCGTCCCTTGTACGTTCCATGTTCCTATTTTTATTTCCTCCTCCTTCAATTTAATATCTTTTGCTTGTGTTTCTGGTCTTTGCTTCTTTCTCTTCCTTTTCGTTCTAATACCTAACTTGTCAATCCTTTCTAACCAATTCACTCTTTCTTCCCATCCTGTTTCTATATCCGATAACCGCTTGAGCTCTTCCGGAGTGTACTTTAAATCCTTTCCTTTATTACCAGTTCTCTGCTGTTTCCGAGATTCTTGTTTCTGCAACCTATTCTTTAGTTTCTGTAGCTCCTGGACTAAATCTTTCCTTTCTTTATTTCTGTTTTCTTCCTTTCTTTCTAATTCTGTTCTTATTTCTAAACATTCTGTTCTTAACTTCATTATCTCTGTAATACTCCTCTCCATTTCTTTTTGTACTTCTTTGCAGTTCAATTGTGTCTCCTTCGTTAATCTCGTAATCTCCTCCATTTCTTTTCCCTCTCTTTACGTTTTGTGAATTACAATGTATTAAATAATATTTTGTTCATAACTTTCAATTAAAACCATACAAAATATGGGAGTATCTTGAGTGGCGCCATCTAATGGAAAAGCGCTACAACTTGAGCGTTAACGGAACCAGCAAATCATACAAATTTCTTCACCTTCTCTTTATACACCGTGCTATGGAATTATTTGCAATTTTCTTACTATCCATCGCACAAAATAGTGTTTGGTGTCAATTTATATGTTTTTTAGGCCAACAATTTCATTTGTAATGTCAGAAATATGGATAAAATCAACATAGGAAAGTTGTTGTAAAGTCGTAAAGTCACATTTATACAGTAAAATTAAACAAGAATGAATACCAAAGATCTGTTTCTATTAATACCTACTTATACAAGATTTTACAAAAATTGACTCTTACATTTTTTACAGTTACATAAATACTTTATAAACTTCAGGTTTTTTTATATCATTTGTCACACTCGTTTTTGCAGTTGCATAACAAAGTGCAAGATAGTCCAACTTTTCTACAGCCACACTTATTTTTACAGATTTTGCACATACCTACATTTTATTAATTCTTTACAAGTATCTGCAATTTCTGGTAACTCTGACCATTTTATTTTCCATGATACATCGTCCAACCACCAACCCCATTCATTTGGAGAAGGCGTCCTTATTTCTCGCTGGTCTGCTTGCCCCCAAATGTGTCCATCTTGGAAAGCACTCCGTAGAACATGTTGTAGTGCACCCTTTGTTGGTGGCAGATTTTCAAGAGGGCGATTTTTTGTGATAAACAGTTCTTGTCTGGCATCATTGACACTTTGGTTCTTAATTTTTGAACAGTACAACAATATTACAAATTTTTCTAAAATACCCATTTAATATATTGTCAGGAATGGATGTTTGCGGTTTTGATATGAATGACGAGAATCCATGTCTTCCAAGTTGACTTTTTTTACTTTCCCGTGAAACCAGAATTGCTGTTACAGCCTGTGAAAGCGTGAAATCCAAGTACAGCATTATGCTTTTCTATTCCAATTGATGCAGCTATAGCATGAACGAGAATAAATCTAATTTCTGCCCTGTTCCAAATGTAACCCAAAGTGTTTCCAGGCTTTTATTTGACAGTTCAAAGAAGTATACAATTGCTAAAACTAATACATCCGTATCTACAGAGTGGATAACAATATTTTTTAATCCATTTTCTACAATGTCTTTTAGATGAAGTATTATCCTTGAATCTGCTTCTTCATAACCAGGACAAGTCACTCCAATTAAGAAACTTACAGCACTGACATTTCCTTCAACTTTATCACCTGAACTAGTAATAACTTGTGTTTTATGTTATTCATTGCTAATGATCCAAGTAGGGAAAATAGTTCTTCTTTGTTATTTGAATCTCTTAAAAACTCGTGCCAATTTGTAGGTAATTTGACATGAGGTAGCACTTGTCTCCTGGTTCCTGTACCCTCTTCTGTCTGGTTTCACCTTTAATGCTCGGATTAATGTATCTGTCCCAAATCAAATCAATTCTACAGCAGCCGAAACTCTCAATGTTGTTACACATGTGAGGATGAAATGTGTTAATGTAATAATCATTAAATGTCTTTGAAGACTGATGAGGCTTTAAATTGTTGGCAAAAACTGCACCATCATAAATTTCAGCATGTCAAGTTCCTGGAAAGACAATGTCACTCTCTTCAACAATTTCCTCTAAAATATGTGCTAGATCACTTTTATGGCAGGGTCGAAATTCTCCATTACTGGAAAATGCTAGCGGAAATGGCTAATTTTTGAGTTTGAAAAAGTCCTGCACATATAGCTGACGATTCTGTGTAACTATTAGGAGCCTGGAAAACAGCTGGACGTGTTTTTAAAATCTTCAAAGTTTAATTTTTCTTGTTTATGCTTTTTGTTGGAGTACTGAAGAGAGGGATTTTGTTCTTCAAAGGCTGAAATAGTGTTGAGGAACTTTTTACCGGGCGTTCCTCAATGAATTTGCTGTTTTTTTATACCTAGCACCTCCACTATTAAGAAAAAAAATGCTTTATACAACTGTGCTGGTTATGCGATTAAAAATATGAAAAAACGAATGCCAAACGTGTTTTACGGCTTTAGGATCAAAACGAATTACTAAATTTGTGGCTCTACGTAACTGATAAAGCTTTTCAAATCGCAGTTCTAATTGAACAAATTTTTCTAAATTTAAAAAAGCATCTGAAGGATAATTATGGTAGCGGTATATTAAAAACATTGAAAAACGCAATTGATGATTTAATTTATCGGTTATAACGTGAAATCGAAATTTGCAGTTAAATTTATGGTTTACCGCTTACAAATTTATAGTAGAAGATTAAAAGACCAAAAAAAACAAAAAAAGATTAAAACGGTCGAGCAAAAGCCACGCTATGCGGGATCTGATACACAATTTAAAAGTTAAACTAAATTGTAATGTTATAAATAAATATTTGATCAATTACAGTATTTTGTTTTTGCTGCTAATATTTAATTTTTAATTGTTACTTTATGCCTATCGTTCTCACTACTCTCACAACAACAAGGTTTTGGCAAAATTTTTATTGCGGAATCATTTTTACAGATATAGTTATTACAATTCCATTTCCATAAAATAAATATGCTAATCTGTACATGGTCTACGGTTTAAAATATATAAAAATTAAATCTACAAATTACCTCGGAGCACTTGATAACTTATTAATACAACGATAACGCTATGAAGAGGCACAAAAAAACAGTATGGGATTTTTACGTTCAAATTGTCCGATGTTTGTAATCACATATCTCTGTTACTTAAGCAATTAAGTAATAACGTGGCAGTTTTACTTGATTTAAAAAGTTCATTTTAACCACACTTTGAACTAAAATCACGACCAACTTTAAATGGAAAGTTGAGGGAGTTAAATCGCTCTTGGATGTTTGTAATTCTTGGTCAATTTGATTGCGAAGTAAAACCTTAAGTACTAATTCTAATTCATTGGTATAAACTTGCTCTATAAACGTAACAGATTATACACAGAAAAATTATGTTGCTGTAAAACTGTATCAGTTATTAAAAACTACTCAATATAACAAATCAATATACTGAGAAAGTCATCTCAAATCCTAACTCTCACTCACCTTGAATACATAAAACAACGCTGAGTATTTTTCGACTGCAAAATATATACAAATAATAATTTACGTGCGAGGACTTATGCTACTGCAATTACTGCAGAATTGTACATCCCTTTGTGTCTATTGTAAGTATCGTACAATAAAAATAAATAGCTTTGCTGCTCATAATACACAATAAAAAAATAAAAACCTGCTCTCGTTTAAAAGCAGCTACATACACGATTGATACACCTAATAATAGGAAATTGCTAATATTCTTCTATCCTTGTGGTCGTCGTGGCACAAGCTTGTACTATATTAAGCCCCTTTTCTTCTTGTAGTCTTGTAGGTTCAAACTCCTTTTTGGGCCGATGTTATTTGTCGTTGTCTTGGGGGTTACACTGACTGGATTACCTATAACAGATATAACATTTCAATTTTAAACACTTAAGAAAAGCAGTAATTTTAGGTGTGTGAAGGATAACCACTAAATGCATGAAGATCTAAATGCTAAGGACTACAGATTTCGCTAACTTGTTCAAATAACCTTAAAGTCAAAATGCCAAATTGGGAGGGTATGACAACCCGCAGTAAAACCGATGAAGACCTGGTGCAACATGTAGCAGAGAAAATTTTAACCTCAGAAGCTGTATTAAAAATTTTGAAAATATATCTAAACCAGCAGTGTGTGGAGGAAACCATCAGTAATCTGAAGAATGATTCGGTTGATATAAAAAAAATCTGAAATGAAGTTTTTAAGAAAAATAATGAGAAGGAAATAGGTCTTTATATAAATGAAGATAAACAAATGGAAAGCTGGGAACAAAACCAAATCCATGCAAATCGGGGGCCGAAACCTCAACAAATAAAATTTGTTGGTGGTGTGGAAATACAAGAGGTGGTAAGTTTTTGTTATCTTGGCTCAATTATCACAAACAAGGAAAGTAAAGAAGCTGATGTTCAGAAGCTTTTGGAATGCTCCAACCACAAAATGCATCTCCAGAAAAACTAAACTGCGATTATTCAACGCGAATGTGAAATCATGGTTGTGAGACTTGGAAAGTCACTAAAACGGTATCACATAAACTTCAGGTATTTTTGAATAGATGTCGAATATATCAAGTGCTTTGGCCAGAAGTAATCACTAAAAAACGTCTATTACAAACCTAACAGCATTATCCAAACAAGTCCACAAAAGGAAATAGGGGTGGATTAGCCACACATTTTTAAAACGGCTTTAGAATGGAACCCTCACAGCCAGAGAAGACGACAAAGGCCTCAAACAACATGGATGTGTACCGTGGCTAAAGAAGCCACGGACAATGGAAAGATTTGGAATGAAATTAAAGCCCTATCGAGAAACCTAAAGCCCTATCGAGAAACCGAGTCCGATAGTGAAATTTTGCTGCAGCCCTATTAGCCCGGTCAATAGGTAGTTTTGCTTTACAAGAGGTCGGGAAAGGTTTATACTTGGCAATTTTGTTCATTTTAGGCCCCTAATGCAATCCTGAAATTTGTAAACACGAAGAGCCGCCGCCATCTTAGAAAATGGCGGCCAAACGCGGGCTTTTTGAATATACAGGGTGACAGCCGGGAGCCGGATGTTTTAAAATGCGTAGTGCGGAGCTTTGCGGGTGGAGGAGAGTAAATGCGATGTCACTATCTTTGCAATATTGTGCCATTTTAGTAACAATGGAGCAGTGGACGTTAGAGCATAGAATGTTTGCATACAACACGCTTTTTCGCATTCACTTTAATATTGGTCGACAGGGAGCTGTTCCGTCTCGCAACACCATCATAAGATGGGTTAATAATTTGAGAACAACTGGCAACATAATGAAGGTTAGGTTTTGCGTCAGTTTGTGTGAAAACTGACGCAAAACCTAACCTGATAACCTCGAATTTGACATAATTGTTGTCAGTCATAATGAAAACTCCCTAGGGAAATGTT
This sequence comes from Agriotes lineatus, assembly GCA_940337035.1. Taxonomy (NCBI): domain Eukaryota; kingdom Metazoa; phylum Arthropoda; class Insecta; order Coleoptera; family Elateridae; genus Agriotes; species Agriotes lineatus. The sequence continues at coordinate 28,355,407 of OW679201.1, read as the reverse complement.
TGTCTTATTTAGTCTCTAGGGAGTAAATGTTTTACTTCTGTCACAATTTTGATGCTATAGAATCCGACTTCTACTCCTGGTCGTGGAAAAACACACTTCTCACGGATATTGCTTTCAAACTATAAGTTTTAGCAAAAAAGTACAGAAGACCATTTTTGTAGAGAATTTAATTATCTTTAACATTGGTAATAGGTATTTTTTACTTTCAGGCTAACATAAACGAAGATATTGGCGAAAAACTCCTAGTTTGCTCCTTTTTCTAATATGGCGGCCAAAGATCAGGTCTTTCGAGGGGGAAAAATTAATTTGTTCATTCTAAATAAAGCGATAAAATCTATTTCCAGCTTTCCTCTAACTATTTCCCGAACATGTCCTTTTTTGGCCTCTAGCGCTTGCCTATAACTAAAATTTACTAAAAACTGCAAACAAAATCACAACAAAAATAACACGTTTTTGGAGAACCAATTATATTCTATGAAAAGTTGATTATTTTTAATTTTATTATAAAATTTAGGGCATATTAGTCCACTTTGCAAAACGAGTGCGCTCAAACAGTGCTTTCCAACACAGCTCAAAAGACCATATGACACTGACACCATGACAAGATACGTGACACTGTATGATAAAGTGAGCTAGACGTTGGTAACCTTTAGTAGCTAGAATGGTTGCAACCACTCACAGACGGGTCCCATGTGGCCTACTATCAAAACAAATAGTAAAATTCACACTTCCTAAGGTGTTCTACCAGACATTAGTAAAGCTTAAAATTCGAAACTAAAATTAACAAAAATATATATTTTAAAAACTGGGACAAATTTATAAACATTGGGAGAAGAGCTTAAAAACCAAGACTGTACCGCCTAATGTGGCACGTCTAGTTAATAGACTTAGTTGTATCCAAATAATAAACAATTTTGTCTAAATAACATGAGTATAGTTTGCACTAAAATGGCAATGACAAAATAATTGTGCTAAACAACCCATTTCGATCACCGACCTAATCTAAAAGAACAGAACAGTACAAAAACTCGTGGCATCCTCAATAAAAATCATAAAAATTCTACATCAACATTGCTAGTGTAAATACATACTTGGTAACGGAACTTCCAAATCAATTTTGATGTCAAAGTCATGAGCAGAAAACAGGTCATCCTGTGTCACTTGTACGGGCACGGGGACTGGCATGGGTAGTTCAGGTTGTTCAATAGGCACTTCGATTGGTTTAGCAACTTGCATTTGTGTTTCTTGTTCTTCGGTGGCCGCTTTGAAGTTCATGCGAGGCTTGGTGGACCGCCTTGTGAAGGGATCGGAAATCTGAAATCGTTACATTTTGCAGATAGCACAAGAGTCACCCTAAGAACTACCTTTTTCCCCTTGTTGGCCTTCGACTCCTCCATAATGGCCCGCTCGGCTTCCTCCACGTTCCTCTTGCGATTGCGGTCGTTAATGTACGAGATACTGGAAATGGTAGATGTCCGCAACTTGTCCAGCTCGGTGGCACGCTCCTCGAGCTCCTGGAGCCTGTGGCCAATCTCACGGGCCGTCTCTTCGTCGCCTCTCGCCATAGCCCCGTCCCTTTCCTTCATGAGCTGCGTCTTCTTCATGGCGTAGTTGTACGGGTTTGGTTTGAAGCGTTCCTTCTCCCTTACCTACAAGTTTAAAATTACGCATGAAAAAAGTAAACAAAATCAGGAGGCGACGTATGGCAATAAAAATCAACACTTTCTTCCTGTTTAGTTATGTTACTGCTAAAGCCTTCATTTCTATAGTGAGTTAACTATTATTACACAATGATAATGTACCCTCTTGAGAATAACAAGACAGAAACAATCATGTAAATGGCATTGCAAAACACTGGAGGTTCATTATGTTATGACACAAAATATATTCTTTTGGTGTGCTACACTCACGAAAATTTAAAGTTGCAACTAACAATTTAATTCTAAGACAGCTTCTTTTCTCAATACTTGATAGCTCTACAAATCAGCAGCCAGACAGATTAATCGATTATGACTTGCACCTTAAAATAATGACTAGGAAATCGGGAACTTGGAATGACAAGACCATACTTTCGGCTTGTCTAATCTATGAACTAGCTAAATAAGCATGAATCTAATAGCACTGCAAGGATTGAGATGGAGTGGAAGAGGTGCTGTTAAAAAGCCTGAGTATAATGGAGGGGATAGGCAAGGTCATTTATTTGGAACTGAATTTTTAGTAGATAGGCAGTTTAATAAGCTACAACCAATAGCCTACAAATAAGGACTTTCATTAGACTGAGAAAAGTACTCAAGAGCAATTCTATGATGTAAACAAACTGAATGCGAGATGGTACCAAAGCATGATGCCAATATTTCAATGAAGTGATAAGTAAGGAAGGCCGAAATAACGAGGTTGTAGGTAAATACCTTACGTGAACAAATCAATGACAACGGGCACCAACTGGAATCTAGCAGAACTTATGAATCTGATTATAAGCAGTACTCTTTTTAAACATAAATAAATGTTTATAAAAGAACATGGAAACCATGACATCTGAAGCTGGGCCTTGCCAATTAGTGAAGGGAGCTCTCTTGATTAAATAGACAACAAATAAAAAACTAAAAAAATTAAATATAAATGTTTTAAAAACTTAATTGCAGCAGGCCCTGGATAGCCTGAATCAGTTGGCAGCACTGAAGTGCATTGTCAGTCTATATAAAATTCGAGGTTAGTATTATTTATTTACTTGACATTCGCACTGTCAGTGCCAAATTTTATAAAAATGTCTCGACTATACGTCCAAATAGTAATTTATTTATCTAGAACGAAAAGTGACATTTTAAAGAACAAGAAAGTTGTTTACGGCCGAGGACGGAATTACTTGCGAGGACCTTTAAAAACACTTTTCGTTTGTGGTGAATACAACGGTTTATTTCATACTGCAAGTTTAATGAATTTTAAATAAAAAGTTGTAAATCATTTGAAATTTCATGTCAACAGCTGACGTATAATTTTAAAGTGCTTGAACTTTAATATTCTACTTTAAAGTACTAGGACTTTAATGTTGCATTTTTTGTACTATAATAGTAATTTACGATACAAGTGCGTAAAGCTACTCTTTAGGCACGAGTGGGGTAGAGTTAAAACGCGAGTGAGCGAGCGTTTTAAGCCCCGCGAGTGACTAAAGATACAATAGAATCTAGAAAACACGGTAAATATAAAAAAAAATTAAATGTAAATTAGGATTACCAGCAACCGGTCGTAATTTTGCGTGTTTTAAAAATTTTAAAACACGTTGCTACTTACAACGTGCCTAATAAAATCTTTTAAACACGTTACTACTAATGACGTAAACTAATAGTAGGAGAGCTGGTGACATTTTTTGGTGATCATTTAGTTAAGGCCTATTTTTTGAAAGAATGTTGCTGGAGCCATGTATAAGTGTCATCTGTAAGGATTCTTCTAGATAGCGGTATCGGAGGGAGGCAGAACACCCCCAATTTGCACTGTCAGTATATGTCAAATTCGATGTGAGCCGGTTAGGTTTTGTGTCAGTTTGTGTCAAAACTGACACAAAACCTAACCTGCTAACCTCGAATTTGACATAACTTACACTAAAAAAGTCCATAAGGGGCGGCTGTGGAAATTGAAACGTATGAATAATAGGTTGGTGGCATTGTAAGTCTATGTCAAATTCGAGGTTAGCAGGTTAGGTTTTCCGTCAGTTTTGACACAAACTGACACAAAACCTAACCGGCTCACCTCGAATTTGACATATACTGACAGTGCAAATTGGGGGGTGTTTCGCCTCCCTCCGATACCGCTATCTAGGAGAATCCTTACAGATGACAGTTATACATGCCTTCAGCAACATTCTCTGAAAAAATAGGCCTTAACTAAATGATCACCAAAAAATGTCACCAGCTCTTAGACTATAATGAAAACATGTTATTAAACAGTTGTTTTACAAACTTAAAACTGCCAACTAAAAGGCAATATTACGCACTGTCGTAGATAAATAAGTTTTAAAGTACTTGAACTTTAATATTTTACTTTAAAGTACTAAGACTTTAATGTTCCATTTTTTGTACCATAAATAATCCGAAAAATGTCATTTTTGACATCAGTATGAAATAAATAATGTTTTTTATCTTACAGTAGCGCCTATTACCATACCATACATTATACAACTGTTTTCAGTGACTAAAATGAAGTTTTTCTACGGTCACCTTTAAAACTGATTACTAAGCGCTCACTGTCAATGCGAAAAGTTAGCGATTCACACATTTTTTCCCTAGTAACCATTTTAGCATCGCAACCATGTAAACAATGTCTTAATGAAATAATCGCGTCACTTCATTTTACTTTACGCATCGCCAAGGCTAACCTGATTATTAATTTAATTCGTCATTTTTCTGGAACTGACTTTATTGACAATTGCATCACGGTGCGTCCTTCATCACGCAACAGATTTATTGAGTTTGTGAGTTTTTGTGACGTTGAAGATGGAATCTGAAGGTAATTGCACCCCGCCTGAACTATTTGAAGCGACCCAGACAGCAACCAACGAGTGTTGTTGCCGGCCAAATCGCGCGGTCTTTATGAACGGCGGTACAACGACTTCATCAAATGGTGTGTATCGAAATTTCAATTATTTAACAATTTTGTTATTTATTTAGGACCGTAGAAAAAATGTTGTATGTATTTCGAGTGTAAAGAGCCATTTTGGGCTCTCTTTACACACTAAATACATAAATATCTATTTATTCACAAGTGAGTTTTCATTATTTATACTACTGCATTGTTGGTAGCACTGTCAAGCTATGTCAAATTCGTAATTTTCAGGTTAAGTTTTGCGTCAGTCTGTGTCAAATAACAAACAAAACCTAACCTACGAACCTCGAATTTGACATAGACTGACAATACACAGTACTGCCAATACACTTCAGTACTGTCAAACATATATCACCAATCATAGGCTACTAAATATAAATTTATTTCGCGACATATTCTGACTGCGCAAACTATTTAGGCACAAGAATTGCTACTGTAAGATAAAACGTCGTATATCACACGTGAGCGAAATGCCATTATAAGCTCGTGAGAAATTGTATCACTCGTGCTGGGGCACTCGTGACTCAAAATTCTCACTCGCAAATAATGATGCATTTCTCTCACTTATAATATAATCTACTATTATTAGACCGTACATTAATTTAGTTACTAAAATGTCAACAAAGAAAGTTGGGTTATCCCGATTACCCTATGCGTGTGACACTCGTATGATGGTTATCGTTTGAAAATTTCTGGCTGTTCTCCTGCTATCAGCTTCTTCCATTATAAAAATAGTTTTTCTTCAAACGTCAGTAAAATGTGACACTATACTGCTGGATTGATGATGTTAAACTGTCACTTTATTGTCATGCGGCAGATAATATTATCTGCCGCTGACAACATAGTGTAATTTTCTTGGGATTGTCTTATAAACGTTTGAAGAAAAAATGCTATTATGTTATTCGGAGCAAAAGTATCTTTATGTGGCTCGGCTGTACTTATCTTTTTACAATAAAGGAAGTATTGGATTCACCCCAAAAATTCGAAATTGAGTTTTCAACAGATCTTCACGTTCTAGAGTCCCCTGAACCCAAAAAACATATTTTTTTTCATTGGTCTCTCTGTGTGTCTGTGAACAGAATATCTCAAAAATGAAAAGAGGCATGTCGTTGAAACTTCATATATAAGTTTTGTGTACTATGTAGATGTTTATTAAATTTTGACTGTGCATTGATGTGAGACAGGTGATTTTCCAGTTGAATACTTCTAAAATGGGTTTCTTTTAGGCCCACCGCCCACGGTGCGACTGTAGTAGTGTGGAACTGCACACGAGTTGATTCGAATGAAACTAGTTTGCAATCAGTCAAAATCGGTTGTACGTGACCATTGTTCCGCGGTCGCAGTTGCGTTGCAGTTAGAAGTTGCCCCGTTTTCAAGGTGTTTACCACGAGGTTATTTTATTTATTTCAAAATGGGCGATCAAGACATTCTATAAAAAGCTATAAACTTTCTATCTGTTTGAGACAGTTCCTGTGCTGCTACAAACAGTCTAGAATTCAGACTTCCCCTTATGTATGGATGGACCCAGTACTCCCTTTGTGTCCTGCATTGTCTGCGGTATCGATAATAATCATTCATTTCTTCCTCATCTCATTCCGAATTTAACATTGTAAAAATTATTAATTGCACTGCTATGCCAACTGATTGAAACTGTTTCATAGTGAGTCGTATCCGGGTGCGTGTAGAAGTTTCATATTAGTTGTAAACTGGTTGCAGAGTAAACTACTATCTATTCACAAAACTTGTGAACTGTCAAAACGCTGTCAAGTTGGTACCTTGTTTAAATTCTGTTTTGGAACTTCTGCTTGCTGATTTTGGCAGCACTGAAATGTTTGAAATTAAAAAACTTGACTGCGTCACACTTTCCCGTAAAATAAATAATCTCCCAATTTCTTTAATTTTTGTGCATACACTTCAATTGCAATGGAACAGAAACGAAAGAGGGTTTTATTATTGCAAAGAAAAACTAGAAGAAAATCGCTTTGACTTTTGACACATGTCACATAACCTTAACTTTAAATATTACTAGAAATCACTAGATCCCAAAAAATAACTGTAATTTTCAAGTACACTCAGCAAATATTTAAAAAATTTGACATTGACATTGACAATCTTTACCTCAAAACAGTCGCACCGTGCGTGGTGGGCCTTATTTTTTAATTTTTTTTTATTAACTCTTATTTTAAATAGAACACCCTGTATATTATTACATTTTTGAATTGAAATTCTAGAGAAAATTTGTCTCTTCAACTAACGCTCTATTTTGTACCGTTTTTGCAGAATTTGTAATTTTTAAAAATTTTTGACAAATGCTTAATTTAGAATAAAATTTTTGGCTCATAAGATCACTGTAAAAGGAAGTTGTGTGCGTGTATCACACCAGATTTTTTAAATTAGTGAGCTACATTGTCAATAAATGACATTAATGTCATGGTTAGCAAGTTAGGTTTTGCGTCAGTTTTGACACAGACTGATGTAAAATCTAACCTGCTAACCTCGAATTTGACATAGATTGACGCAATACCTAACCTATTAACCTCGAATTTGACATAGACTTACAGTGTCACCAACTATATACATACAGTAGCACCAAGCACACAAAAACCGCGGAAAATATGTGAACTAAATGTAAAATTCAAGTACGGGGAATTAACGAACCAATAAAATGCAAGCTTAGGCTCTACGTACATTCACACGAAAAGCACAAACGTCACTTCACCATTGCTGCTATCGCGTCATATAGAAATGTCTAATTTCCAGGTTTTCGGCTGCTGTTGTTCACCAGTTTTGTGGTTCTTTGTTAATTATTGCTATTATTGATAGTATTGCTCTTCTGCGATAGTTGTTTTTAGTTAGTTTACCTATTAGCCGTTGAATTTCGATCGGCTTGGTTTTATAACCTCAAATCGTAAGTATTTTTTCAACAATTTTACTTTAATTTGCAGTTATTAGCATGCGTTAATATTATTTTGTTATCATATATTTATGTAATACTAAATTCCTTATTACGTAGGTAGGATGACAATGAGCTGTAGAGGAAAAAACTCACGCATTCAGAAGCAAGAAGCATAACCGCAAATGTTATAACGTTTTTTGATGGACAGAAGGCTTCAGAAACGTGGATATTTCCGGTAGAACAAGATACAGAATTAGCAGCCGCAGCAACGTCTCTGATAGAGAAAATTCACAAGGAGTATACTGCAACAGGTAATGCGAAAAAGAATAACAATATTATTTGTCAGAATTGTCACTGAAAAACATTTGTCCTTATTTTTTCAGGTACTTTAACATCTCATAAGAAAAAGAAACTGAAGGAAGACTCACGAAAATCGTTCTCTATCACTTTGAGTTGGGAGTTTTGTGAAAAACGGTTTACGAAATGTACACTGTGGAAAATGTGTAGAGGAAAAAGGCTTAATGGACGAAATAAATTATGAAAATTTAATTTTCACTGTCAATACGGGAACATCAAATGAGATACCTATTTCTGTAAGTTTCAGTGTTGCTTTTCTTTGCTCTGGTGACCATAATTGTTTTTTTTTTTGCTTTGTTAACAAATGTCGTAGTATTTCGCATTAACGTTTATGATAATAGATAATTAGGCAATCTAATGGGTACAATATTTATTTTGTATGATCTCCTGTACTTACGGTTGCAATATTTATTATTATACAAATATATATTGCATTAACGGTTGGTTTGTTTACTTTTACTTTTCTAACAATGAATTTATATCATAAGTTGTGGTTTAGTAATTTGAACACTGTAATATGAAAAAAATAGATGTTTTAAATTAAAAGTTTAAATTTCTCGCCTTTACGAATGTTTATAATTTTTCTACGGAGTGTACTGGTGCAGCAGAGCTAGCACCAGCCCCCCCTACTCGGGGTTTTTGTGTGCTTGGTGGCACTGTAGTTGTAGATAACAGTATATTATGTTATTAGGAGAAAAAGTTATATTTTATGTGGCGAGGCTGGACGGGTTATCTGCCGAGCTTGCGAGGCAGCTAAGTACAGCCGAGCAACATAAAGATACTTTTGCTCCGAATAACATATAGTATTTTTTCTTCAAACGTTTTTATAACAAATTATTTACAACTTTATGAACAAAATTCGAAGAAAATTACTTGATCTCGTCAGCGGCAGATAATATTATCTGCCACTGAGAAACGGCTGATAAAGTGTTTAGATGCCATGGCAATGAAGTGGCAGTTTAGCATCATCAATCAAGCAGAATAATGTCACATTTTACTGCCATTTGAAGACAAAATATTGTATTTAACACGCATATAATGGCTGTATTACACTTGGATGATTACAACACTTGCCTTCGGCTCGTGTGTAAACTTCATCCTCACATAGCCTACATTATATGCCTGTTAAATAAAATACTATTATGATGAATTAATAAATTGGCAATGAATTATTTCAATTTCAAATATTTGACACCTCCTGACTGTTCTAGATTTGCTAGGGCACCAATACGTAAAGCTCAAAATCGCTTAGTTAAAAATAGCAGTGGTGCCAACATACTGTCAGTTTGACAGTGCGGATATCAAGTAAATGGATAATAGGTTAGGTTTTGTTTGTCATTTGACACAGACTGACGCAAAACTTAACCTGCAAATCTCAAATTTGACATATACTCCATTTACTTGACATCTGCACTGTCAAACTGCCAGTATGTTGGTACCACTGCTATTTATCACATGTTAACAATTAAATTACTGTTCAGTCTAATAAAAAACACATTTTTTTAAAATTTGACACTGACAGTGCAGATGTCAAGTAAATGGAGTATAGACTGACAATGCACTTCAGTACTGCCAACTGATTCAGGCTATCCAGGGCCTGCTGCAATTCAGTTTTAAAAAAATCACGCTATTTTGGATTCAAGAGCCGAAAGAATGGAACATACTCGATAGTATTCAAGTAGAATTAGACGAGATTAAACTAGAAAACGTGAAGTACAAAACCAAAAAGAGGGAATTAAAAGCAGAAATAAGAAACGCCAAGAGGAAATCGTGGGAGGAACTATAGAAACTGATGTATGGGGTAAGGGCTAACGCATCGTAACTGGAAAACCAGGTACAAGACCTTTACCTGAGATAGATGATGATGTACAACTAAGAATAGCGCATAAACTCTTCCCAACTCACGAGATCATAATGTGGGAGCGACTCAACACTATGATACAAAATATCCCGCAATGCACAATAGAAGAAATAATGGTGGCTGGACGAAAGATCAGAGCCAGGAAGGCGCCACGCCTGGATGGCGTACCACCGGAGCTTGTCAAAGTGATAGCCATAGAGTATTTGACAGCCTAATTAATAATGGATTCCCGAGAAAGTGGAAAACAGCTAAACTTTTAACAAGATGAGACAAAAAAAAATATAGACCATTGTGTCTTTTAAACTCAGTTGGAAAACTGTACGAACATGTAATGTGTAAGAGAGATTAAAGAAAGAGAAGAAAAAGGAGAGCTGCATGAAAATCAATATGGCTTTCGTGAAGGAAAGTCGACAATAGATGCGATACAAAAAGTAAAAGAACTGAGTAAGGAAACAGCGACGCATCCAAAGATTATTGATAACCCCAGATATTCAAAACGCTTTTAACATCATACCGTGGAAGGGAGTAATAGACAAGCTTAGGGAATTGCACATACAGGATTACTTAATCCGAATACTGACTGATTATCTGCAGGATAGAATAATATATTTTGGACGATACGAAAGAAATGTCAATGACTTGTGGTGTTCCACAGGGTTCTATCTTAGGCCCGCTTCTGTGGAACATATATTACGATGACGTCCTCAGACTGGAATCGTCACGTGGAACCACCAGCATCACATGCGAATGACCTGGCTCTAGTAGTCAGTTACTTATTGAACAATCAACTAACGAACTAACCAGAAACCTGAAGACTGCAAAGGTTACAAAACTGCAATTAAGCTTTTTATGGTGACTGGCGACCACATGTCTGAAAGTGGATAAAAATGTAGGTACTTATTGCGCAGTGCAATGTACTCGAGTACCCGAAAATGTATTCGAGTACACAGATATGTACTCGAGTACACGTAAATGTATTCGAGTACCCGAAAATATATTCGAGTACCCGAAAATATATTCGAGTACACATAAATGTATTCGAATACCTGAAAATGTATTCAAGTACAGGGATATGTACTCGAGTACAAGTAAATGCGTCAAATACAAGTACATTTTAAAAAATGTACTCGTGGACTGAGTACCAAGTACACTAAAAGTGCTCAGAGTACAATTACTGAGTACTTGTACTCGAGTACTGCACAGCTCTGGCCCTCAGGCTTCGCCCTTGAGGCAACAAACTCCACTCACGGGATTAAATGGTGCACTTTAGTCCCTCATGATATAATATACTACTGCATAGTACTTACTACAAAAACCCAAAAAGTTCAAATACTAGTTTTTTCTAAAATTTTAAATAAGATCATATTAGTTTTTAATCGGATATTGAGTCACTAAAATATTAATAAACATTTCTGAATAGTGTAATTAATGTATTTATCTTCGTCAGTGTTGTTATAGACCAAATTAATTTTAGTGTCATTAAGAGCTTCATTAACGCACTCAATGTGGTTATGGATATTACCGCACTACTTTTATATAAAAAAATACATTGAACCAGAATTTATTGATGACGATACAATAATGTACAATACATGTTTGCTTATGGCACTTAACGAGACTCATTTGATTGCCGCTAAACTCGGCTCACCGCCTTGTTTTGGCAATAAAACTCGTTTTGTTAAGATGCTCATAATCAAACTTGTATCGTTAATATCTATAAAAATAAGGTGTGTCTTTTAACACCTTCCTATAATATTAGTGCAGAGTCTATTTAACAACTTACGATAGAAAATCACTCGAGTCACTTAAGAATCAACAACCAATTTTTATCTTATTAAATTGAATATGACACACATTCATCTCTAACTTTACATTGTTGTTATATAGTTGAAATTAATTTTTGGATAAAATCTATATAATCCAAAGATTATTTTACCTGACAATATAACACAATACATTTCTTATTTAACAAAATTTGCTATTTTTTGCGATACTAGCAAAATGAAACGGAATAAAACAATGCAATCTCCACATTTCTGTACTGGTCATAAAAGTATTATTTAAATTTCACAGTTCTTAATAGAACATTTTGATTCTCAATATTTCAAATTACTTCCCTCAATATATGTACTTAATTAGAAATTCAAATTCCAGCAAATCAAATTTAAAAAAAAAAATGCTCCAAGTGGTAGATAAAATAAAAATTTTACATACTATTCGTTCAATATCTTGTTCATTGAATTCATAATTGAGAGCTTCTTTAATATCCGACTGTTTCTCCTTGACGCGTTCCTGGGATGGCATGGGATTAGCAGCGGCAGTGGTGGCTTCCACCCATTTCTGATACTCCCCTTCTGAAAATTCCTGATTAGACACAAATTCTAGCCTGAAGACACGTTCTTGCATTCCGTGGCGTACTCGCAACCCCTAAAACCGACACCTTGTATCGTCAGAGTATCACACACTTACAAAACAAACCTTATTTGTTCTAGTATTCCCTAATTGATATATTTTGGCAGTTTCGTACACGCCTATGACTTCTGCCACTCGGTAAACTGGCTGGCTGTTGTTTTGACCAATGCCGATCTTAATAAAACAGCCTTTGGCAATACGTTCAAAAAATGGGAGATGCACGAAGCGTTCGAGTTTGTGCCTCGACAAACGTATCAGATTTAGGTCTGTACGTGAGGGTACGTATGCAGGCTTCTTTTCCTCCTCCTCGTCCTGATCGCTCGAGCTTGAGCTCGATGAAGAGCGAGATCTTGTGGAAGCTGTGGTAGTTGTGGTTGGGCGAGTGGGTTGTGGTGAACTTTTACCACCTGAAAATAGTTCGTTTAGCAAACCAATTACTTGAATGAATAATACGTCTACCTTCACTTTCGCTATCGTCTGAATATATATCAGAGGCTTTAAGTTTTACAGAATTTTTATTAGACATTGAATTCGCCTCCTCTTCATCCTTCTTTCTTTGTTCTTCTCTACGCATAGACTCCAATTCTTCCCGCTTCTGCTTGCCTTCTCTACGAGCCTTCAATTCAGCCATGGCATTGACTCTTTTATCAACCTTGCCTCTGTTTTCTTCAATGTTCTTTTTCCGTTCTTTACTACGCTCCTTATGATCCGTAGAACTGTATTGCAAGGATTTTGGTTGGTCCTCCTTCCGGCTCGTGGTCTTTTCCTTAGCTCTTTCTGCTCGTTTTGCTAGCCTCAATTTCCGTTCTATTTCAAATCTGCAAGAGAATGAGAGTTAGTACTGTCACTGCCATCAAAATGACAGTTGCCCACTAAAATTTAGCGATAAAAACATCAGTATGGCAAGACATTTGGTATAAAAATGGTTATTAATTAAAACTAATTACATCTGTCAAATTTTATTGAACAAATGACTAAAACAAAAGTAACCCGGCCCACTAGATACTTTTACCTGCCTTTTGAAATATCAAAATCTAAAACACAAACCTTGTCTTCATAAGTTCCCGTTGTTCTATCCGCTTAAAGATTTCCGTCTCACGTTCCTTTTCGGTTAAACTGGCTAGCCGAGCCCGGTCCTCCTCGTCCCCCATAAGTTGATCGTCGTAGCCATCGTTGAACTCCTCCTCGGAGCTGCTGCTATCAGACACTTCCCCTTCCTCAGGTTCAGAGTTGTTTTTTGCTTCCTGCTTGTCTTCATCGCCGTCTTCTGACGAAGCAGAAGTGGTCCGCTTGGTTCGTTTTTTGCTCTTGGGGGACTCATTTTCACTCTCCGCATCTGAGTCAGAGTCTGACTTGGAATCGTCCTGCTTTGGAGACCTCTTTTTCTTGCTCTTTTTCTTTGCCAAGCTCAGAAATTCCTACGGGCACGGGGAAATCTCTATTGTATTAGCACTATCTGACTTGAATTACGGGGGTAAGGAATTAATACATACGTAACGGGGGATCTCAGACATTCCAAGAGCTGAACTTAGAGTTGGACATTAGAATTGCTTCAAAATTTTGGGAAAAATGAAATGACAGGAGGCTGAGAAACAATGTCAAAAATGAAGGAAACGCAAAAATGTGATTTATTCTGCATTGAATTGGAAGTTGAACGTATTATAATGCATCAACTACGAGCAGAAGGCCTAAATTTTAACACGTAAGTGGAATATTTAAGTTCCCGCCTAACCCTAACCTAAATGTAGATGAAAATATCAAACTTACCGAATCCAGATCGCTGTTTGAATCATTACTAGAGTCGGAGTCGATGAGAGCTTGTGTCTTACGTTTTACCATTCTAAAGCTTTATTTTTGGGCGTAAATATTAATAAAACTGCAAATTTTGATGCTAATCTAGTAACAAAAACACTACGGCGCAGGAACTCCCCACGCGGACTGATGCATGATGCTCTAAACCTGGACGAAAGGTATTGTTGAGTGGACTTTGGTTTAGCATTGTGTACGTTCGTTTGGTGTAGCAGGTATCAAAAATTAAATAGCATGCAATTTGACGCCGCAATATTGCTAATGTTGCATTTTTTAAGCTCACAAACTAAATGAGTTTTGTTGCCATCAAATCAAAACTGCCTATCAAAATGTATCAATACTTTTTTCAGCGGTCATGGCTCTTATTAGGGTTGAATTTGTAGGTGACGAGTTTTAGTTAAGTTATATTGTGGAGAGATGGCGCTGGCACTGGAAATGCAATTTAAGAGAGGTTCGTTCAAATTGTCTAAATGCAATAGTTTTATATTAAGCACATTCTAATAACTGCAAATCAAAATATTAGTTGAAGTCGGCACACATGTTCATTTTATAGTTTCTCCTAGTATATTCAAGTATACGAGCCCAAACACATATGCATTCGTACTATCGTACTGCGCATAATGTTGTACCTACTGAAGTGTTCGTTATCCGAACATATTAAGCTTCTCTTCTATTGTCAAACAATTATAGTCCCCACTTGTAATACGTTGTATTTTGCTAAGAAAGCGTATGATGTTTGTTTAACACTTGTTTTGTTTAATAAGATAACACATTTAAAGTGAAAGTGTGTAACAGATCATTTCGTACTTGGTGAAACGAATTCAAGCTGTTATTCCTGCATAGTTTTAAATCATAATTTCGTAAATCCAATTCTAAACTTGTTATAGTAAGAAGGTAATTCACCACACAAAAACGTAAATATAAAAACCAGACAATTAAACTCATATCAAATTTTCAACATTCATCCAATCCAATTCCCGTAACATTTGTGCAGTAGGAGTATATCTACACATTACAGTATTATCCACATAGCTCTATTTTGCGGTTTTTCTACTCATGTCTGTCTTGTTAGTCATATATAACGCAGTTCCACAATAATTGAAATATGGTAAAACCATTGTATTATGTACTTTTTTGCATAGAAAGATAAAAATCTAGACAACAAACTCAACCTTTTTCCAATTTTCTTCGAAAAATATTCCACATATTCATTAAAGAATAATTCTATCTACAATAACACCCAAATACTTAACACTGTCCACTACTTTTATCTTTACGTTGTCAATTACACTATCCATATCATATTGAAGAAATTCAAACAATAAATGGCCCAATACATTACCTTGTGGAACACCTGTTGTCACATCTATTTCTGATGATACAACTTCACCACTTGTTTCCTTGTAGATGATGCAAGCTGCAAGGTCTTGCAAAACGTTAGTGAATATGGATGCACAAACAGCAAAAAGGCCAAATCTCAAGATACTCAAACAACACGAGCCACCAAAGAACATGGCCATCGCGCGGGCTTTTGCTCGAGTTCACAAGGTGCAAGGCACATTAAGCCAGAGAATGCTGGGTGTTCATCTACAAATACGACTTGGTCTAAGCCGAAATTCTATGTTAAGAAGAATAATTCGAGTAACCGCGAAAGCCTCAAACAGTATATTTGTAATTGTTTACTTCTATCAACAATCTCAAAAGCACTTTTCAAATAATAATCACCATTTTTCCACTGTCCTTACTCATCTTCCAGACATTTATCACACTATAGAGCTATTTTACAATTGTACTGCTGTCTAAAACCTGATTCGTACTTGCTAATGACATTTTTAACTTGTACATGCTCCAAAAATTATTGTAGGTACATAAACTCTCTTTTCCCAGAGTTTCTCAAGTGCTGGCAACACGACTGGTCGAAACTCTTCAGCTCATCGTTTTAGGAACTTTCCTTAACTGCATTACTGCTGCTAGTTTTAATTTATCTGAAACCCGATCAGTTTCCATAGATAAATTTATCATATTTATTACAGGTGCTCACATGTCATCCCAGAACTTTTTTATAAAACTAATATCTGTAGTATCTGGACTATTTTTGTTGTTAATACCATCCCCTAGTATCTTCAGGGAGCTGCTATTTAACGTTCTCAATTTATCCATAATTGTATTTAAATCAGCAGTAGCGTAACTATCGGTGTGCAATGGTACACGGGTGCAGTTCCCTGAGGGGCAGCAAAAATTATGCTATAATAATAGTATTAACCCTCCAGTACCCGTTCAAAATTCTAAGACATCAGTACCCGCACCGGTCTCGCAGTCCGACACCCCTCTGCCACCTCCATAAAAATAATAAGATATCTTATGGCATTAGTTTCTTGTTCACTAACGTCTTCCTAATCAGATATTTCCTGTTCAGTGTCACTGTTCATTTCCCTAGTTTCCAATAAATTATCTTCGTCAGACGATGGCACATCTTCATAAAACGCATTGTCGACATCCTCCTCCGCTATTATATCTCGCATCGTCTGTTCTAGTTGTGCCTGTTCTTTCTCATAAAATCTGCCATGACTATAATAATGTTTTAGTATAACAGTGTTACTAAAAATGCAAAAAATACTTCCTTCTCCTCACATTGGTCGTATATCAAAGGTAAAAATAAAAACAACTCGGGTACCCGCTTCGGTCTCTGAAACCGAAATTATAAATAACTTTTATCTACGACCACTACTAAAAGTAGGCCTTTTAGCGCTAGCTTGTTTCACTAAAAGTGACGTTTTGTAGTTTACCGTGTTTAAAGAAATCAGCTGTTTACTTTTAGCACATGTGCTAAAAGTGAAGGGAGGTTCAAAACTACAATTTCGAACTGCAAGTGAAGTTGTAAAGCTATTCTAGTTGCTTCTTGCGTTACAGGTAAAGCGTTTTTGAAATAATTTAAGCGTTATGTAATGAATACAGTCATATGTGGAGTATCAATAATTACATTTCGTAACTGACCTTGACAGCACGGGCGTGGCCAAACAATCGCCAGCGGCGTAGGCTACTATTCATTATGATGCAGCGTCGCAGATGCGAACCTTTCTTAAATCGATATTTATGGATTAATAACGGTAAAATTAAGGTCGTAGATAAAATATTGTATGCAACGTGTGCTAAAAGTCGTTTATGCGCGAGACATGAAAATTATGAAACGAAGCCGAAGGCTGAGTTTCATAATTTTCATGTCTCGCGCATAAAAGTCGACTTTTAGCACTTGTTGCATAAATAGCTATTAAACCACTGCACGCACGAATTCAAAACTGCATACGGATTTTCAATGGCAATATATAGGAAGGTAGTGAAATGGGCGGTAAACTAACGCTAGCATATTAAGTAATATAATGCATCATGTGTTTGCTCGGTCTCACAGACCGTAAACGGGTACTGAAGGATTAACAATTTTTTTCTACTTCTGTAACTAAAATGGTATTTAACATACTAACATCCACGTCGCTAAGTTACTTTTTAATCATGCCTTCATAATCTATGACTAAAGAGCTTCTTAGTCACGAACTGAAGTTGGCAACGATGTTTTAGTCATGGGGTGAAGTTAGGTTCAAATAGTATTTGCTTTATTAGCCACAGCCAAAACTAAAATCAAGTTAGTTTTCAACAGTCACTTTGACGTTTGTCAAGCATAATTTAATCTAATATAATAAACTAGCAGTCCAGTGAGACAAATGTCTCATTTAATAAAACAAAAAAGACCGTTTTGCAAATAGAACGCGTATTCACCACACGTAAGGTACTATATTTATACGAGCAAGCTCGTCCGCCATTTTGAGTTACTGGAAGTGGCGGCAAATTCAAATTCTAGTTACTTTTCAATTAGCATACGGTAAGTCGGAAAAACAACGATCATATAATTTAATTGTACCGTCTTAAAAGAAATTGGTTTTTAAACAAATAAAAAGAAAGCAGACAAAATCGAAACATAAAACACTGTTAACTAACACGCACGTGGTTCAAACTAGAGAACAGTTGACAGCACAGAACAACACCTACACATTGTATATAGATTTAAATAACCACACTTGGATGAAGACTAATTATAATTAGCATCGTAATGGAATGCATCAAGATTTAAATCAGCATGCAGTGTTCGTCTGGATCGAGCAGTACGTACTCCAACGGTTTCTAGTCTAGCTTGGTTGACAGACGACAGAACGCACGGTTACCGGTCAGCCCAGCCAACGGCGTGGCGCTAAAATCCCTGTGACACAAAATCTAGTGGGATAAGCTTGCCTGGTTAATAAAGCACTCTAACCACACGTAGTACGTATATGACGTCATTTGGTAGCAAACTACCAGTCGCATTCGCCTTGATAAAATTTGCCTAGAATCTAACCTAAAGGATAATTAGTGTTAGAGACTGAAATTCGGTTCCTGACCTGACATGACCATTCCAAACATATAACTTTAATAACTTTTTTCTCTATCTCTTACGGTTTGGCTGCTGAAACAGCGTACCGGACAGACACGTCTATTAGATAAAGGATGTCAAAATGTTAATGGAATAATATGATGTTATATTTTCTAAATTTGTGGTCGTAGAAAAAGTACAGTATGTCACACATTATATAAACTCGTCTAGACACTCGTTTATTAAACACTCGCTGCGCTACGCTCCGCTCTTGCCTAAAAAACTCGTGACTAAAGTGACGTTTATAAAACTTGTTACATAATATACTATTTTATTTTGTAGCCCTTCTATTAGATACAACCATATATATAATACACATATATTGCTGGTAGGGCCTGGAAACTTCAGAAAACATTACGGCGCCGACATAGTTTTACTTAGAGTATAATGCAACTCGTGCGCATGCGTGAGAACTCGAACTCCGCCTTTTTAAGCGAATTTTAAAGTTGACCACTTCCCCATTGGGCGGACGACGCCGCCGCGCTTGCGCACATCTCACCGTATACATGAAGGAGTTGGTTGTGTGTCTCACTTCATCGGCTAGTTTTCCACTTATAGCCGCTAGCAATATAGTAAGTATTAGATATATGGATACAACACATTTTTTTATGAAAATAGCATTACCCATTTTATGTTTGCACCGTTTTGGAAACAGTGTGAATTGCGTAACGGATTTCAAGACATGGGACATGAAGCGGTGAAATTGGTTACTTCATAAGGAACTGAACCCCATTTCAAAATTAAAAGAAAAGCAATAAGGCATTTTTATGAATCAAAAACAAATTTAAAATTCCCTCATCATGAGGAACAATTTTATTAACTCGTCTGACGACGACATTCTTCAAAATACAGTCATTGCAAGAATCATATGAAAGTGAACTTAATATTTTCCTAAACAAATTTTAAATATTTTATGCGCACTCGTCAACCAAATCAAACATTTTTCACCACCAAAGACTTTTAAAAAGTTTTCATGTCCAATAGCAGCACATTAATATAACTATGTGCTATTTGCGAAATAGAATGGGGCAATTTCATTTGAAAAGTTTGGGCCTTATAAGTACTGAACATTGTAGAGCCAGAAGTTGGAATTTCAAAAAGTAATAGACATATTTGCTAGAATAAAATCCAGAACAAGAGAGCTATAGGGTAGGATAGTATTACTTCCTACTATTTTAGCAAAGTGCTCTTTGGTTTTAGTTAGTAATTTTACTTGTGTACAGTTATAACGTGAAAGCATTCTAAAGTACCAATTGTGTTTATTAATTTTAACCACAACTCACATAGTATAGAGGCATAATTACACTGATATGAGTTGTATTACATAGGCCATAAACCCCTAGAGTTTTATTTTATATAAACATTGTCAAGCTATGTTAAATTCGAGATTTGTAGGTTAAGTTTTGCGACAGTCTGTGTCAAACAACAAACAAAACCTAACCTACTAACCTCACATTTGACATATACTGACAATATACTTCAGTACTGCCAAGTGTATAATACGAATCACAGGCTATATCATTACAAAATTTATGTTTTTCGGATATTTATTGGGTTGTTGGATAAAATTTTGTATGGCACCCGTGTGTTATTACAAATAATTCACTCGAGAAATTACCTTTCTCGGCCTATTGGCGTCGAAGGCTCAACTTTTCTCTCGTGAATTATTTGTATACCTAATCATATTTACACCCATTCGGAGTCACGTGATACTTGATAATCTGGTGATTCTTAAAAATGCAATTTTAGAGTAATAAATGACATTTCATTTCGTAAGTTATCATGACATCTGCCAATTTGTAAAACAAGGTCGCTATAGGTTTTTTCTTTTATATGAAATTAATAGTCATTTACGTGGCAAGCTTAGTAAATTAGCCTTTATGGGCGAGCCGGATAATTTGCAGGGAGAGCGACGTAGGAGCGAGCCCTGTAATCTGGTGAGCCCCAATAAAGGCTAATTGCAAGCGATCCGCGTACAACGTTTTATTTCCTCTTGGGGAGCATCCTAAAAATTAATATTAGTGATTAACGAAGGATGTGATTATTAGAGAACAAGGTGCTTGTAAAGTCGCGATGGAAGTATTTTACAGGCACCTGGCTTGTAAAGACTCCTTTACAGGTCAGTTCAGACAACAGTAACGCTTTACAGGCACCTGGCCTGTAAAGACTCATTTACCGAGTCAGTTCAGACGACCATAATGACTAAAGCTGATAATTATATGCACTCAAATGTACGAAAATATGCGCATATATATGCATAAATTTTGTTGAGTAAATGCACCCAAGGTATATATGCAAATAATATGCTCTAATTTTTTTTAAATAAGTAGAAGTAGGTATTCTAAATAATGTAAAAATGTTAATTATTTCTGTATGAGTATATTTATTTCTCTAATTTTTATTCAAAGATTCATTTTAACGTTTGGTTATATAAACATGGACTGCCAATTTCACGTTGTAAGCCAACATAAAAATGAGATTTCCCCTAAACCCGCCAGACTAATAGTCACCCAACACTCGAAATTCGTACCTTGAAATGGATTCTATGTTGGCTGATTTCTTATACATTGCTTCTATGGGAAAAGTGGGGGTTGCTGGCAGAAATAATTTATATAGTCAAGTATTTTAACAGGGACTTCCCCTTTCCTCTGCTTATTTCGATAAGCGCACTGCACTCCAGTATATATCTCAAATACACACAAAATTTTTATTAATAAATTTAATGAACCAGTAAATTTTACAAAAAAAAATCATATTGTTACGTTTTTACGTTTTGGGCTATTAAAATTATACGCCGCTTCTTGTTTTAAGCATTTATTTACAGCAATTTAATTACGATTTACAAGAAACACAAGAACTATTAAGGCGGAAAACACATTATTTATAAACTAACAGGACTATTTGTAACAACTGATATACTTTATGTACACGCGATTTCAACATTAATGATTTATATGGCTATATTTATTTGTTATACACGCGTTATTTATCTCGCTAGATTTATGTATACACGGGTTTATTTATATGGCAGCTTCTTCCAAGCTGGAGTCGGCACTCAGACTTCCACTTCGACTTCGACTGTCCTCTTATTTCCTTTTCGCGTATTTATATATGCGCCGGGTGAGTCATTCCGGAACCGTCGAGACCTTGCTCGATCCTTCCCGCAACGCTGACGTGTTCGCGCGCATGAGTCACCAAGGTCGTTTCTCGAAGGGTGGGACCAAGGCGGTCTATATTGTTCTAGGCCATGACACTGAGCCTATAAAGTGGCCTTTGGAATGGCCTACCACGATATGGCAACACGACTGCGCCAACCTTTAACAAAAAATTACTAGTTTTGGTCACTAAATGAGCAATCTGTCAGTGCACTATCCCTGTCATTGTGATGCATGCCAGTTGAAAAAAATCTATAAAATCACTGCTACTTACATCACAGTGCGTCACTTCACCGCAATATTCGATTTAAAAACAATTCCTAATGGGTAGGTACCTCATTTTCCATTGCAAGTAAATTGTTACTCATTTTTACTTCATCTAAAATAGTAATTTCTTCAAAATAACTTGACTGGAAGCTAGTGATACTGCAGTCAGAACAAGTTGCTTCATCTTATTACCCTTTATATCTGCTCTTTTAAAGTGCTTTTCACACACAACACTAGCCTTTCCAATCCGCCAGTGTTCTAAATGCAAAATGTCTTTCCATTTTTGTGCCACCGTTCTATTAGATGAAAACTTGAACACACTAACATATGGAGCAACTAATGAAGCGTAAGTTGACTTGCAGCTTGGTACGTAAAACTTCAAAGGAATTTTTGGAACTTATATGACCTGCCTTGTCAAAATAGTTTTTAATGTCAAATATATTTCAAACAAACAAAACTAGTTAGTGTGTCTTGGAATGGCCTACCACACAATCTGGCAACAGAGCCAGTGTCATGGCCTGGAACAATATAGACCGCCTTGGTGTGACTCATCCGTCCGCACGTGAACCGGCTCAAGGTCGTGACACTGCCCCCGCCTTAGGTCGTTCTCGAATGCTCGGGAGGCTGAGTCATATGTTTGCAATGACCTGATCCCAAGGTCGTTACAATATATTACATATTATTGCAAAATATAACCAAATATGCAAAATCCAGAACATATGCTCAAAAACGTATAAATATGCAAAATGAAACTTGGCTTAAACGATTTGTTTTTATATAATTTGTATACATAGGTATGCAAAAAGTTTCGCCGGCATATCAATTATACAAAATAATGACTGTTTAACAAGTCAAGAGGATATAAACTGATTTTACAGGTTAGAGAAAACGTAACATGTCGTAAAATATAAATACAATAAAGATATGTCGGCTGCTACATTAAAAACCTGCAGCGTATAGAACATTTTAAGTCAATTTCTCTTCATAGATATCATGCTATCTTCTTAATAAATGCAATATGAACAAAATAAAGTGCGTTAAAAAACCGTTATCAAGTAGCCTTATGTCAAACAGTAATTTTTGAAAGTCATGTTATGACTTATTTTATGGATTGCGTATGCACACAACCTCACTCTGACAACTGACAACTCGAGAAATTCAGTGTGCTGAATTCTTGATAGAGCGATGTAATAAACACCGACATGCAGTAGTAAGACAAAATCTAGTTCATAGCCCTCTCGATAACTTTCTTTTAAACGCATTTTACTACACCGTATTGATTTAAAACAAAAAAAACTTAAAATATTAGATTTTTACCTGAACTTGACTCAATAGGTAGGTACTTGTTATTTACATTCGCAAGCTTTCATTTCAACACTTGCAATGGTAAAACATAACCTAAAAAATCATACCAAATATACAACAGGTAAGTAAATTAAATAAAAATTGGACAAGAACACAAAATTATAACTCGTCAGAATTTAAATCACAATCATCCTTCTCATCATCTAAATTGATTATAAAAGGTTCTACATATATCTAAAGCATCACATTGTTTTTCAACTTCCTACAATTGTTTTACGATCTTTTCCATATGCTCAACATATGTTTCTCAATTTTTGGCTATAGCTAATTTCGTTCAACACCTTATTCCAAGTTTCAACAAGTTCACTTGAAGTTGAATGCGTATTTGCAATTATATTGTCTTACCTTCGTTTGCAAGCTGACCAAACCATTTCTATTGCATTATAATGAGCATGGTAAGGAGGCAATCTTAAAATGTTATGACCAAATTGTTTAACATATTCGTCTAGGTGATATTTTTTTGAAGTAGGTTTATTTAGTACTACAATCGACCAAATTTTGTATTTTATGGCATTTTCAGGAAAAACTATATTTCTTAATTTCAGCCAGTTTATTAATTTTAGTTTTGACCAAGATTTAGTAGGATTGTCTTCCGCCTAGCATTATGCAAAATTCTGAGCAAATTTGTGGTTAAATTTGGAGCAAATTGTGTTTTAAACCAACGCAACGTTCAAAATTGTGCCTATTTACGCTATCATGATAATCACCTTTTTGTGTCCCGCACTTAAACACTAAACTAGAATTATCTACAAAACTTTCAGAATTGCCTGCATGAACAACTATACAGTATTGTGTTTGAACAAACTACACATTGCTAGTGGCTTGCCTCCCTTGTTCTTTTGTCATGACTACGAATTGGCTGAGGTTTGTGGTATTTCTCTAAAATTGTCTTTACCATACCCAACTGGAACTCAGATATAGATATTGTTACGTTTTTAAGATCGGGCTATTTAAAAATTATACGACGCTTCTAGTTTTAAACGTTTATTTACAATGATTAATTATTATTATTTACAAACACAAGAATTATGAAGCAGAACACAAATTACTTATAACTACAGGCACTATTTCTAACAACGATACGCTAATTATTTATTTATTCACAACTTAAACATTAAGGATTTATCTGGTTATTTATCTGTTATTTATTTCACTACGGTTCGTTTGTCACACGCGCTTCGAGTCTGATGGGAGAACTGATGAGAACCCCGGCGGCCGTGTATTTATATTCGTGTAATTTCCTTCGAGATCCATCTAGATTTCGCTGGACCTTTCTGGGAACCGCATGAAGCATTCGCGTGTTAGCCAGCAAGGTCGCTGACGTCACGCGTCTGCAGCTGTCTTCAAGGGCGCTGACGTCACGCGTCTGCACCTGGGGTCCAAGGTTGCAAGGTCGTTACAATATATTTTCCCAGTCTTCATGTTATAAAGTGATTGTGAGCTGAGGTAGCAACATGTTCAGTAAGTGCAAGAATGCCTTTTTGTCCCATACAGCTACAAGTTTTATTTTTAGTAACGTATGTTTCATAAGCTTTGGCACGAAATAAAAACTCAAATATTTTTAACACAGCAAACTTATATTACAAATTATTTTTTTCTTAAATTAAGTGGACTATCTGAGGGCATAATTTAATTATTTAATTATATGAAACGGTCCGTCCGTCAGACACCTGTCATAAGGGTCTGGGCGGTGACAACATCAATTTCCCTGATTTTAGTCAAAATCCTACGACGTAGTTGGTCCCCATTTTGGCTGTTCATCTTCCGTCGTACACTTTTCGTGCCAAAAGTGCCCAAAAGTCTTTAATGAGGCGAGCCTGCGGCAAGTTTGGTGGGTTATCATTTTTTGGTACATAAGGAATGTTATGCTGTCAAAGCTAATTTTGTGTTTCTCTAGCATAATGGCAAGAAGCCAAGTCGGGCCAACATCGGGGTATTCGGGTTAGCTGGTTAGGGGTGTATTTTGGACAGTTTTGTCTTTTGTGGTATTTTTGACGACTTCTGGCCAAAATTCTACAAATAGTGGTGGCAGAAGCCCAATTCTCCCTGGCTAGTTTCTTCACAGACACACCAGCCTTATTTTTAGCACTTCTTACCACACTCTGCACTGCTGGGGGGTGAACAGCCTTGGTCTTCCACTTTTCGGAAGATTCGTACAAGGGATACCCTATTTGCATTCCGCTATGGTTCGATATACGGTCCTAGCTGATATATCTTGGTTTCGAAAAATACGCACTATTTCAGTTTTAGACATTTGCCCAACTAAATTATAAATACATTTTCTAATTTCCAATTTGTATGACATTTTTCGCAGACTGCCTAACGATGCCCATATGTCAAATTGAAGCCTAGTAAACAAACATACTTTTGTTTTCAGAAACATCTAGATAAGTTGCATAGGTATCTCATTTTACCCCCCTTGAATTTTGTGCCAAAACTTATGAAACATACGTTAGTTTGTCAGTTTTGTCATTTGGAGCACTGTTGTCATTGAAACGTAACATTCTCAATATTGCCAGATACCTAACCCTGGATATAACTTGAGCAAAAAATGGTGTATCAATGACTGGACATGATGCAAATATTCTTTGGCTCATTAGATCTTAACACCACTGATGTGATGAAATCATATGTGTCCACTGAAATTAGTAGTCTATTATTTATAGAATACAAGTGGCAAGCGGATGGTCCAGCTAGCAAAAGCGCGCCTCTCAAGCGGCTGGCCCGGGTTCGAATCTCAGCGGACTCTAGGATTTTAAAAATCGTACGCTCTCCGACTACCACGCTAACAACTGTGGTGGTCATTAATCCCTAAAACAAGGGAACTCCTCACTTTCGACAGGCAAGGCTAGCCACCTACCCCGCCTAAGGGCAAAGATGGCTCATAGAACCACTTTGTGGTTAAAACAGGCCACTGGCCTGTAATAAGACGAAGAAGAAGAATACAAGTAAACAATACATTTTTAAAACAGAATTGGTTTCTTTTGTACATATTGTTTGAAGTTATTTTCAGCCCTGAGAATACTACAAGTGCATGCCAGCTTCCTGTGTTGGCAGGTGAATAGTAAATATAAATTAAGAGTTTCATTTGTACTGAGCTAGCTAGGTAAATAATAGGGCAATTAATTTTAAAAATACTAAGGCTT
Organism: Agriotes lineatus; assembly: GCA_940337035.1. Lineage (NCBI taxonomy): Eukaryota > Metazoa > Arthropoda > Insecta > Coleoptera > Elateridae > Agriotes > Agriotes lineatus. Next base: position 28,329,084 of record OW679201.1, on the reverse strand, counting down.
CAGAAACATCTCATGTCAATTTAATGTCCCAACAGAGGGGAAACGAAATGACTCTTTTCAATATGGTCTTCAACGAAGAGGCTACTAAAAGCCTTATTTCAATATAACTACCAATGGTGGGGTTACAAATGACTCATTTCATATTGGACTAGACCAGCGGTTCACAAACTGTGGTTGCTGATCCCTGGAAGTTTTCAGGCTAAAAGTTTAGCGTTTCAAAAAATAAGTCTTAATTGTTTAAAAGTGTTTTTTGAAAAGACTTTAATGACTTCTGTTGACAACTTAAGGTTGCATATTAAGCTGATATTTTTCATTACATAGTTTACAAGGAACAACCATAGACTTTTAAAAGTTGAAGATAATACAGAAGTTGTGAATGAATTTAAAAATGTTTTTGAATCGTTTCGAACCTTATTTGAGTTTGTATAAAGCTCTCGAGAAATTGACATTTTTACAGAAAGTTTAAACGAAACTTTCAAGCAATACTTCCCACAATCATAATCTTATAGAAGCTAGATTATGAACTCATTTAGTTATAAATATACATATTCATGGAATAGTTTACATTTTTCGAATGGAACAGAGTTATAATGTGATGGCACCTTAAAGAGATGTGATTTACATTTTTCATCAATAAAGAATGTTTAGTTAAGATTTCAGACAATATGGACTCTCTGTAATACGATAGTAAGTTTAAAAATCTGTATTACTAAGGGAGTAGGTCGATCAGATTCTGTCAGTAGGTACTTTAAAAAAAAATTTGACAGTTTCTTCATTGGCACATAAACCATGCTCTATTTATCAAAATGAGAGGTCTTAAGAAAAATAAAGACAACACCTCATGACAACACAAAAATTTTCACCAGAACATGTCAGGCCATTTTTAAATTCAATAATTACGTGACCTGTTGAAGTAACATGTGAGCAAATGAAAATGAAATCAAGCTTGGCTTTGAAATATTTGTTTGTGTTGGTGGCACTGTAAGTCTATGTCAAATTCGAGGTTAGCAGGTTAGGTTTTGCATTAGTCTAATGTCAAAACTGACGCAAAACCTAACCTGCTAACCTCAAATTTGACATAGACTTACAGTGCCACCAACACAAACATATATTTCAAAGCCAAACTTGATTTCATTTTCGTTTGCTCACATGTTAGTTTTGGTACAAAAATGACGAGTTTGCTTGTATATAGGTTCCCTTTTCAGTCATATTTTCTCGTATAGGACTTCAGCTATTCGCATCTAAAAATTCTAAAGATGACACGCACGCACCTTTTCTCTAAAAAGTTCAGCATAGCCGTTCCAGGTTCTAGTCGTCTGAGTTGCAGCTGCATTTTATTTCGCCTTGTTTAGGAGCGCTTGGTTACATCGATTTCAAAACACAGTCCATTGGAGCAAGCAAGATGTTCCTAAAGTTTTTTAATTCCGTCGCACTCTCTCTCTTGCGCGGCGCAGTCTGCGAGCTCATTGGCTGCAGGTGCGAGCGCGATATATAGGCCTTTGGCGCGAAAAGGTTCCTTGGGGGAGGGATCTTCACGGACCGCTAAGGCGATAAGTGGTGTTTGTCTTTGGAGTGAGCGTGTGTGCCCTGGTTTGTTCGTATGACCGCCAGCTTTACAAAATTCCGTTGGGCCGTAAGCTGTCTTTTTCCCGTTAGCTGCGGGGATCCAAACTGCAGAGCTGATCAATCTTTCGGTCTCGCCAGCTTCCCGTTCCGATTTCCCAAGTGGGATTAAACCTGACCCTGCCAATTTGGGGGAATCTTCTTTAGGGACGCACGATCCCACGCATTCTCCGGTGGCACGTTCGTCGCAGTGGCGTGCTCAACAGCCCCGTGACGTAATCGCCTGGCTGACCCATTCAGGTAGTGTGTATTTAATACCAACTAATTAACTTTTCTGTGCTTACTTATTGATTCATTGCCGAGGCCACTTATTAAACTGATTCATTCAACTGTACATGCATAATTCATGCGTTCATTTATTGATTCATTGCCGCATTGCCGAGGCCGCTTATTAAACTAATTCATTCAACTGTACATGCATAATTTATGCGTTCATTTATTGACTCATTTCCGCACTGCCGAGGCCGCTTATTAACTAATTCATTCAACTGTATATGCATAATTTATGGGTTTATTTATTGATTGATTGCCGCATTGCCGAGGCCGCTTATTAACTAATTCATTTAACTGTACATGTATATCTTATGCGTTCATTTATTGATTCATTGCCGCATTGCCGAGGCCGCTTATTAAACTAATTCATTCAACTGTACATGCATAATTTATGCGTTCATTTATTGATTCATTGCCGCATTGCCGAGGCCGCTTATTAACTAATTCATTTAACTGTACATGTATAACTTATGCGTTCATTTATTGATTCATTGCCGCATTGCCGAGGCCACTTATTAACTAATTCATTCAACTGTATATGCATAATTTATGCGTTCATTTATTGATTCATTGCCGCATTGCCGAAGCCGCTTATTAAACTAATTCATTCAACTGTACATGCATAATTTATGCGTTCATTTATTGATTCATTGCCGCACTGCCGAGGCCGCTTATTAACTAATTCATTCAACTGCATATGCATAATTTATGCGTTCATTTATTGATTCATTGCCGTATTGCCGAGGCCGCTTATTAAACTAATTCATTCAACTGTACATGCATAATTTATGCGTTCATTTATTGATTCATTGCCGCATTGCCGAGGCCGCTTATTAACTAATTAATTTAACTGTACATGTATAACTGATGCGTTCATTTATTGATTCATTGCCGCACTGCCGAGGCCGCTTATTAACTAATTCATTCAACTGTACATGCTAATTTATGCGTTCATTTGTTGATTCATTGCCGCGGCCGCTTATTAAACTAATTCATTCAACTGTACATGCATAATTTATGCGTTCATTTATTGATTCATTGCCGCACTGCCGAGGCCGCTTATTAACTAATTCATTCAACTGTATATGCATAATTTATGCGTTCATTTATTGATTCATTGCCGCGGCCGCTTATTAAACTAATTCATTCTACTGTATATGCATAATTTATGCGTTCATTTATTGATTCATTGCCGCACTGCCGAGGCCGCTCATTAACTAATTCATTCAACTGTATATGCATAATTTATGCGTTCATTTATTGATTCATTGCCGCGGCCGCTTATTAAACTAATTCATTCAACTGTACATGCATAATTTATGCGTTCATTTATTGATTCATTGCCGCATTGCCGATGCCGCTTATTAAACTAATTCATTCAACTGTAGATGCATAATTTATGCGTTCATTTATTGATTCATTGTCGCATTGCCGAGGCCACTTATTAACTAATTCATTCAACTGTATATTCATAATTTATGCGTTCATTTATTGATTCATTGCCGCATTGCAGAGGCCGCTTATTAAACTGATTCATTCAACTGTACATGCATAATTTATGCGTTCATTTATTGATTCATTGCCGCATTGCCGAGGCCACTTATTAACTAATTCATTCAACTGTATATGCATAATTTATGCGTTCATTTATTGATTCATTGCCGCATTGCCGAGGCCGCTTATTAAACTGATTCAATCAACTGTACATGCATAATTCATGCGTTCATTTATTGATTCACTGCCGCATTGCCGAGGCCGCTTATTAAACTGATTCATTCATCTGTACATGCATAATTCATGCGTTCATTTATTGATTCATTGCCGCGGCCGCTTATTAAACTGATTCATTCAACTGTACATGCATAAGTCATGCGTTCATTTATTGATTCATTGCCGCATTGCCGAGGCCGCTTATTAAACTGATTCAATCAACTGTACATGCATAATTCATGCGTTCATTTATTGATTCACTGCCGCATTGCCGAGGCCGCTTATTAAACTGATTCATTCATCTGTACATGCATAATTCATGCGTTCATTTATTGATTCATTGCCGCGGCCGCTTATTAAACTGATTCATTCAACTGTACATGCATAAGTCATGCGTTCATTTATTGATTCATTGCCGCATTGCCGAGTCCGCTTATTAAACTGATTCATTCAACTGTATATGCATAATTTATGCGTTCATTTATTGATTCATTGCCGCATTGTCGAGGCCGCTTATTAACTAATTCATTCAACTGTATATGCATAATTTATGCGTTCATTTATTGATTCATTGCCGCGGCCGCTTATATTAACTAATTCATTCAACTGTATATGCATAATTTATGCGTTCATTTATTGATTCATTGCTGAGGCCGCTTATTAAACTAATTCATTTAACTGTACATGCATAATTTATGCGTTCATTTATTGATTCATTGCCGCACTGCCGGGGCTGCTTATTGAACTAATTCATTCAACTGTATTATATGTATAATTTATGCGTTCATTTATTGATTTATTGCTACACTGCCGAGGCCGCTTATTAACTAATTCATTCAACTGTACATGCATAATTTATGCGTTCATTTATTGATTCATTGCCGCATTGCCGAGGCCGCTTATTAAACTAATTAATTCAACTGTACATGCATAATTTATGCGTTCATTTGTTGATTCATTGCCGCGGCCGCTTATTAAACTAATTCATTCAACTGTACATGCATAATTTATGGGTTCATTTATTGATTCATTGCCGCACTGCCGAGGCCGCTTATTAACTAATTCATTCAACTGTATATGCATAATTTATGCGTTCATTTATTGATTCATTGCCGCATTGTCGAGGCCGCTTATTAACTAATTCATTCAACTGTATATGCATAATTTATGCGTTCATTTATTGATTCATTGCCGAGGCCGCTTATTAAACTAATTCATTTAACTGTACATGTATAATTTATGCGTTCATTTATTGATTCATTGCCGCACTGCCGGGGCTGCTTATTGAACTAATTCATTCAACTGTATTATATGTATAATTTATGCGTTCATTTATTGATTTATTGTCGAGGCCGCTTATTAAACTAATTCATTCAACTGTATTATATGCATAATTTATGCGTTCATTTATTGATTCATTGCCGCATTGCCGAGGCCGCTTATTAAACTAATTAATTCAACTGTACATGCATAATCTATGCGTTCATTTATTGATTCATTGCCGCTTTGCCGAGGCCGCTTCTTAAAAACTAATTAAGTTAGCAGCGTGCTAACTAGGTAGTATAGTCGATTAGAATTAAGGCGTCCCCCAACTGGGCTATATAGTTAGTCCATGTATTACTGTGTTGCACGCTTACCTCAAGAAGACGCACTAACAATTGCAATAGACAAAGAAATGCCCGGAAGAAGCAGAAGAGGAAGACCAAGAAAGACATGGTGAGACAATATAAATAAAGACATTAACCAACATAACCTGCAGAACTGGAAAAATCTGGCAAAAAACCGAAAGTTGTGAAGAACCCACATCCAAGCTATAGGCCTTCAGGCCAGAAAAGCTGTAATATATTACTGTATTTACTTTTGTGTATAATTGATTTACATGTGTGAGACCAATAGAACGGTATTTTGAATGAGGCCTTATGATTTCTGACGAGTCTGTGCATGCCTACTTTCAGGTTACTGTGTAAAGATAAATGTACGGCGCAGCCTGAGTGTTTAAGCGTTGCAGGTAAGTTGGGGATGCTTGCTGCTGCAGTGTCGTGAGGCCGTGCATATGTATCCTGCCCCGTTTGGCTTTCGAGATTCTGTTAAGTGTGGATTGAATCTCGTGGCGCCCGTTTCTTTTGCAACACCCTATATGTATACAGTGACGATTGCCCTGTGATGTACTGTTTCTGGGAACAAGCCCATCTCCCTGAGCGTGGCCTTTAAGCCTGTTTGGTGAGATTTCCAGGGTAAGTGTTGACGTCTCCCGGACTATATTAAGCATTTGGCACTCCCACACCCTTGAGTGTCGTTAAAACAGTTTAATACTGTAACAAAGAAAAAAGAGTATGTAAGGCTTAGAATCATGTTTAAATATTGTAACATTGTAAAACGAAAATAAGGTAAAGTGAAAGCAGAAAGAGCTTAAAACTTACTTTTGAGAATAAGCCTTTTCCAAGTTGCTATACAGGGTAATTTAATCTCGAAGCTCACCATTGGGATTTCGAAAACTATGAGATATAAGATTGGTTCAATTCAGGCAAAATTGCAAATTCTAGGCTGCATAATATTCAAAATTTAAATTGGACTTCGCAGTCTTCGTTTTGGAGTTATTTTACAAGCAATCAAGTTACGCAGTAAAAGAAAGTCATATGGTGGCCACACCTCAATTTTTCTTCTTCTATGGTGCTACAGTTCAAATTGGGCCTTGGCCTCTTGTAATTTCTGCCTCCTGCCTTTGTCTTCTAAACTCGGGCTCCTAGAAGATCTCATGCATCCACTTCTATTTCGTTTTCCCATTGTTTTCGTGGTCTCTCCGTGGGAGGTTAGGTTTTCCGTCAGTTTTGACACAGGCTGACACAAAACCTAACCTGATAACCTCGAATTTAACATAGACTTACAGTGCCAACAACATATTACCTATTCATACGTTGTATAACCATGACCATTCAAAAAAGTTCGATCATTTCTGAAGGCACTATAAATATGTCAATGTCGTGTTCCCAGGCTTTGCATAGGATTTCCTTAACCGTGAATGGTTGATCTATCGTGGAACTGCCGCATCTGAATCCGGCTTGGTTTTCACCAATTATATTTGCTGCTAGGGGTTGTAGACGTTGGTTGATAACGTACGTTAGTATTTTAAAAGCAGTATATAGTAGGGAGATGTCGCGGTAGTTGTCACATTTGAGTCGATCCCCCTTTTTGTAGATATGGCATATGATACTCTTCCTCCCATATTTTTGTTATCAGTGCATGTATATATTGTGTTAATTGGTCACCGTCTGTTCCTGGTGCCTTGTTGTTTTTCTTCCAATGTTGGGATTTCTATTCTCTCTTCCACATCGGCCCGCAGATTCACATCCTGTCTAATTTCACTTTTCTGTTGTGCTCCGAATATAGTTTGAAAGTATCTTCTCCAAATGCTTTTAATGTTTTGTGGCTCACCTTCTATTTGTCCCGCTTCGTTTTTAGATACTGACTTGACTATGCAAGCACCTCATGGTACGTACTAATTTTTTTATTTCTTCAAACCCTACCGGTAGGTGCAGCTTACACTTCCTTCATAATATTAAATGCTGATGATAATTTTCATAAAATAAAATGTGGATATAAGTAAATATAAAAACTTTATTGCAAATAATGTTAAAAGATGTCGACCGAAATTTTTAGAAAAAATTAATAATACTTTTTTTACAAAACCGGTAACGAAACAGAAGTGAAGAATTCTCTTATACAATGCTCACTTTGACTATAGACTATAAGTTATGATACAAATGGGTAGTTCGTAACTTAAGAAAAACGTTCGAGATTTGACAGCTTGAACTTGATTGAATTTATTTGGAAATATATTTCTTTTTTACACTTGTGAGATTTAAAGAATTCGCCTTCGGCTCGTTCTTTAAACTTTCTCACAGCTACTGGTTGTATAAGTAACCATACACTACTTTGAAACTATTTAAGTCACAGTAAATGACAAGAGCGTCAATTTTCTTACTAGTAATAAAGTCTATCACATGAAGAAAGTTTTTAAAACAAATGACATTAAAAAAGAAAAAAAATGCAATAGTATTAGACAATAACCGTTGGTACTTGATCTTTCGAGCCGCTATCTAAACTTCTGTATGGAATGTAGCACCCCGAACTTCACTATTGTAAAAAATATTTATTGTCACAACAGCCGCGATAAAGCATTCTACCCATTGATTTTTACACAAATATGGTTTTAACGAGATCTATTTATTTTTGCTCTGGTTCTGTCATGGTCTTCACCTATATAGCTGTTAGTGAAGAAATACATACAGTAGAAATCCCATACTTCTCTTTTTCAAGTATGACCAGAGACAAATAATCTGATAAATACTACAGCACTGCGAATAAAATTTATTATTTTCAAGAGACATACTATATACTCCAATATCAAAACAAAATTGTGGCAATATTAACACGATCCGCTTAACAGTTCTTAAATGCAACTGCAGGTGGAATGTACAACTATACAGTAATAAGACTTTAAAAGTTACTATTAATACATCATAATTATAAATTTATAATACAATTTGCTATAGTAAAGTCTTCACTCCAGAGTACGAGCAAATCTGGCAAACAATTTATTAATATTACCTACCATACGAACCTTACCGCTAACCTACGCTATTTTGCACATTCCTTCAATAAAAAAATCACTTAAGATAGTTGTACAAATAAAATGCACTTAATAGTAACGAAATGACGTAGATAAATAAAATGGTGAAGGAAGCTAACCGAAGAGGCAGTTATGCGGCACGCGTGCCCAGCTTCTTGAGCACATTGAGTCCCTGCTCTTGATACTCCTGCTTGGACATCCAAAACGTGTCCCTGTCCTTCATCACCTCAGCTAAAACGGCACCTCCAATGAACACCATGTCCTTGCGTCTCGGGGGATCTTCGATCCGAATCTTGAACTTGTGCAGCTTATCAATATCGTTTTTGAGCACCCGCTCTAAATATAGCTGCTTGATCTCACGCTCCAATCGTGATGGTAGCCCTGGATACATTGTGGACCCACCGGATAATACAATGTGTTTGTATAATTCTGACCGCATATCAATATCTGCGGCCTGGAGATTTTATTTAGAAAAGGTGAGCTGTAGTAAGGGAATACAACCTACCTGAATTGTGTTAAAGACAAGTTCGGCAATGCCCTGTCCTTCAACGTTAATAAGATGAGGCTGAAACAACGCTTCGGGGGCTTCAAAACGCTCACCACCAACTTTGATAATGCGTCCATCTGGCAAAGTGTACGGTTCTACCAGTACAGTTGTCTCTAGGGCTAGCCGCTGCTCTGTTTCTATGTCGTAGCCAATATAACACAGCTTTTCTTTCATCATTCTAACCTAAATTATAGTTCCATGTTTTTTTATGTGTAAAATAAATGGAAGTGACGTAATTAATACAATAGTTGTATTTTTAAATAAATAACTAAATAAATAAAACCAACCGTTTCAAAATCGGCAGAGTGATTAAAAGCATATCCTCTTAGGAGCAGTAGCTTAATGAGGTAGCGTGTGATATCACGTCCTGCGATATCTAATCGCCTAGTAAGATGTGGCAATGCAAATTCTTCGTAAACAGGACAAACGTGAGTCACACCGTCTCCAGAATCCACAACTACACCTGACAAAAGTCCCTACAATCACATAATTAGAAGCGATCAACTTTCTTCTAGAACATATTTACCTGAGCATATAAAGTTAATACAGCTTGAATAGCGACGTATGCTCCCGCAAAACCATACTTTTCAAACATCACTTCTATCATTTTCTCTCTATTTTTGGTGGGGTTCATTGGAGGCTCCGTTAGAAGTATCTAGAAAGATCATTTATACTGTTTCAAGCTCAACTATGCAAGAAGCCCATACCTTTGTGTCTTTAGGATCTAAATTCATTTTCCTTGGCCCAAATGTGTAATCCCACACATGGCACATGTCCTCCCAATTTCGAACAACTCCATTTTCCATAGGATAATTAACTTCCAGCAAGGATCTAAGGGCGGACGCTTCATCTCCAACCATCAAGTCCTACATGGTAAAACATTGTTAGTATTAGGAACATGAAGCAACAAAACTTACAACTTTGTTAGACTAAACCGACTGTTAGTTTACTTACAGGCAAAGTGCTTGCAACTCCCTGATGCATGAAAAATGTTTAGTACTGATTATAAAAGAACGTTCACATAACAAACAAAACCAAAATGATTAAAGGAACAACATTCAAATAAAAAGACAACACACAATTCTTACTGAAACGTATCTCTTACTTCTACATGATATCCCTAGAATTGAAAGAAAAGCATTACAAATGTGACACCGAACAACAAGCGAACGTTCACCATTGCGCTCTAAACTTTTCATGCCTCTTACCTTTACTTCAATATCTCCTATTTTATTAACAGCTCTAATAATTGGTCTGCCCACCATCGAGGGAAATATGTGAGCAGGGAAATTACTACCGGCGTAGCCGCATTTGACGAACTATAAAGAAGGGTTATGTTTGTTTACACTTCTTCTCGTTTAATGTAATGTATATTTACATACCCCAGTGCCATTATCACAAACAATAACTTTTCTACCTTGGCTATCCATTTTTTAGGGTGTTACACTAAATTATCTAAGTAAACTAATCTTCATATGAATCATTCGATTTTTACCACACCTCCTGGTAAGCCTCAATTTTGAGGCTGACAACTCAACTGACAGTTGTAACCGATAAGTTAGAATGCTGTACGAATATTTGCTACAAAAATTATTTTATTCTGAATTAAACTTTATTTTTATTGGATTTTTTATTACCGGCACAAATTATAAATTTAATTCTGATACTTTATTTAACGGAGAACCTCAATGTAATTTTATTCCTTTACAATTACAGTCGTTAACCTAACAGTACCGAGCTAGATGGCGGTGCTATCGCTTAGTATTTATAACGATAAATATTTGCAATTGCTAATCCAGCAGAAAAATTAATCGAAACTTAGATGAGAGGCAACCGCTTTATAGCTAGAGTAGAGAGGATTACAAGGGTTTGTACGATAAAATATTTTCTTCCTGACAGTTGGGGGAGTCACCCCTAACCTCACTTTTCCTTGTCACTTCGTTTAAAACTTGAAATTTTTAGATGTCATGAATTTTTCTCTACCCGAATCTTCATTAGGAAGGCAAAGATGCCGGCAGTGGACGCCTCTGTTAACCCAGCAGGTACTGAACGTAAATGCAAAGTTGATTAGCTATGTTAAACCGGTGTCACCTTTTCAGCTGCGTCTGCGGCATTTATATCAGCTTATGGCCTACAACGTGACAACACAATGCAGCGGTAGTTTTTACTATACCTTACACTTAACTACGATGTGTGCCCCATTTTATACCAGTGAAAAAAGCGATAGCTTAAATCCAAAGTGGGCGGAATTGGATCTGGATAATCTACTATATCCTTCAGTCTCGGGTTTGTCAGTGTAGATTTATTGATAGATATTTAATATTAATAGTTGTTTTACAGCATTTGTAGTAAGAATATGGCAAACACAAGAGAACGACATGGATATAGTAATAGTGACGTGGGGAATTAATTTATCTGGGTTAGTGTATCTGGGAGTTAAACTTTCAGAGATACAACCTGAGTCATTTAATGAAAATTCTGTGATACTTCATTTGCGTGGTGGCTTTTTTACTAGCTACAGTGCAATTCGCACCGATCTGCAAAAACCGTTGCAATTTATAGATAATTTGAATGTGATGGGCACTGAATTGGAAACTAAAGTTTATAGAAACACAATGCTGCGGCATCCTAAAAGCGAGGTCAGGCAAAGTTATAGAGCTAATAAGCTACAAAAACTGCATTCCCTACAACTTACGATAAAAAATCAAAGTTTAGATGTGGAAGCTTTAAGAGATAAAATAGCTAGTAAGTGTGGCTTGTGCAATGCCGAAGAAATAAAGGAGCCTGTGCCTACAGATAGCCCAAGTCCTGTTCACAGGCATGCTTCACAGTTGCTAACTATGACAACTCTAAATAAAATGATGCAGTGGCAGGTAATTTTTTTAAGCCGATATTGTAAGGTGCATATATTGTCAGCTTGTTTTAGGAAAAACCAACGAAGTTGCAAAGGCAACAAATAGCTAGAACCAGTAAACAGATAGAAATAGCCAAGTTTAGAACGAAATTGTTAGCTCAAGAAAGAGATAAAAAATCTGCACATATACGGCAACTGAAGCAGACTTATTCGACGTTATTGGATGAAAATGAAGAAAGAGGTTTGAATTCTTAATAATAATTATATATTTATTTATAGATCACATTAAAAATCAAGATTATTTTCAAAAGTTGCAGAAATGCAATATTTTAAATAAATTGAAAAAGAGATGTTAGTTTATTCAGATAATTGAGGTTTAATAATTGTAAATAAAGTTTCGTCGATTCAACGTTTGTTTCATCTATGTTGGTCAAATATTTCTAAAATTATCTTAATAATGTATTTTTTAGATTAGTGCTAGAACGTCGTGTATATATGATCACACTTAAAGGTAAAAATCCACTTATCTTCTGTGTTTGCTATTTTAAAATGGACCAATTTGAAATGTAGGTTTGTTTTCAACAGTCGGGCATTTTAATGTCATTATAATTTAGTGTATTCTACTTGCATTATCGTATATTTATTTTCAATTTTACAAGAAGACAGAAAAAGTGTTACACCCGTATTCATAGTCGTTTGCCAGCGGATCGCCAGCGACTCGCCGGAGTTTCGTTATGAATAGTATGTTGGCGGCACTGTACGTCTATGTCAAATTCGAGGTGATCAGGTTAAATTTTCAATCAGTTTTGACAGAAACTGACACAAAATTTAACCTGCTAACCTCGAATTTGACATAGACGTACAGTGCCGCCAACATACTATTCATAACAAAACTCTGGCGAGTTGCCGGCGATCCGCTGGCGAACGACTATGAATACGGGCGTTAGTGTTTTGAATACTTATGAAAGAATCTGAGTGTATGTAATAGCACAACTTGTGTCATGTTCTTTGGTTTATGTACAAATAGTTACACTATATCTAACTTGACAAGCAACAACATCAAGGAACCACCAGCTGTGACGTTTACACTTATTTATTGAAGGCCTGTTCGCAAAAGTGTCCTAGAAACGTTCTTATTTTCATATTCCTAATTTTTTGGTGTGGCAAAATACACAAAAATGGCATGTTTGCATAAAAAAATATCCTAACCGGGAAAACGTGCATCCACAACGAAAACAAAGATAAAATTACAATATAATTTGCTGAAAACGTTACTCTTTCATTTCTAAAATCAAAATTTAAGGTAGTAGTTGTAGCAAATTGTAATTAATAACGTAACGCAATATCAAATTATCTAGCTTCTTCAAACACGTTAGTTATTTTTCGCCCATCTAATTAAGTGGCTGTATACACAAGCTCGAGTTATCAAAAGCAAATAGTAGCCAAAGTGCTTAGACAACATATCAAATTTGAGTAACTGAAATTCGAGCAATGAAGGTAGATTTACATGACTAAATATACAAATTTTGTTGGTAATTCACAATGAGTTTGAGTAACCGAGGTTTTTGACGTACCACGGTTCAACTGTAATACAATTACTCTAGTTGCTTCCATTTTCTTTCATAATAAATGTATTTTTATTGTTTTGTAATCAATTATAGCCTACTCTACTGAAACTGCTGTTGAAGTACGATTGAAACTTAATTAAGGTGCGAATTGATGCTTTAATTTGTTTTTTCGTACACTAGCATTGAAAGAGCTACTTTGCCGTACAATTTATTAATCAGAAAGTTGCACTTTGCGGTATTCGTACGGCAAAGTAGTATTTTGCGGTATTCGTACGGCAAAGTAGCAGTTTGCCGTACGTTTCCTTAGTTACAACACATATAAAACGTTACGTTACGTTACATTACTCTACTTATTTGCTATATACGAGGATAAATTTAGTATTCCGTTTTGTATGCTAGTGTACGAAAAAATATTGTACGAAACTCGTATGAAAGTGGCTTTACCATACTCGTCTCGAAATTCCGGACTCGGCCTAACGGCCTCTTCCGGAAAGATCTCACTCGTACTGAAAAGCTCCACTTTCTATACTTGTAACGTAAATTACTATTTTGATTAAACAATCCTAATCAACTATAAAAAAAAAATTTTTTTTTTGCATATATCTCGGTTATACAATGTGACTCACTTAAAAGTGTGACACCCTAACGGCTGTTGGCTGAGTACCAAAATAAAATAAAAAATAGAACACATTATGGTCTACTAGTGGCAAAAAGACCATTCACTCCCTTCAAATGCAAAGCCACCTGTGATAACAAAATAAATGGTGAAATTTAAAAAACATTAGAAATTTTTCCGTCTCTTTATAAATTATCCAATAGGTAGTTAAAATCCTTATAAGTTTATCGTCAGGTTTTGTAAGGGTGCATATACATTTGGCAAGCCGCGCGTGAGACGAGAGCGAGTCGTGCTTTTTGACCAACGAGCCCGCCGCGAGCCTCCTGCGAATTTTATCTGATCCGCATAGCAAGTTGAGCACCACGCGAGCTTCCCACGAACTTAAAGGTTTGGTACTTGTCCAGCGCGAAGAAGGTAGACCTGCCAACATGTTAGACGACGAAGAACAAACGGCAGCTTTGTTAGTTTTGTGTAGTGGTGCTTTATTACTATCAACTTTATTAAATAAACCTGTTCCTGTTCCCATAGACGACTTTACTTTGCTTTTTTCCTTTCTGTAGGTCGCCAATAAACTCGAGATTTTCGTATTGCAGGCCTCTACAGATTTCCCGACGACTAACGTAATTTCATTCCAAGTGTCAACCTTCTTTTCTTTTTTAAAGTAATCTTTGTCTTTGGGACCCCACACATTTTTATATAATTTGTAGGTCTCCACTAAATTTAACATACTTTCTTCGGACCACTCCATATTCATATAATAATATACAACTATCGCTGAAGTCTCGCTGAAAACTAAATTTCTCCACGAGTCCGTCACAAACCCGTTCCACTACACGCGCAAAAACCCTTTGAGCTCGCCACAAAAACCGACAGAAAATGGATCGGCCACGAGCCTCCGTCGCGCGGCTCGTGGTAGACTCGCAGCCCGGTATAAATATGACGAATTTGGCTTGTTGTTAGCGTGACTCAAGCGCGCCTCGCGCGCGGTTTGCCAAATGTATACGCACCCTTAGGAACATAACTTTTATTGGCTTTCATATATTAGTCCGGTCGGCAGGTACTTTCTACCTGGACACAATTCCCAAGTTAATGAAATTTTGGGATATTGTTTGGGGATGGTATTAGGTGTGGAATCTGAGTTTTCGACCTCGAGGACCCTGTGCTAACTCGGGGAGGGCCGAAAAACCAGGACATTTTCGGACTTTTTTCGGTTTCTTGCTTATATCTTCTGAACCATGCATTTTTCGAGAAAAACACCCTTATAGAAAGTTGTAGAGCATAATATTTTAACTCTTCTTCAATTTGTGTTGAATAAATTCTTTATCATCCCAAGAATTTAAATTATACTAACGTTTATCATGATTTACGACATTTATCAATTTAATCAATTCATCTTCAAAATTATCAAAAATATCCATTTTTATTTCAACGTTTGACAATTCACTGACATTACACAGTTCCCAATAAATACCGAGTGATTTTTTAAAAACTCAATAGCAGCAGGCCTTGGATAGTCTGAATCAGTTGGCAATACTGGTGGCACTGTTAAGTCTATGTCAAATTCGAGGTTAGCAGGTTAGGTTTTGCGTCAGTTTTGACACAGACTGACGCAAAACAGAGAAAACTTCACTATAGCGTCCCAACTGGGTTTGACGTTTGCCGTGCAAGCACAGAAAACCCCCAAAAAGCAGTGGTTTCCAAACAAATGATAGAACATTGTGTACTACGTACACACAAATCTTAAACTGCAGCTAACCTGCGCATGAGGCAGAGGTGGTCTATGATACTGCATTTTAGGCGTTCGGAACTGGTCATCGCAAAATCGCAAAATGTCAGTTCTGATCCGTTGAAACGACGGGTTGAGAGCCGCTTGCAGAACCATTGCGCTTGCGTGAAGACTGGGGATGCTATATCAAAGTTTAGCCGCAAAACCTAACCTGCTAACCTCAAATTTGACATAGGCTTACAGTGTCACCAACAATACATTTCTGTATTGCCAACTGATTCAGGCTATCCAGGGCCTGCTGCAATTGAGTTTTAAAAAAATCACACTGTACTTATTGGCTGATCTAACTATAACTAGCTAATAACTTAAAATATATGTCAGGTAAATTGCTTTATAAGGCAGATTAATCTTATCGGTAGGTGAAAAGACAAATAACGTTATGGAGAAGTTTATAAGGAGATGGAAAGACCGGCCCGTAATAACATAATAATCGACTTAAAGCAAAAAGAACTAAAATCAAATGTTTTTTGAGCAGAATTCGAAACTAAGACTGCTAGATCCAATTTATTTTTGGAATATTTATTATTCAGAATTAGAATCTACAACTTTGCCTCCTTTTAACTGATTTTGTATTTCTTATGCTTTTTGAAATCCCAATGGTGAGCCTCAAAGTTGAATAATCCTGTATAAAAAAAATTAAGAAAAAGGAAATAAACAAATTATGAGCTGGGTTCTGTATCTCAGCGGATTTATTTCTGAATTTATTTATTTAAAGCCTTTATGTTTACAAAGAATAAACATTGGCTACGTCAAAGACTAGAATATAATAATAAAATCTACCAGTCAATGAAACTGCACAAAACATGTAAAAGTCACAGTACATAATGATAGTGATCATTTATAAAACTCCAGGGTCACTGCAGATCACTGAATTGGTCATTTGTATACTCTTGATTAGTAACAACAAAATATGCCCTTCTTAAATTTTATGTAGCTCATATCTTTTACGTACATGCAGATAATTTATTGAATAATCGTTTCCCTGCACACACACGAGACTTTTCATATTTTATTGTTCTATATTAATTAGCTGACCTGCATGTGTAGTTTGATAACTGTGGAGGTTTACAGCATGTATTCTGTCTACTCATCTAAGTTCGATTCCCGGTCCCGGTGAAGTTTTTAAACATTTAAAAAAAATACTGATGAAAGCCTGTACAGAATGCCATCATTCAGAAGTGATGTAAAGCCGTGGCTTCCATGTACTATGATGTGTAACATGTAAAAGATCCCTTGCTAGGGTTGGAACATCTTAGTTTCGAAAAAATTCTAAGTAGGACTTTGACCATTGAAGTTGCCTAGACCTTATCCATAACAACCAAACAAACAAAAAATAATGCTCAAATTTCTTCTTTCAGTTGTAGAATATAAAAAAAATGCAAAAGATATATACTTATGAACAAGTAAAAAAATAAATATGGTCTGGTACTTATATACAGTAGAAGCTCAATAACGTGAACGCAAAACACCCAAGCATGTTCAAATTAGTGCAAGTGTTCATACTAGTGGGGGTACACAAAAATTGAAAGTTTTATATGTTTACTTTTCCCTTATTTGTAGCTACATAGATAACACGATATTTGTAAGAAATTTAAAAAAACAGTTTTCATTAAAAAATTTAAAGCTTAAAATGTCCGATATTTTAACATATATGATTTGACGGTCTTCATCATCACTACCATACTCTAATAATTTGTTCGTTCCGTCTTCTTTGTTGAGCTGTGTCCATATTCCATTCCAGTATATCTGATGCAGATCCTGAAAAAGATTATTTGAGTTTTACTCCCTCTAAAAGCACCCAACACAGTATTATTACAGGTTGAATTGTTTTCAGTAGTGTTATAGTTTCCGATACAATAGCTTCGGTGTCCTCGTCTTTCTAGCATTCTTTAAGTTCACTCAGTGGTATGTTATCTTCATCAATAAATTCACAATTCCCATAAAATGTTACACTAACATTTTGAAATTGTGTTTGGTGTTTATTTTTGTCAAAACCCTGCGTAAATGTAGGATTGCATCTTTTAAGGTAAGTTTCTGCAGTTCTTCCCCTATGTTTTAACTAGTACAGTAGAACTTAGCAAACTTTTCTGCTAATGGAATTGTATGAGCCTTAGAACATTTTAGTCCTTCGGCTGGATCAGTGGTGTAACATTCGGAGGCATAAACATAGCAAATATCATCCCATCGGCAGATTTAAATTTTTTTGGAGGGTGAGGTGGTGCATTGTCCAAAAGAAGAACTTAGGTACCGTTCAGGTGAATATTTATGATAACTTTGGATTTGTAAGGCACTCTGCATGAAAAACTGAATTTAATTTCGGCTTTCACGTAAGATTAGTGGAAAGGTCTCAGTTGAATCCCACATATGATTGTACCCGCACCTGCAAGAATTTGTTTAAATACTTACAATTATGCGGCACATTGAAAACTGTTGAGGTTTAAATCAACTACGGGCCATATTCCGGGTTATGAAGCGCCTTATAATCAGAAACAAGATCTTGAGTCTGTAAGAGCGATATTATTAATTACTATCAACTTCTGAATGCTCGTGCATTAGTGGATTTAGGGTCGAATTCAGCTCGACACCCAAAATTTAATCTGTAATAATTTTGTCTTAGTCATACATGCTACCAACAACTTTCTGGTAGTAGTGCAAGTTGTTAATTTGACAGTCATTAAACGCTCTTACATCAATTACTTACTTAAACTTAATCCATCCTCATCTACCTTACGGTGTAGAGGTATTGGAGTAGAAATTTCTCCATGCATTTCGATCTCGTGCCATATTTTCTGCTTGTCTCCAGTTGATCTTCCTCTTCTGTAGTACTTTTCCTACTGCATTGTTCCAGGTCCGACTCGGTCTTCCCCTTTTGCGTTTTTGATCCACAGCCGCTTTCCATATTTGCTTCACTATTCGTCGTTCATCCATTCGTTCTAAGTGGCCATACCACTCTAATTGTCTTCTTTCAATTTTGTTTATGACGGGTTCGACGTTGCACCACTCCCGCACAGTATTATTGTTAATTTTGTCCATTCTAGTTACTCTCGTTACCGCTCTGAGAAAACGCATTTCACACGCTTGAATTTTGCTTATATTTTTATCACTTAGTGCCCAAGTTTCGCATCCATACGTTAACACGGGTACATAGACACTGTTAAACACTCTTATCTTTGTGTCCATGCTTACCTCCTTTTTCTTAATAAATGTTCTATTAAGAGCATAATAAACTTTTGTGGCATTCATTATTCTGCTGTTTAGTTCCGGTTCTAGCTCACCCCGCCTGTTAAGAATAGATCCTAGATATTTAAAATTTTCCGCTTGCTTGATAATCTTGTTTTTTACTTGCACACTTACTTGTATTTCGTTCCTTGATTAATTAATTAATTAAACTATACATATATATATACTGGGGTGAGTTCCTAAACCACTTTATGGTGTGATATATTGTTCCTGTGTCATTTATGCTATGAATTATTTATTTATGAATTACTTATATCTGGTTTGCCGATTGTTCATTTATTTTTATTGTTGTGTATGTACTACCCTTGCCGTTACCTCTATTGCTTTTCAGGGTTGGTTAGTAGCACCTATCATCACGTACCTTTCAGATTAGCAAAGTGCTGGGTTATTTGCTACTTGGCGTCCATATTTTTTTCTTTACAGCTTAAGATTAGAGTCTTTCGTTAAATCCACGACCAGCTCTGAATGAGAAGTCGGCTGCCTTTGATTTTCTCCTTTTACAGTCAGAGTCAATTTTTTCAGACATTGTACAGTTGGTCATCATTAAATCTTAATTCTTCAATCAATTCTGATAGTGTTTCTTTGAAAGGGTCCACAAGCTTCGATTAGATGACAGTTTTTCACTAGTAATAGTCTTCTATAGCGACATTTAAAAGTTGCAACCACCAATAAATTTGACATTGCTGAGATTACTTTTAAAGTTAAAAAAAAATCCTGAACTAATATGACTTTCAAAGGTAACTTCTTAAAGGTGCAATATTATTGCTCATTGCCTAAGTGGCTATTACTATTGTTAATTTGTATATAAATAATATTTATTTTTAGGTTCTCTGTTAATGGAAAATTATCGGAAACTTAGTCGGGACTCGGAAAAACTAAAGGAATGGCGTAAAGAGTATATTCACCTAAAGGAGCTGTTACTGCAAACGAATACACAGCTCCATCACCGGAGACGGCAGCTCATGAATCAGTTATTATTTATATATCCTATGCAGCAAGTGCAGCCTCGCAAATGTATAATCAGTGGAATTTATTTGCCAGATTCTGATATGTTAACAGGTACGTACGCTGTTATTGGGGAAATCCACAGTGAACCAGTATATTTTCAGATTGCTCCGATGGTGGACTCGCTATTGCCTTAGGTTATGTTTCCCATATCCTGGTAATGTGCGCCTCATTTCTGCAGATTCCCCTGCGTTACCCCATTACATTCATGGGTTCGCGCTCGCATATCACCGATCACATTACTGCAGCTTTAGCCGACAAGGATCGAGAGTAAGTTTTACCAAACTGAGTTAAAGCTGCTACAATTATATCGTTACAGTTTTCCCTTATACACCAAGGGCAAGGACAGAATGCAATTCAACTACGCCGTCTATTTGCTAAACAAAAACATCGCTCAGCTACGATGGATATGCGGCCTGCTCACGCCGGACTTGCGCGCTACCCTCCCTAACATCCACTCGTTGCTGCAGGGGCGCGAAAGTAAGGAAAGCTCCAACTCACGGCCCAACTCTGCTAACAAACTAAAATCCTCCTCACCAACCGACACGTCCCAGCATGGCGATAGCGCCGCCCTTCCCCAAAAGCATGCCGAGTTCTCTAGTTATTTAGACAAGTCTTTGTTTGGGTCAGCGTCTAACGTGGCCGACCCCATCCTGGATGGCTTGCGCCAAGAGTACCAGGCGGAGCGGTCTCAGAGCCCGACTCGGAGAAGGAGAAAGAGCGAGATGAGCTTGAGCAGAAGCAGCGAGTCCAAGCCGGGGCTGAGTGAGATTTTGGCTATACCAGAAGCCTTCATGAACCAGCAGATTAGTCCCAATGTTTTTAAGAGCTACATTTCGGAGGAGAAGTTTAAGCGGTTGAGCCTGGCTGAAGATAAGCGGGAATCAGGTATGCAGATAGCAAATATTTCATTTGTTTTGTGGCAATAGTATGACATCTATAAGACACTTGTCTTTCATACGCTTGTTCATAAGTATTTTTTATAGAATTTTGCTCTTTTGAGTATTTTTATAGTTAATAGAGTGGCAATAAGTGATTTTTGAGAGCAATGCAAAAACCAAATGCTTCCAGAAAACTTACTTAACGTAGAAATGCAGTAGTGCAAGGTGCTGTGATAGCCATTTTATTATTGAAGATATCAAACAAATTTAAACAGAAAAAAATATAAGTAATATGACCCAACTTCTTAAGTTGCAAAAACAGAACAACTCGTATTGTTATATAAAAAAGTGAACAAACTTCTTTGATGTTGTAACAGTACGTTGACTTAACCCTCTATTCTACTGTACTATTAATTTATATTGCCCTGGGTTCACTAGCTTAAACAGTCGTAGAGATATAAGACTATTTAAATCTTCAGTGCGTCTAAGGGAAAACTAATATTGCTCTGGGCTATATAATCTGTAAGAGAAACACAAATACAGGAAAATATATGTACATAAAACACCAAAAATAAACGATATCAAAACATACAGTGACGCTGTCAACAGTACTTTAATTATCTACGGGCAAAAGCTGTTTCTACTCGCGTTGATACCTATTAGATATAGGTAAGCCTTATATTTAATAAGAGGCTACAGTTCAAACACAAACCGCGTGAAAAGGTTCAAGTCTCAAACACAATTCCTTGAAGCCGCACCTGGTGATTAGCAGAACGGCCCTGTAGCTATTTGCTGATTCAGACGTTTGAGCGTGTACGAGAAATGCGTGACTCGGTGGAGACGCCAAGCTGTATTTACTTCGTGTGTGTTCCTAGGTATCGTAAGATTGCGTCATTTGCTGTTAAGCTTCCGGTTTCCTCAATTTCACTGGTTCGTACAGTAAATGGAGGTAGTTAATTATAGTAACTAAACTGGCTTTAATACTTCTACCAGTGAAGCCGGGGTCAGCGGGGTGTGCCTCTTTGAAGTCAGAATTGCACTTCTAGCAGTGTCAACTGGAACACCACAGAGTGGCTTCCAAGGTGATAATTCGGTCTCGAAAACTGCACCCCAGCTTGAGATGCAACAGCTGTAGGAGGCTTGCTGTTGCAAATCTACACAGGCACTTTATAATGCACTTTTAAATCAGGCGTCGCGTTACTTGGATTTTAGGACGATCGCACGGTCGCTAACTTAGGTGCGACTGTCTTCGCAGTCAATCACCCATGCTGGCTTCATTCTATTTTTAATTGCACTGTTTGGAATCAGATGTCTTGGCAAATTTCCTCACACTCGTGATACTTATAATGCGTAACAACTTAATTAATACATAACGAAAAATACGGTTCAGTTTTATTACTAGCAGGATATGGAAAAAAGTATGAAATTTATATATAGGTAGGCTGACACGAATTGGCCCATTACAATGTACTGGACAGTCTTAGCCAACAAGTGGAATGGAGTTTGTGGTTTCAAGAACTCTTTGACGTAGACTAGCCATCATCGTTCAGGTGTGGTTTTCGCATTGTTGTACCTTTTCATCAGTTGTGTATTTTTTGAGGAACATACATTGATGGAATAGGTTAGTGGAGTCAAGAAATTTGCTGCTTTTTTTAAATTGTCCCCTTGTAGGGATGAATGTAGCCCAGAAGGGTATTTTAATGTGTTCAAACTGAAAAGTCCTTCACACGAAGTACCCGTAAATGTTTCCAAGTAAAATAATAAAGTAAATATACAGTGTATCCACAATTTGGATGCCCAATAGGTATGATTGATAAAAAAACCCTGCTTGAAACTAATTTTAACTAATTTTAGTTTTTTTTTCGCAGTAAATAAGAAAAGTGTAGGATTTATATTAGTGACCTTTGAGCACCAAATTAGAATTTTACACCTTAAAAGAAGCTTTATTGAGCATTAAAAAATTCCTTCTTTAGCATTATTTTTTTAATTTTCTGGAAATTAATATTAAATTCTAACCTCACTTAATAGTATTTCTGAGTAGTGATAAAATGCTCATTAAAACGTTAGCAATATTTTAATCAAATGTAATAATTAAAATGAATAATTAATTTTTTTTCAAAACTATTATTTATTGAAGTTAAGTTAGATACTAGTGGATACCGTATTATTGCACAAGTAGTGCTTTCATGGCTTTCGATGGACGACCACGGTTTCTTTTCGCAACCAAAGTCAAATTCTTTGCCTTTGGAGGTGGTTAAAGTTTACTTTACTTATAATATGCTTGCAAATATAATTTTTCAAAAAGTATGTACAAATACAGAGAGATTTCTTCTGAATATACTGATCGAAACCTTCAGTAAGTAAGTTTTCAGGCACTATACACTCCTGATTTTTGTTATTTTCTCAACAAGAATAATGTACACTCTTTGTAGACCATTTCTGCCCTCAGTATATTAAATTTTTTGTTCAGTCATGCCCACTGGTAAGAGGGAATCGAAGTCTTCAAATCGATTGTAACTATCAGAAAATTGATGTGAAGAATGTTCATGTCTGTTTTAAGATTCAATATTTCTAGTTTCCTCTACAAGATGGCAAAAACAAGAAAGCGGGAACCTCTCCCTCAGACTGTATTCATCTTTAACCCGTTCCGTTGTATTGACTCCAGGGGTGGATATTCTAAAGTTAGCGAAATAAAGAATTTAGCCTTTCGGTTCTGCAAGGAAGATGTTTACACATTTATAGTCACGCTCAGCGATTATTCTGCAACAGATGAAGGTGAAACAAATGCCAGATTATCAGCCTGACTTTGATTTTCATCCTGCTGTCTGTTTAGAAGAATGTAAAGGTGCTGTGGTTTGCTTTGAGTCATTCGTATATCCTACACTTGTAACTGAAATTTATGAATGGACAAATAGAAGAGCTAAAATATTTTTAGAATATAAAATAGTCAAGAGGGTTTTTGGTCTAAAACGAAAAGCAGTTGCAAAGGAGGAAATGTACAGGTTTTTTGCATCGAATTTTTTGTCTAGTAGACCCCCACCCCGTGTTTCATAGGTCAGTTATGAGCTGCAATTTATAAAAACGAAAAAGAAATAGATACGGAATAAAATTGTTAACTCTCTGGCCTGCTGCTTTAATCACTAAACTTAAAAAAGGCAATTTGATGATACACAAGCAAAAATTCGCCCTAACTACGTTACAAAAGTCCCTGTAACAGGACGTTTGCCAGCTGCTGGTCGGGAGGAAGGGTTCTATTCGGTAAAACATAAATTAGGGTGATATGTTGTTGAATTAGTTATCGATGTTGAAAAAAAAGGAGGGGCGCCACAGACTTTAAAAATCTCCAAAAACTGCTCCTCTGATGTCTGAAATAAGTAATACTAGTTTAGTTTAGTTTGGTGACAGCTGTGTGTGACGTCGAGTCTCGTCCATCCACGAACCTACCTTGTTATTAATTTCCTGAAGTATGTGTAAATAACACAGACTAAATTATAAGAAAAAGGTTATTCCTACATCTATATGACGTTGTAGGGGGTTCACATGCTGTTAAAAGGTAACAGTTAAGGACTCTAAACATTTAAGCATAAGTTCCTTGAACAAAACTAAAATTAAAAACAGGTTGTGTAGTTATACCACATTTATTTCAAAGAGCGTCACTGGCTGGTTAATTGGTTGCAACACCGTAAACTATAGCACCAAAATTAGCAAACTATAACACAACACCTTGATTAGAATCCTGGTGGCACCTCTACAGGTTTGTAGGGGCACCACTAGTTAAGTCGCACACTTGCTGAACCTCACTTTCAATGTGCTGTTCGCACGTAACTCAAGAAATTGGACTTTAGCAGAAACGTCTTCATCTTTAAAGATTCTATCATCTGTTGAAAATGGTGTCAATATCCAGGAATTTATGTTTGGGAAATAGTGGTTCAATGAATCGATCAAGGCAGATAAATGCTGAACGATGGAACCGGTAATTAAATATATCTCTGTGTTGACCTTGGACAGTTGTGTGGACATTGATATGTTGCCAATTTTAAGTGTGCGTTGATATAGTTCTAGTTTGTGCAGGAAACTAGCAACTTTATTCTGTGCTGTTAAGTTATTGGCTATATTGCCTTGCAATGAGAGATTCAAACAGTTAATTTCACTAAAAAAATCTGCAACATACGCCAGCTTCTCGATAAACATTTTATCTTTTATTTTTAGGGAAAAATCTTTTTCTTTCTTTGTTCTGGGGTTTCCAACAAACAAAGCTATTTCTTCGTGCAACTCAAATATTCTGCTCAAGACTTCTCTTTAATAACCAGCATACATCGGTGTGAAACAACGGAACATTAAATTTGGAACCAATTTCATTACATAAAACTTGAAAAATTCTAGAATGTGTAGCACTTCCACGAATACGATTAACAATCTTCTCAATGCAGATGGAGAGGCATATTTGGTTCATCTTAGCCACCTATTGCGTCAAATAAAACGGAAAAACGTATTGTATTAAGAAAGAAATTTAGTATATATAGCAATGGTTTAATGCCCACAGCAATTCTGGTTACCTAACTAACATGAAAATGAAAGAATTTCAAAATGAGCACAGAATTAATGTTTTGTTTATTGCAAGATAAAGTCAATATTTTACACTAATAAATGCACGTGATATGATTACCAGTAACTATAATTTGATTGAGAAAGGTTAGCATTAGATAAGGCAGAATCAAAAGGGTTACATTCAGCGTTTTGCCATTTGTTGGTGTTGTTTAAAAGTCAATTTACGCTAAATGTTGTTTTGCTGTCACTTTGAAGGTTAAACTCATATATTTAATAGTACTATATTACTAGTGCGTGTAAGTGTAGAGATCATAGCGTAAGTGAGACAGGCAACCAACTCTTCTACACACTTGGTTAGCTGTGCGCAAGCGTCGTCCAGCGAGGTGGGGAAGTGACCCTCACGATCAAATTTAAAATTTGCTTCTAAAGGCGGAGTTTGAATTCTCAGGCATGCTAACGAGACGCGTTATATTCTAAGTGAGACTATGTCGGCGCCGTAATGTTTTCGCCCGTTCCCAGACCCTACTATCAATATAGAAGTAAAAAATATATGGTTAAACTGCTGTGAGATACGAATTCGAGCAAATGTCATACGAGTTAATCTGTCCTACTCAAAAGTAATTGTAATACAAGTGGTTGAACCTACCCCTTTAACAAGAGTTTTCCTCATGCTAGACTGGAGCTTTATTTTGTTTAAGTGCAAAAGAATAAAATAGAAAGAACAATACACCATTTACATTGCGAATATTAATTATAACATCATTTTAATAAGCCCAGATGTTTAATTTTGAATTAAACACACATAAATTTTAATAACAAAATTTACGAAATCCAGTCAGAAGTTCTAAATGTAATTCTGATTTCATAAACAAGCAGTTTTAATCTCCAGTTTTGCTTCATAATTTCGCCAGTTTAATTTAGATCTGTTTAATCTTGAATTAAACAGGCAAATTTCAGTTCACATTTACGAAATATTAAAAAACCAATACTGTTTCGCAAGCATCGAGTTTAAAGACCGGAGCAAACCTGCAGCTTGGCATTTCACGCCGTAAGCGTCCTACTAAACCCAAGTTCACCGCTCTGGCTTGCAAACGCACACGGAAATACAATCAGCTTACAGTGCTGAATTGCTATTTCGTACCTTTAAACACGCTCCAGTAATCTACACAATAACTGAACTTTGTTTTGTCAATTAGCTATGCTATTTTGTTTTGCATAAATAGACCATTTATTTTTATAATAAAATCAATCTGCATCTAATGTCTGATTCATTCACTACGTCGCTACCCTGCTACTAAGCTATAATATCATTGGGACGTGAGGCTGTGTCCCCCAGGGTAGTTTACTGTCGTACCTTTAAGTGCCATTGACTACATTGGCTTAAAACATAAATGTAGTCTCATTTATGTGCTTAAAATTAGGGATAGAACCAGTTTGTATACTCCTAATTTTTAATGTTTTCTAATCATAACACTGTGTTAATTATTAAAGATTGCTACGAAGACATATTTTTAATTACAGTATACCATTAGGTCATTCTCCTCAACTTTTATATTTAACCTTTTTTGAAATCTTCAATAACAAAGTCGCTATCAAAAGAATTCTGCACCATTAGATCATCCTGTAGTATATGGTTTTTCGATGAGTAAAATCAATCACAACATTGCTACAACTAGAACCTTCTGACATTTTAGAGTGTACACAGCAGTATATGTCTTAATTATCACACATATACAGGGGTCAGATGTACTGCAGTTATCTGTTAATTCTACACCACTCTTCAATTGCTGCTTTTGAAATTAATTCTGTCCAAACAACATATTTTTCCTGCTTTACAGAGTCCCACACCAAAACTTCCAACTGCGAAACTAAAAGTAACGCCAGCTGTGATACATTGCTGTCCAACACTAATGCCATACAAACCAACAAGAAAGTCTCCACAGCCTTCGACGTTGATAGCATCGAGCAGGGCACCGACATCCTGCACTCGTCTCTAAATCTCACAGAAGAATCTAAGAACCCCGTAGAGCTAGTGGATCCTACGATGCCCATCGTGGAGGAGCACCCGAAAAGTGTGCGCTTGAACCGCGACAGTGCTGATCGGCTTCTGAAACAAAACCGGCGCATCAGTAGATCTGTGGGGTCGATTACGGAGGAAGAAGGCGTTCTCGAACTTCATAGTAGCCTCGAGCTTGGCTCCGATCCCCTTCTCAATGTGTCTTCAGACACGTCTAAGAGTTTTGGCAGCAAAAATCTCGACTTAGATTCGCTGTCCGCTAATTTGGAAGATGGGCAGCAGGAGTTTCTGCAGAAATGGCTGAGTAGCGGGCCTGCTCTCGTCTGCTCGGAGGAGAATTTGTATCCCGATGAGATTTTGGGGACCACGGTTGCGGTTGCGGGACCTGCCAGTACTAATAGCCCCCTTACGTTAAGAACTGACGCCCTTTTACATACAACTTCTTTCAATATGATCAAACCTAAGTGATCAGAAGAGTAGTTTGGGTACAACACCATATGTTTTCGATTTCTGTCGGTTTAGAACCAGAAGGATGCCAGTTATTAGACAAACCGTATTGTTGTGGTATTGTAGATATATTATAAATAAATTTATTCAATATTTATATTATTATTTGCAACTGATAACTTTATTAACCTTGTAGTGGTCGTGTTGGGGTCAAATTGGCGGCGTCTTTACAAAATCGCAATTTTTTTAAAGAACGACTTACACTTGTAAATATGCTATCCTTAGGAGGCACGACTACTGCAAGGTATTGTGTGGTCCTGATGTTAGAAAGTGGTTTCAAATGTGACATGACAGTGACCTATTTAATAAAAATGTGATTTTTCAAATAAACATCAGCAGTGAACTTTTACAGTTATTTAATCAGTAAAGTGTATTAATATGGGGGATTAATGCTCGAGACATTTTATGATTGCGAGATTATTAATCGCCATTTAACACAAGAACTGGTTACAATATTTTTCCGTTGATCGTATCTTAGTAAATTGGAAAAAAATTAATTTTAATCGATGACAAGAACTTCAAAAGTGTTATTGGACATTAATTGTTTTTCCATGGCATCTTTGACAGAAAATCAAAAATTAACAAAATAACTTCGATTCCGCATAGCATGTTACCTGCCTTTCTGTGCGCCATAAAGCAAGTTTTCTTGTAAATATTCCAGCTTATTTCTGGATTTAACCTTAAAAATACAATATTTGCAGTGTTTAAATCTTGTGGTGAGGGTCAAGGTAATATTGTCTATGGCCATTGTCACTGAGAATAGATGTTATACGTTTTATACGCCTGACACATAGTTTGACATTTATTCTTATTTTCATGTATTTCCTGTAATTGTTATTTTCATGGCATCCTTGATTAGAAAATCGTTCATTAATAGAAAATCATTCATTAATAGGGGTTATATATTAATTTAACTCGCAAATAAACGTTCGACAGAAAAATATTTTTAAAACTTCATCATGAGCAAACATTGTAAGGATATTTTTAGTTTGTATGAATGTACGGCTAATTAACGTTATTTGCTCAATTCCGAAATTAAGGGTATTTCGAATTATTCGCTTGCAGATCATCATCGTTGGCACTACAACCCTGGGTCGGTCTTGGCTTGCAATCAGTAGTTTTAAATGCACTCATTCTGTGTTGTCGCTTTGTTTCGGGCCTATTGGCACACTAGAAAAGTGTGTGTTTGTGTGTGTGGCTTATTCATGTGTCACGAAGCTCCCGCTTATCGTTTCATGCCGTTCTGCCAGTTACTGTGCGGACTTTGATTTCGCCCTCATTAGTGGATTATCCCAGGTTCCGTCCCGTCGGCCACGTCTTGTTGATTTGGTGCAGCTCCTATAAGTGTCTACTGCAATGTCTAGAACAACAACCATTTGCAGCAGCGTAGGATGTCGTTTACAGCTAAGCCAATCATCTTAAAGGTATTGTTATATTGTTGTAGCTTTTACAGTGCCGAATTTAAAGTGTACAGAGTGTTTCGCCGAAGTGCGCGAAGTTTGCGTAACGTTGCGGTCATTGTAGCATTTATTGTTTGTACCATTGCATTTGCTAAACCATTATAGTTGTTTACCTGTCAATTTAATTCATTACCGTCAGATTTCATGAACCTGTTTAATTTTAGGTCGTGGCAATTGAAGTATGTGTCGCAATTGTACCATGTTTAGTTGATTACCGTTTATTGAGTCAGTATTTTGATAATTCAGTGTTAATACCGTTTACAAGCCATTTCGATAGTTGATGTCAAGTTTCCCGCTCCCTTACTAGATTAAGACGTTACGTAATTTTACATATTCAACCATTACAAACCCATTTCATATTTTTATGTACTCAACCTTGATCCATTTAAATATTCCGCGAATACATTTTATGTTTGTTTAACTGTGGTTTTCTTTTGATGTTGTGCATGCGATTTGTGTTTGTATTTTTCTAGTGTAAAAGAAGTTTAGCAAGCTGCTCAAGGGAGTTCTCGAAAGGTAAGTCCGAGGATGTTGCATGTGGCTCACTGACCAGGACACTGCCAAGGCTATAGTTGAAAGGTAATCCATTATGCTTCCACTTTTCTCAGTGGGTTGACCTGTGTATTTTTCCTTGTAGGAATCGTGGTGGCGCCTTAGCATTTAAGATCTGATTATTATTTATTAGGTGCCCTGTGTTATCTCGTGCCGAACCCCCTCGTTTCACTGAAGTTAGTCGGCAACTATTTTGTAACGGGCTGGGGCAGTGGTCCTGTAACGCTAGCACCTGTATAAATGTGTAAAACGAACATTAATCAATGTTTTTGAAATTTTACATCTTTCATCCAAGCGTCATTACGGGCTACATCCTGCCGACGCTCGAACAAGTGATAACAAACTCGGGACCGCTGTGCGTAAAACTACGGAGAGTCAACCCTCGCGCCGCCTGCCACCTAAGGATGTCTGAAGTGGTTGCTTTTATAACACGACGCGAAGGATATAAAATGTTTCTCGACCATTTGGATAATCTTGAGTACATGGACTTATCCTTATCCCAAACTATTTTCCTGAAGTTATATTGAGACGACGACTGCCCGCAGTGTCCGCCTCCTAGCTTTTTAACTTGAAAACCTGACCTGAAGTTAGATTAAGACAGCGACTGCTCGCAGTGCCCGACTCCTAACTTGCTTTCCGATATTTTAAAAACCCGCATAATAATCCGCCACTATAAGAGTCCTAAAACTATTTAATAACATTATTCCTAGAAATCCAAATGACACGTTCCGCTTAAATGTGCATCGAATCCTGTAACCGCATGCATAAACCTACCTGAAGGGTTCGCCCTCAACGTTTAGAGACGTTCTCCAGAAGCCGGAACTTCGAGCCCGTCTGGGATCTACCTCGGTAAAATTCTTCGCGAGCCACCGGGATGTCAAAGCCCGCGGCCCGCTAAAATTTCAGTCAGAAATCCAGGCCGAATTTCACATCGCCTTCACTCCGACGGATACGCTACGAGCTCCTAGGACACCTACAAGGCCCGCAGGAACTCCTATCTTGATACTGAGGTGCATGTATCACTTATATCAGCGTGATTTTGCGTTTGATTCCAGCACCGTAAACACCAACAATACTGTGATTTGGAGGATACCCGGCCGGGACATTCGCTCTACCGATAATCGGTCCGTCGCCGCCAACGGATGCTTTCCGAAATTACCTGTGAAGCTTGCTGTCGTATAGCTTCGTCAGGAAGGTTGCAGCTCACCAGGAAGTAACGAAATACGACCCCCCAGACGAAATTGTTATTTTCACAATTCATTTTTACATTGAATGATTACTTATTTTGTAATTATAGTTAAACACAGTATATTCTTGGTAATTATATGGTGTTTTTCCTAAACGCATATATATTTGAGTGGACGTATTTCTCCGATTTGAACTTAACCCGAGATATAAATCTTTGACGCCCTTATTAAGGGGGTGAAACGTTACAGTCCTATGTAATACATTCCCGATTTTGAGTTAGCTTACCCTCTAGTCGTTTAGCATTGTTTTGCTTGTCGTAAAGCCCGTTTCGCACCGTTACACGTTTTACAAGAAAGTGTAATAGCAGCACCTAAGTTTTTAATTTGTTACAATAATAATTGAATAGTAATGTTCTTTCCAGAATTCAGAACTCTATGCTGTAATAGTGCAAAATATATTTTTTAATTTAATTTTTTTAAATAATTATTGATGAATAAATTGTTGATAACAAATTTAAAATTTCAAATCTAAGAAAAAACTAGTTTAACCTTTTGACTGCTCAGTGTCTTTGAATTATAGTGAACATAAGCTGTAGTATATCAAACACTAAATAATCATTATTTTCAACTAAACAGTTCTTCTTTGAAAATACAGGGAGCTCATTTAAAAACTCCGATCTTGAAATTCTGTAAATAGACAACACACAGTGCAGGTGCAGGGTCAGTTCTGTAATGTGGCTTTTTAGTAGCCCTGTCATTTTGTTTAATTTTTGTCACATGACCTCACTTTATGCTCTGTTGGTCTATGTAGCTAGCTCAGAAGCTCGGTACATCTGAAGCTTGTTAGCACTTCCCGAGTTTTTCTGGGCGAGACTGTGCTTCTGTCTTTCTACAGTCCGTAGCTTTGAGGCAATACTCAATACCATAAATTAATTTCCATACGACAATGGTAGACGGTACTAAAACACACTATAAACCGCGATAAATCATAGAACAAATGGCGACACAGGTTGCCCTGTTTGCCCCAAGGAGCATTTCTTTCTTGCATTAGTAACGCATACGTCGCTTCATCACCTTGTTAAGATCCCTAGCACCCAGCAACTTAACGGGTGCAGATCTCTTCGATTAATTGCCCACCTATGGAACAGCATCTAGTTCTTTCCATTTAAATCAAGTCGAACAAGGCACGTGTCAAGTGATGCATGCTTTGAACGAAGCTTATCTTAATCACCTTTTTGACGCCGGGGCGATGACCACTTTAAGAACAGGGACTTCCTCGTTTTCAGTGTCGAAGCTCTGAGGTAACATTGTGCAATAACAACGCACCGTACGCAAGTTAAAAGGGGAGGATGAAGGAACTTTCTGTGCCCTTTCCGTTTCGCAATCGTACTTTTTTTGGCGTAGCCTTGCACCTCCCTACTTGATCTGACGTTAACATCTAAAAGGTGGTTAGTCGGTGCATGTAAAAACCCTTGTTTAAGGGGCGAGCCTTCGTTTTTGTGGGCCGCGTAATAAAACTGCTTAGCGCTCTCGTCGAAACAGTGCCGTTGTGTGCCAATATAACGCTGTTGGAAGCTGATTTAAAGTGAGAGCGTGCCTGAAGCAGATGTACAAGGTGGCTCATCGTTGATCCGTCGAAATGACCCATTCCCATGTCTTGCGCGGCAAGGATTCTTCTACGCACCAGTCATAGGAACCTGGAGGCCACCCCTGCTATTCTTTTTCACCCCAGTTGTCCACGTCGTCGAGCTGCCACCAAATCAACCCCACTGGGAGACATTTCCCACTGTTGCAATTCGATAATGCATTGCTGAGCGCTACCGACAGGTACTGTAAACTTTTACTTTTATGGTGATTTTTAACTAAAAGTGCAGCGTCTTAACAAACCTTGATTTAACGTCGTATTTGAATTACGGCATATGTTGCTAGAATTATGCCGCCCGCTTCAAGTTTAGGGAAGCGTTAGGTATTGTAGCGACATGAACTAAAGTAAAGACCTAAATTTATAATTTATTGTTGTTGTACTTTAAAGAAGTGTTTTTGAATGATTACTAACCACTATATCAGCCCTGGTATAATGCATGTCAGTTTTTGTGTACCTATTCAGAATCAATAGACGATATTTATTTAAATTACTTTATGTGCCTTATTTATTTGTGCTTGTTTACATTTATATGAACCTTCCTTCTTGTGTTTTGTGTACTTTTATTGTACAGTGCCCAATCAATCGCAGGGAAATAACCAAAGGTAGGTGAAACTTTTTACAGCTGTGGAATGTCTCACAGGGGCACCGAAACAAAGTAACAGCTTTTGGATTTTGGTCAATTGCACGTTAATTTAAGTACTACACCCCAATTTCCGTAGCGCCCATTTATTTTTCTTATTTTCTTTAACGTAACAAACATCCCAAGTAGGAGCATCTCGCTGTAAGCTGTGTCGAGTCAAAACGAACCCTCCCCCCACTGAGTTCTTAGCCAGACAACAGCCTGTGGGGGCACAATTGGGGCGAGCGTTGCTTTTCAGAATAGTTACGTGTCTTAATGACCAGTTTATATTGTAACAAACTCTTGTAGTTGACGTTTGTGTCAACGAAATAATTTGTTGAAATATATTGTTTATTTACACACGTATGCTACATATTTACATGATCACACAACATTAATGAATTACGATGCCGTAACTTTTGTCTGCGAAGGGCGTATGGCTTCCTTCTGATGACGGTGAGCCCGGCGCACAGCAAACCTCTGTGGGTCGGCGGAATGTTTCCTGGAATTGGCCTGGAATTGACGCAGTGGGACTTCTTTCTTTGGGGGTTTTTGAAATCTCAGGGCTATGCGAATAACCGTCGAACATTTTCTGAGCTCAATGTTATATCCAACGCGTAATTAATGTGATAGAGTCGCAACTCTAAGAAAACGTCATATATAATTTTATCAAGAAAGCAAGGGTCTGCGTTCAGACCCGTGAGGGCCATTTCAAGTATATTTTACTCCATAATTACTCGGAACATGTCTACTTTTTAAAATTTAATAAAAATATCAGCAATCCTTCAAAAAGCTTGCTTTTTATTTTCATTAACGGCACTTGTTACGAGATTCACACTTTGTTATTTGTAATTGTTAAGGAGCCTCCAAGGTTGATCCTGCTGTTGACCGTACTTGAAGAATGACTTCACGATAAAAGGGGCTCCCAATTTTTAGGCAACCATCAACTGCCGCGCAACGTCGAACTTATTCACTTCAGTTTCTCTTACTCAATGTCGGTTCACCGAAAAGCGACGTTTCCGCAAGGGTGTCCGACGCTGCGAGCTTGCCATCACAGCTGCAAAACATCAGCCTCAACGGTCCATCCACGAATACCGATCGAAAGGCTAAATTTGCAATCGACAGGATGCACTTCCCCTCGCGCGGGGTTATTTCCCAAGAAACTAGACGCATTTTTGATGTTATTTTTTTTCAACCTGGGTGTTTTTCCAGAACCATAACAATTTTCTAACGAATTTTTTCTCCTTTGACTCCAAAAAAGTTCAATGAAGCTTGATTCACTAACTTTGTGCTCTCCGTGAGGGGTAGAGATGGATCTTCCAATTGCTTGATTAAACCTGGAAGATGGCTAAAATGGGCTTCAATGTAGCCCAAATCAGCCACTACAGAATCAGATGAAAACGCAGCTTTGGCATATTTCAGAATTAGGCCTATGTCTTTGAAACCGATTCTTCCTTTTCCCCCCACAACTGATCTACAGCAACCTGTGAAGAAAATAAAAACAATTAAGGTTTCGAAATAGACCGATCTAACTTTTACTTAAAAAAGAATTTGAATGTGCACCTTTTCCATCTCTCAAAAATTCTTGTTGTAATATAGAGCCGCCTGCAACCAAGTCCCCCAACGAGTGATGACGGGAGCTGGAGGAAGGAAAGTCTCGGGAAGCATATTTTTAAAGGTAGCACACCTACTGGAGGCTTTTAGAAAAACTTTCTTAACTGCTGAAATTAGAGCATTGACATCGGGGAAAAGATTTCTAATTTCTTCCGCCATGCCATGAATGCCATGGGCTAAGCACGTTAAGTGTATAATTTTTTCATAAAAAAGCATTAAAGCTTATACCATGTAGGGTCTACATCTTTTACCAGAAGCAATAGGCGGTGGTCCCGGTCTTCATAAGGCCACAAAATTTCTATTGAAATTAAACGGAAGGAGTAAATTGAATCTGTATAGTTAGTTCTTTTGTAATCTACTTACTCAATGCTGCTTTTACTGTACGGGGTATCGAGGCATAATTTGCAGCATCCAAAAATTTTGATAAAATAAGACGAGGCTTTGTGCCATTTGGAGAAAGGCCACCAACCACAACATTGACAACATATCGCCCAAGGACGTCCGTGCTCTCATCAATCGAAAGCCAAATGGGATTTTCACCTACTTCCTCACGGATGGAAGTTATAGCCTGATTTTTTTAAGAAAAAAAGGTATTTAGTACTATCTTTTATATTAAAACACGTTATCTATGTACTTACTGTGTCGTACATTTTCCAAGGTAATTTTTTCGAAGCGTCGATTCGTCTAGTATTTTATATTAAAATATTTCGATACTGCAAGTGAATTCAGAATTTTAAAAATGTAAAAGTACACTTACCTCTTTACTACAGACTTTACAAAACATAATTTTTCCGTCAGTTGTGTATACATCACTTCCAGAAATTCATTGCCTCAGATACGAACTACGGCTTTCTTTAACTTTCGGCATTATTCGACATAAAATATTTCACAAAGAGATTCGAATAAAAACAAAACAGAAATTCTCAACAGTCACTTAAACAAACCGAAACCCCACTGTTTGACACAGAGTTGCACACACAAATACTGCAGAACGCAAAATGCAACTTTGGCATGCGGATTTCTGTTTGTAACACATATAATGCAGCATACTGTATATGTGATACATTTAAATAATTACATCCAGATATCTAATGTATATCATGTGATATAACAGTTGTATGTTTAACTGGTGGGGTAGTAAGGGCAACCAGAGTGTTGTTTATATTTTGTGAGCAACAAAATATCTTGAATTTACAATCTACGAGAAATAGTCACGTTAAGGGTTAAATTCTAATTAATTGTGAAAAATAATAATTGCTGATTTGATACGTAGTAGCAATAAAGCATTCTCTACGATCAAATTTGACTTCAAGTCTCAAATATTATTCAAATATATAATTCAAGATTATTTGATTCCATTTAACGTGGTATATTACTACGAAGCCAGTAGAACCAGTAAACGTAAATGTTGTGGTATGCGGTTGAACAGTCGATTCAAGTAATAGAGTTTTCAAAGAGCTACAATGAGCTTTGTTTTGGTCGGGAACAACCAGGAGGTGTTTGCTGACTAGAATTTATCCAGTTAGGAGCCGAGGTAGAGCATTCAGGTACAAGATAAATGTTCAGAAGGTTAGTGACCATTTCTTAGAAAATAATAAGAAATTATAAAAGCAAGTTTGGTGCGGCAAATCGTTAAGCTATTGTAATTACATTTAGATGTTAGATTTAAGAGAATTATTTTTCTAAATTCAATAGTGATTTGAGTACTCAACGTTTTCGACAATTACATTTTGAAATTTGAACATTTTGGAATTAGGTTATATTTAGAATTTTCATTTTTTAATCAAGTTTGGATACATTTAACATTTGATTAAATTATTTTTTGACAATCTGTATTTTATTTTGTAATGCCAGATCAAACTTCAATGTGCTACTAACAAACTGAACATACAAATTTAACTTTATGAAGTACCTGAAACTTGTATTTGACTCTTAAACTCAAATACTTGTTATAATTTAAAAGGAATTCAGTCTTTAGTTTCAATAGAGGAAGTTGTTATTTGAAGATTAATCCATTCAGCTGGGAATTAGGAGTCCTATTGCCTATAAAACTGACTAGTCGTGGCTTAAACAATAATAATTACATGACATAATTTTAAATGTCAAATTTATTCAGGAGTTACGTCAATTCCTACTTAACATATTAAGAAGTAAGGTAAGTACACAAGTGAACTGTAACTGATGGTATTTTTTTTAATAATTAGTAAAACAGTATATTTAATTTGATACTACAAAGTGTAGTTTAGATATATTTCAATTGGTAACTCAAGTAGGATTCAAAAGTGGTGCTATTTCATTTTGACTCACAACGTGTAGCTTGACATTAATACAAATAACACCGGGAGAAGGAGTATGTTATTTCACACATCGAGCACTTCTTAGAAAAAATGTTTACTTTATGAGGATTAATTGTTATTTTAGTACCTATTTTTAAATCCGGACAGTGACCTTCGGCTTATCGGTTGTCCTGTCATTAGTGACTCACGCCTAAGAAGACAGTAGAAAAGTATGTGCTCGCTTGTGGACAATGTTTCTATTAGCCCGTTTTAAAACTCCGAAAAAAAATGTGCGTCTTCAATTTTTCAGGCGTCATTTTCGATTGCAAAACCAAAATTATTTAAAAATTGTCGATGCATGCCGGAAAAACGGCACATATTGTTATAAATTGTCAATTCAGGCAAATTTTATGCAAAACCCTTCAAACAGGCAATTTTAGGCAAAAAATAATTAAAATGTCTGTAGAAGCATCCCCACCTCTGAAAACGAATATATAATTTATTAAAATATCAATATCTATTAGCAAAATAAACAGGCAAAATCCGGCTTTTACTAATCACCAGGCTTAGAATAAATATGCACTTAAAAATTGGAATATATGCAAGCAAATATGCACATAAAATACCGAAAATATGCACTTAAATATGCTCCTTCCCTAATTTAGTCAATGTAGCACTGTGCAAGTCGGGAACGTAAATTTTTATTAATGCTGATTCGCGAGGAATATCTTGCTTCATGCACTTCTCTAGAACTACTGTAAGTGTTGGTTTTTTTAACTTGACTAATGATATATATGTAGAAATAAAGACTTTACATAAATAATAATTAAACTCAGAATGGTGTGGTCCTGCTTTTGGCATTGTTGTTATTTATTAGCAGGTCTTTTATTTTGCTTTTCTTACTCAGATGTTTTTCTGTTTGTATATGCCGAGTAACTTGAAATTTTTTTGAAGCTACAATTGCAACTACGCAATATTTACAAAATAGCAGAATACCATTAGTGGTAAAGTATTCCAAATCAAGCACAAACTGGTTTAGAACTATACTTGAAGATATTTCATCTTTTCTCATTTTAAATGTTAATTTGGGCTTTTACTTATGTTTTATGGATGATATTTTAAAGTTGACTGTAGAATAGATGTTGGAGAACTAAACTTGTGGCTCTACTATAAAATGAAACTTAAAGAGGTGGCAAGAAAAGGATTAGTAGAGTTTTTCAAAAACATATTTTATCAATCAACATTAAGCCCCTTTTACTCAGTTCTCTAGTTAAATGTCAAAACAATATCATCCATTACTCAAAAGTGTATAGTGCAGCATAGAACGGCTTAATATAAAGCCTCATTCATTTGGCTTGACCAAAACATAAGTATACCTGGGCCATAATCTCTAGACCGTTTTAAGAATTGATGAAAAATAATTTGTATTTGCATTTCCTATTAAAAGGTTAGCATGGATTTCCGGAAATGCTTAATATTTAAAATTACCAATATTCAACCAAAAATTTAAACAGATGCGTTTTTCATGCTGTTCTGCTTTGAAAGTACTTAAAACTTTCAAAATAATTACATTTTATGCAACTAGAAATTAGTAGATGTAGTAGAAATATGCAGCATTAACTAGAAACCTTCAAAATAAGCATTGATTGTATAAAACAGTAAAAATATGCATTTGCATATGCAGATATGCAAATGCATAATTATTCTAAGCCTGCTAATCACACTTTGTATGGTTTTATACGACATCTTCTGCTACAGCCCAGGCAGGTGGTTAACCTAACTCGTTGATTTAAGAAACAATGTCCTTTCACACGGGCCCGTCCACCAATGTTGTTGACATCTAAATCCAGAATTCTAACTTCGGTGGTCATTATTAGTTCACGACCATTAACGTGGCAACATTCTAAATTTAGCGCGTCGGTTCGCATTACAAATTTAAGTAATTATTACAATTTAAATTGTTTCGAGTTCTATGTAAAAGTGTGTTAAAGGTGATTCAGTGAACCATTTCCTTATTTAACGAGTGTGAGCTGTTTGTGCGAACTGAAATCCTGTTGGCAAGTTTTTCTGCACTCAAAAAGCTTAGAAGTCGCAAGGGAACGGCGCTGCCCGACATTTTGAACTAAACGTCAAAGCGAGCGGAACACCAGTAGCGGCAATTTTCCAGATGCGTATCATAAAGGTAAGAATTGCAAGTTTTCATTACCATATTAGTATGCGAAATTGTAAATGTTTTTAAAAATGTAATTTGGTCCATTCAAGATTCTACATTTTGCCAATAACGTAGATTTTGCCTTTGACCTTAAGAAAGCCTCTTGAACTCACGGTTAAAGTTTTAAATTGTTTTGTGTAGTCAAGAAATCATTTTATAATAATTGAAGCTGAGATAAATTTTGGTATACTTGGTTTGGTTTAGTATAGTGCATTGAATGTTGATTTAAAAATGATAATCTGAACACTCACTAACAAAAGGGGTGGTGGATAAACATAAAGTGTGCAGAACAGCACGTCGGTATTGCCCAAATAACCAATGTATCCCTAAGTGAAATTTCAATGGCTTACTCAGTTTTATCGGAGAGTGGGTAGATTCAATTATTACAATTAAACAAACCACTAATATGCAAAAGCGTCATATCTACTACGTATGTGGACCAATCATATCAAACTTTTTTTTGTATGATAGCCTGTAGTTTTATCTGTCAAACGTTTTTCTCAAAAACGA
Source organism: Agriotes lineatus (assembly GCA_940337035.1). NCBI lineage: Eukaryota > Metazoa > Arthropoda > Insecta > Coleoptera > Elateridae > Agriotes > Agriotes lineatus. The sequence continues at coordinate 28,289,204 of OW679201.1, read as the reverse complement.
AACATACATTTCAAATTCTGTTTATGCCAATGTCCTAGACCTCTTAATATCTAGCGAATGAGATAATTTCATAAAAATTGTACAAAGGGAACTTAACTTTTTCAAACTTATTTTTTACATATCATACACTAGAACTGCGACAAAGAATAATTCTGATATAAAAAAGACTAAGATTGGACAAGCCTGGGAGAAAAACTCATTGGAGATAAATTGCAAGGTGTTTTTATATTTTTTTAATGACCTTCCTACCAATAAATTGCCATGAAATCCATCGTATTGTTTGTTTTTAATTAGGTATAGGTATTGTAAATTTTTCTTTTCTCAGTCTTTGACTAGATTGTTTTTCTGTGAACTTCACACATCCAAGGGGTTTGTAGCAAAAGCCTTTAGTATGTCCATACATTTGACATCCTGTACACTGGGAATGTTCTGCTTTTTATATGGCAATTTAAAGCTTATTAATGAGTGCATAAGGTATTTTATTCTGTAAATGTTTTTGTTTGCGTCTAATTCAACAGAAAACAGTGTGGGCGGTTGCTTTGTGTTCTTTTCGCGTATTCATGCAATTTTTACTGTGCGGTTGTTGGCTTCAAATTTTACTTACAGTACGTGTATTTTTGCCTCCATATTTTTGAATGACACTGACGTCTAGTTTATTTAAGGTTGTGTGATTGTTGAATTTTTTGTAAATATGTTGGACTGTTGCATTAGCATTGTATTACCTTGCAAAGACTGTATGGAAACAATAAGTATTTATATTTATTTAACATATGGAACATAAGAAATACCTTGTAAATATGCATCATCATACAAAAATGTACATCAAAGTTTAAAGATTTTATTATAAATATAATAAAATATTACAGGAAGTTTAATTTTGCATTCAGTTTTACAATATAGAAATAGAAACAGAAGAATATGCAAAATTTACGACAGGTAGAGGAGCATAGGCTATAAGGGAGATGTAATGGTTTTCCACTGCACCTAAATTTTTCTGTAGTTAGTAGTTAGTATTAGTTGTGGGGAGACCGATGTCAGGCAAGTAGCCCTTCATATGCCCTTTTTGCCAACCCCATGGATAAGGTCTAGACATGCAGAGTACAAGTACCAGGTACCTTAATCCTACTTAGAATTTTGCCGAGACTAAGGACCCTAGCAAGAGATCTTTTACATGATACACATCGTAGTAACATGGGACCCATGGTGTTACATCACTTCCGAATGATGGCATTCTGTCGAGATTTTCATCCTCATTTTTTTATTTTAAAAAAACTCACCGTGATCGAACTCTCAACCCTTGGATCAGTAGGCAGAATGCGTAACGACTGAGCTAAGGAGCCCGTCAATTTTTCTGTAAATAATATGACTACATAATTCATATCTTTCCAATATTATTATCTTTTTTATTTTGATTAACTTTCACTTCCTTTGATTTATCAGTTTTATAGAATCCAAAGTTCATAGGTTTATAACTATCCTTTTATTTTGTTGAAATGTTTATATACTGACATATTCTTATATATTAGAAAACATGGCTTAAGACATTTCTAAGTGCCTATTTACATGCGCAAATAAATCATGTTTTAATGTTGCTATTATTTCACATGCAACACACGAATATGATTTTACCATTGGAAGTTTCCTCAAATTATTTCTAATGTGTCATCATATGTTTAACTAAACTATCTTTCCGTGCTGTTCTATACTCGCAAACAGAGCATGAATAAGGTTTTTCTTTTGTATGCGTTGTCATGTGGTGATCTAAGCTGCTCTTCATTGCTGCTTCATATTCGCAAATAGAACATAAATACGGTTTTTCTCCTGTATGTGTTCTCATATGCTGAGATAAGCTACCTTTTTCTGCTGCTTTATAATCGCAAAGGGAACACGAATAAGGCTTTTCTCCTGTATGTGTCCTCATATGGTTAACTAGCCTATGTTTTTTTGCTGCTTTATATTTGCACATAGAACATGGATAAACTTTGTCTCCTGTATGTGTCTTCATATGATTAGATAAGCTACCTTTTACTGCTGCTTTATAGTCACATATGGAACAAGAATAAGGTTTTTCTCCTGTATGAGTCCTCATATGGTACACTAACCTTTGTTTCGCTACCGTTTTATATTTACAAACAGGACATGAATATGGTTTTTCACCTGTATGTGTCACCATATGGTTACCTAAGCTAACTTTCTTTGCTGCTTTATATTCGCACATAGAACATGAATATGGTTTTTCACCTGTATGTGTCCGTATATGCTCAACTAAGTAAGCTTTCTGTGCTGCTTTATACTCACAAAGTGAACACGAATAAGGTTTTTTGCCTGTATGTGTCTTCATATGTGCAACTAAATGATGTTTCTGTGTGGCTTTATAATCGCAAATAGAACATGAATAAGGCTTTTCCCCTGTATGTGTCCGCATATGTTTAACTAATGTATGTTTCCCTGCTGCTTTATACTTGCAAAAAGAACATAAATAAGGTTTCTCTACTGTATGTATCCGCATGTGTGCAACTAAATGAATTTTCTGTGAAGCTTTATAATTGCAAAATGGGCACAAAGAAGGGTTTTCTCCTGAGTGTGTCGTCATATGTTCAATTAATGAATGTTTCACTGTTGCTCCATACTTGCAAATTGAACATGAATATGTTTCATCAGTTGTATGTGTCTTTATATGGTTATGTAGGCTAACTTCATCTGCTGCTTTATATTCACAAATGGAACATAAGTAAAACTGGTTCGTATGAGTCACCATATGTTTAACAAAATTACTCTCATCTTTTGATTGATATTCATCGATTTTACAAACCAACTGTTCTTCCAAAAGGTTTCCCCCCGTTGCACACGTACTAAGTAATTCATCTTTTACACCTTCCTCCTGTTTAATATCCAATCCATAATGAGGTGTGTGGTCGATAGTGCCTTCAGTGATCTCGTGTTTTATATTGAAGTCTGCGACTACATTAATTTCTTCGAATTTTATCAGTGGTTCGTGTACCCTACTGGCCAATGCACTACGCCCCTTATTATCAAGTAATTCATGTTCCACGTCCATTATTACAGCAGAAATGACAAGTCTAGTTTTATTAAATGCGATATCTAAAAACAAATGTCAAAACAAAACTCAGGTTACGTTTATTTAAAAATGCTTATAACTCCGGTCTACTTGGTAATCTTTACTTACCTACATAAAATAACACGAAAGTGGAAGAACTACTATAAAGACTGGCCTAGTAGGAGAATAATGGTGAATAACCACGCAAACCATTATTATTGCCATGTTAGATCGATTAGAACACATTAGTCCATTTACTTGACATCTACACTGTCAAACCACAAAACAATAACTAATTGTCAAACTGACATTATGCTGGCACCGCTGCTATTTTTCACATTTTAACAATTAAATTACTGTACAGTCTAATAAAAAACACATTATTTTTGAGGTATAGTCAAGACATTTTTTTTTTAATTTGACACGACAGTGCAGATGTCAAGTAAATGGACTATAGTACAAATACACACACAACAATACCTAATGCCAATGGAATTCAAGAGAACTACTCCATTATACAGGGTGTACCGCAACAGGATATCCAAAAGACGAGAATTGATCGTTTGCAATCCGATCGTAGGCAGCGTTGCAAGAGCACAGAACGTATTTACAGCAGCATCTACATAGCAACAATCCTTACATGAATGAAAAGTAACATTTTCTATGTCTCCAAATGTTATAAAAAAGCCAACTTTCTAGTAGCGAGTAGGAAAAAATAGTGTAAGTGCGATCGTTCACCTTCCTGTTACTTGCCACTTTTATTTTGACGACCTGTACTTTAAAATGTATAATAGTAGACTTTCTCGGAAGCAAATATGATCAAAATGTAATGTTATGTTTTTATTTATTTCTTATTTATATAGGTATGTATAAACCACCGCTGCTATTTTCTAAACTATTTTATAGAGCTTTATATTGTAAAATTACGCAAGTTGCTTTAAATTCTCTGACACAAAAATGATGAACACTTTTTTGTCTGGAATTAAAGAAGACGGTAAATAATAATAACATGTTATGTTGGATTTTATAATAGCTTTCTTGCTCATGTTAAATTATAGTGGATATAATAGGTTGATATAGTTATTTATGTACCTATTAAGGGTATGATCAATAGATTATAGGACGATGGAATGTTTAACCTGCGACGCGAAGCGGAGAGCTTTGAATTTCTCGAGAGCTATAATCGTAATTAGGCGCGTGGTACATACAACGGTTTATTTCATTTTGCTTCTCAAAATGGTCCAAAATTTAAGGATTCAGTATTTCTGCTACACAGTACTGCGTCATCGGTGTTCTGGCGCTGTGAATTTTTGAAGTGTTATGGTTTCTATGCAGATTATTGGTGTTGCTATACTACATTGTTGGTGCTTGTTCTACTGCTTAACAACTTTATAGGCCTTAGGGTCATAACACTCACAACAGCCATTTTACGCCCGCTATGGAGGGCAAATAAACGAGATTATGGTTTCAAAATGAAATAAATTTTTTTGATTAACTATTTAAAAAAAAAAAATTTCATTTGTGCTAGCAAAGTGGCGTAAATCCAGTAACATTGCCCGAGATTCTCATAATATAACAACACAACACATGGTTATTCAGAGAAAAAAAAAATATAGGAACAGTGATAACAAAGTGAATATCTGTTTACAGTTAACATTTTTGCTGGCTCAGAATTTCGTTTTCACTGCAGGGTCGGCTCACGAAGTTTCAGTAGGAGGCGCCGGGACGAAAAAATTACACTTTGAATTTAACCACTATATTTGATTAAATACTAACAATTAATGATGCATACATTTTGTTTCGAGCAAGTTTAATTGTCACAAACACATGTTAAATATGAAAGAAAAAACGTGGCGGCACGAAGTGCACCCGTGGCAAGCTGCATATCGGAAATGACCTACTGCAATTGCCTCTGACGGTGAAATTTACAAAGGGTGAGCAATCCACAAGGGTCTTCCGGCAGATTCAGCACCAAATTTAAAAATTAATGAAATCCTTCACAACCTATTTAAATAAAAGTAAAGTCAGTGTCAGCAGTTCATATCAGTGTTTTATAATCAACGGCCAACCCTCAACATTCGACGTGGTTATAACATTTTTTGCACGATCGGAATTAAAATTATACAAAAAATATAAATTATTTACTGAGAAATTAAAACGAGCGAAATACACCAAAATGATCGAAGTGATATGGCACACATAACTAGGTAACCAATTTGTTATTTGTCAAATAACATTTCATAAAATTGTGCATGTAATACTAATTTTGATCGTTTTTTAAAAGGGCGTCGGTGAAAATTGGAAAATGTGTAACAAGTGTTTTAAAAAACTTTAAGAAATAAAACATACACTAACGTGTGTACATGTTTAGGTCTATATATTAAAGAAATTAAAAGAAGCACCGGTAGCCAGTGGTTAAAAAATATATTTTTTAATTGAAAAATTTAAAGAATCAAGCCGCAAGGTAAAACGAGGGCATGGATTATACATACATACTGTTGTGTAATGTTAGACAATCGCCAAGTTAATGTACTATTAGGCAAACACCCCAATACTCAGGGCACTTATATTAAATTTTTAAAATGCAAAACTTGCCTGTCAGTATCTTAGGCTAACTAAAATGAAACGTATTTATTACTCTTCAATAAAATGGTTAATTGACCCGTTCTATATTTTATCAAATTGCAATAATCCTATGGGCTTGCTCCGGCAAAACACAAGACTGATATCTCAGGTTAGGTTCAAAGTTGAATTTTATATTAAAATAATTCTGTAGAATATTTAACTCAGAGTAGCTCAAATACTCAAAATTTCAGTACAACTGCTCTACTCACTTCAATAATTTATAACCTCACAAAATTGACTTACACCATAAAAGGTTCGCGGGTGCATACAGCGTTTTAGTTTGATATTCAAAAGCGAAATTTGCAAGGAAACCACAGGTAAACTGAATCGAATCTCCCTCCTAGCAACATCTAACTTGGTTTTGTTTCAGGTTGTGACGTAAAAACGAAACGCTACTATCTTTTGTCTTGGCTTCCTGTGAAAACAGCAAATCCTGGCATAAATCGCTTTGTCTAGTGACGCCACGGGATTTTCTGGAACTTGGACGTATCTGGATGCTCGGAAACACTATAAAGCTCTTCAGCAAGGTGTGTTCTCGAAGTCCACTGGCTTTCCGGACTCCAGCCAAATCGTACCTTTTAAAATATCGCCGACCTCGCCTCTGGAGCCGCTGTGGGTGATGCCAACGCCCTTATTTGCTGGAAGTCGCTTCCTTGGCACCAAATCTTCTTTTAGGAAGTTGTTACACCTCTTCCCTACCTGTAGGGCTTGAGTTTGAAATTTCCAGGTTGTCGGAGCTGAACCCACGCCGATATTGGCTTGCACAATTTTACAAACTTTTTCGGTAGAGAAACTTTTAATAACACTTCCACTTATGCCCGGTGACTTGTAGAATAACACTTTTTAGACTTTGCAAATAACTTTTATTATATAAAAACACCAAAAAACCAGGAGCATCATTTGCCCACAAGTTGACATTACAGAAATTATTTTATATTTTTTTTAACAAAAAAGCATCGCGTTACCTAGTAACCGCGATCTAATATTGTTTAAAGAAAATAAGTTTTGGTTACAATTTCACATTAAAGAATAAAATTTGATGAACATGTTTGTTGCTTAAAACTAGAAATTGTCTTTATTTCTTATACATAAAAATTTTCCTTTCTTGTCACATAAAATGTTATTTATCACTGCTCTGCAATGAACACTTAGTTTTAAATTGCACTGGCACTTGATTTCAATTTTAACCACGTCACTAATTATTCTTCATTTCAGTTGCCCTCCTTCTGCATTGCTCTTTGCAAATTCTATCTTATCTTGCTTTGATTTCCATCTACCTTTTAGCTTGCTTGCTTTTCACTGGCCTGTAGGTTTATTAATAACTCTACGCTCATATTCATTATGCACATAACCAACCTTTTGCATTATTTACTTACATTTGGTCCGGCTTCAAATGCTCAAACCTATCATATTACTTATATTATATTAGCCATATTAAATCTCAAACTTCAAATGCAATCTTTCCGAAACTTGCTTTTCTTATGCTAGCCTTTATCCCTCTAATTATGCTTCTGGCATCTTACTTTCAATGCATTTAATAACTTCAACTACTGTCTAGGTTGCAATTACGTAAATAAAATATTTCAATTCATACAGAATTGCGAGCATTAAACCATCTCAATACATACATACATACATACATACATACATACATACATACATACATACATACATACATACATATATACACACAAAATTTGATTTTGATCTATGGAAATGAAACATCTTTGGACTCTATTTATAGAAACCTATCACTGAATTACATGCTTCCGAAGAAAATACTGATGGCCGCTACACTTTACTTACTGTACTTATAATTTCACAGTTTTTACCAGAAAACCCATCGAGCATCCTAAGATAGTTTTCCAATGAAAACTTATTTCCAAATGTGTTAACTGTCAAACCTGCAAATATAAAATGTGAGTGTACGGATTCAGTATATTAAAAAATACTGAAGATTGTATTAATTTACTAGTTTTTAGTGTTTATTAGTTAAATTGAAGCAGCGATAAACTTTATTGCAACAAAACATATTTGGAAGAGTATATTTTCTTGCTGTTTAAAAATAATTATATGCTTATAGTAATATCGTTCGCGTGTGATTTATAAACGTGATTTGTAATACAAATTGCATTGTATTCGACTTTAAACTTCACATTCCGAATAATTAGTTATAAATGGGGACATCCATGATTCTTAAATTTACGAAAAAAACTGATTTCGGTAAGGGTGGTTTATTTAAATAGATAAAAAATTATTAAGAAGCTAATAATAGCTATAATTACTTTTTGAAATAGTTCCTGAAAACTTTACAGGTGTGGGTTCTTTTATCTAGTTACTTGTTTCTGAAAAATTTATTTTCTAATATTTCCAATGTGATTTGTCTCATACGTCACAACGTATGTCAACCAAATGTAAAAAAAGTTTTACAATTCTAATGACAAATGCCCAATCTTTTAAACGATACACAATAATATTAAATAACACAGTACGTTCTTGTCTTTTAATGAATTTCACCTTTTTTAATGTCTTTATTTACTTTCTAGTTAGAATTTGATAAGAAATCACCCACTAGAATTTGATAAGAAATCACCTACCTTGAATATTTTCCTCACACAACATTCAAAACAGCATCTATTTTTGATCTGCAACTCGACCCATTTAAGCAGCTTCTTGCAATGCACTGCTCACAGACAGACCACCAGTCCCAATCGTCGTCCAATATTAGCAAACTACCAATTCTTGACAGCAACCAGCCAACAGAACAAACCTGAACATCACCTGCCACAGTAACCACTTCCTGGAATGCACCTTCTCGCTCCGATGATACCTTTTTGGAAGCTCCAATCAACAACATATAAATTGACGTAATCCCATTTTGATTTATGTTATATGTCAAATGTATTCTCCTAAATAAAGCTGTCCCAATATGACTCCTCAATTATTCACTTGTATATAACAATTCTTTTATCCATTAGGTTTTACCACATACCAATTATCTTCTTTAGTTAATTCTTCGCTTCTCTTAATCAATTGTTAATATTTCATTTTTATTCACCACGTAGATTTAGATTTTACCCTTTTTATTTTAGCCAAACATTTTCCCAATAAAACAGGGTTATATTCAATATTTTAATTAGACCAAAATCGTTTTTCTACTTACTTTTTTAGTTTGTTATTTTTCAATAATCGGAAATAATTTTCCTAACTACTACTCATTGATTTTCAAACTGTATTTTATCAAATTTTATTTTAATTTCAATCCACCTGTAATTTTCAAATAGTTATGTTTCAGACACAAATCTACCTTATTCCCAAATAAATCTGAACCAAAAGCAGACAACAGACGGACCAAAAATCGTGTGTAAAAGTAGACAGGTGAATTCGAAGGAAGCCTTGGTGCAGGAAGTACTCTAACTGAAATAAGCAGTGCAGTGACGCGTGTGAACCATTAAAAACAATTAATACAAACGTGCAGTGCCGCTAAGACACGGTTAATTAGTTATAAATGTAAACAATTATATTAAGCATAAGAATTTTGTAAATAGTTTAAGTTGTAAGCAAATTTAGTGTTAAAAGTAATCAATTTGAACTTGGTAAATATCCGTTTTTTTTATTAATATTCCACTTGCAATTGTTTAAGACGGATTTTCTAGGGGAGCAAAAGAAAAAATTCTAAGAATTGTGTTGAAATGTGCTCCACTTAAAACGATTTAAAAAAAATAGATATACAGTTATCGGCATAAAAAGTATACAGTTTTACTGAGTACATGTCCAAGGTGGTGTGGTAGTATTTGCAGTGATTTCCGCAACAAAAAAGTAAAAAGTTCTTCGAAGCCCGTTACGATAACCTAGCAGCCGATGCAGCCCAAGTTCCGATCTCTGCGTGGAGCCAAGTGAGTCAACACAGCCCAGAGGAGAAGTTACCAGAGCATAGAGCAGCCTTGTAAGTACGTGTCCCAGGAGTTTCATTAGGATCAGCCCCATAGCAGCCCAAGAATTGCATCAGCGTCTCCTACAAGTTCCCGATTCAAGATCGGTAAAGATCAGGTACAGTTTTTGGCTAAAACCAGCTACGTTAGGCCCGTGAAACTTATGTGTATGTAAGAAAAGTCAATACTTAAGACAATCCAAGCATTTTCCGTGGCGGTAAAGCAAGTGCAGCTTGCAATATAGACCGAGTCCATAATTTGAGGTTAGGCGAAGTTTGAACGCAAGCGACGCTTCGAAAAACAATTGAAAATTTGCCCGCGTCTCTTCGAGGGGATCGACAATCAAGAGCTGAAAAAACAAATGACAATTAATGCCGCCAGTAATCCAGAATTCAAATAATTACAGGTAGAAACTTTGATAAATTTCACTTTGTTTTTAAGTCACTGACCGCTAACTTGCCAGCGGGATCCATTTTGGTGCAGCATTTGACCTAATTTCGAATATTTGCTTATGCGCATTAGAGCTAAGCCGGAAAACAGATCCGTATTCAAATAAATTGACAAATTACACATTCAACCAGGAACCCAACTGAGAGGAGTGATTGCTTTACGAATGAGCTAGCGTTTATTTATCAATATTTGCAGGTAAATAGAATATAATAAAGTGCATATAACCATTTATTTTGACAAGTCAAGTAAATACAACTCACTTTTAATCTTCCTAAAATTTTATAGTACAAACAAAATGTTGCATGGTGGCTCTAATCAACATTTAATTAGTCAACTAAAATAAACAAAGAGCACATCCATATCATTGCAATATATATAACAAGTACATATGTAGAACTTTATTTGACGACCCTATTTTATGGCCGAGCGAGTTTTGCTAGCGAGGTTAATAAAGAAGACGTGCCAATAAAGTCAGATCATGTACTAATTGCATACAAAGCTTTATATTCGATTACTAAAATAAAAATAAATCGAGTTTATGAATTTTACGTCTAGTCTGTGACAGAAAAAAATTGACATTAGAGTACCTTAATAGATATTGATAAACACTTACTTTGACGCAAAGATACTTTATAACGAGCTTTCTTATTGCTGCAAAACTATGCCATAAACAGTACTTATGTTATAACTCAGTAGTGCATAATAGCTATCTATGCAACAAGTGCTAAAAGTTGATATTTATGCACGAGACATGAAAATTATGAAACGAAGCCGAAGGCTGTCGAGTGCAACAACACGTTTAGCACGAGTTTGCATACAATATTTCTTCTACGACCTTAAATATTCTGTTATTAATCCATAAATGTCGATTTAACAAAGGTTTGCATTTATGACAGTTATAATTTATGTCACAATAAAAAGATGGCCTTGACACGCAGGTGAATGTTTGTGGAGCCAGTACTGCCAAAGTCAGTTATCAAAGGTAAGTATAATAGTACACATCTGTAATTGTAGTCTTATAACCTCACTTCACTTTATAACACATGTGCTAAAAGTAAGCAGTTGATCTCATTTTAAACACGCTGAATTATAAAACGTCACTTTTGGTGCTAGCGCTAAAAGGCCTACTTTTAGTGGTGGTCGTAGAAAAACACATTTACTGATCGAAAAACATTCTGCGATATCCTTCATCTATTGTTAGCTCGTAAACCACGTAATGCTTTCCTTTTTCGAAATTGTCGTGAGTATCGTGTAACGGATATTTAGTTTTTAGATTTGCAACTCATACTTTTCGAACACTTCGGTTATCTTTCACCCCGTATTAATTTTTCAACAAATGCCAATTGACACCATTTTAGGAATTTACTAGAAACTAGAAGAAAACTAATTCAAAACAAGATGAGTAGGTGGAAGCGACTTATCGATACTTCGGCACAGTGTTGGGATTCAGTGGTGTTTGCCATCCGCTCTTTGGGAGACATATTAATTTAGCCTTCGTAATCTGTTAAAATGGTACTTTTAGTGTCAGTGCAGACAACGCTTATAATGTGGTATTTCACATTTAAAGATGACAAATGGACAGAAATTTGTATCCAGATGCTTTAATAATTTAAAAAAGTACATTCTGTGCCTAGTTTTGAACTCATGAGCTTAAGCTCAGCAGCCAACTCTGTACCATTACACCACCGTCCTTCTTAGTTACGCGGTCGCTTAATGGCTATTATTGGTATGATGAATATAAATTGAAAAACAGAAAGAAAATCAACCAATATCGCGCAAAAGCTTTTCAGTTTTTTGCTTTAATATTCCACACAAACTGGAGGCCAAATTTGCCCAAGTATCCACGTTCTCAAGGTGCTCAAACAACACAAGCCACCAAAGAGCATGGCCATAGCGTGGGTTCTTGCTCGAGCTAACAAGGTGCCAAGCACATTAAGCTAGAGAATGCTCGGTGTTTATTCGCAAAGACTACGCAGTCTAAGCCGAAATTCTACGTTACCAAGAATAATTCGAGTAACCGCGAAAGCCTCAAACAGTATAATTTTAAATAAATGCAATGCTAATCGTTGTTAAGCATAAATAATGTACCTCCTATAAAACGTCGGTAGCTTTTAACGTTTTGTGTAAGCTTCTTAAAGAAAAGAACGCAGGACAAGCAGTATCTCACAAAACATTATATTTAATTTAGAGGTTACGAATTTGCAATTAATCATAAGAAACCATTAATTCTGTTAAATAATGCAAGTACATTTTCTATAATATAATTAAAATTTAATAGAATTGCAAGTCAAAGTTTTCGTTGGTTTTCTGATTAACCAATCATGACCTATTATCAAAAAATATCTTTTGCACGTATTTGGTTATTTACGAAAATAAGTGTAGTAAATCTTATTAGTGAAAAGATAAAAATAAAACCTTTTCTATTAAGTATGGCATAGCCATATTTGATGTGCATTTCAAATAGAAAGGTTAGTAGTAATATTTCGATAGCTATGGAAATAATTGAAAATCTAAATTTAGATTTGCATTTTGACATATAATCTCATAAGAGCATTAATTCTTTCCCGAAATTTTTTGAGTGCGTTCCAACAACGTCATATTAATTTGCACGAGCGGGACGCGAGGGCAAATTAGGACGTTATTGGACTGCACGAAAAATAATTTTCGGATATGAATTAATCCTCGAATGCAGATTCGGTAAGAAAATCGTAACAACACAAACCCTAAAAAGAAGTAATGTCTATCTATAAAAAATTTCCAAGAAATTTTGTTGTTGTCTTGGTTACGGCTCTTGAACTAATTTTTCTATTGGTCATTAATGAGTGTTGTACGATTTTCTTTTAAAAATAGTTTGGGCTCTAAGTAATACCGGGTGATTATAAATGATTGAATTTTTTTTTATTAGGTTGGCACTGTTTATGTTGGTGGCACTGTAAGTCTATGTCAAATTCAATGTTCGCAGGTTAGGTTTTGCGTCATTCTATGTCAAAACTGACGCAAAACCTAACCTGCTAACCTCGAATTTGACATAGACTTACAGTGCTACCAACATAAACAGTGCCAACCTAATAAAAAAAAATTCAATCATTTATAGTCACTCGGTATAATACACGTAAAAACGAAAATCGAACATTTCTGATTTTGCGCATTACTCGTAAACTAAGACGGTCAGGTCACATTTTTTGTATATTTTCCAGCTCTATAATGAGCAACTTTGCCTTAATTTAGCCGTGTTCGTATTCCTTACGATTTTCTGAAGCCCAAAGGAGAGCCTCGAAATTGATGTTGATGAGCAGCAGATCAAGTAATTTTCCTGCACAGTAAAACACCTAAATGTCAGAATTACATCTCATTTTAATACAAAAAAAATACATTGTCAAGAATTTAAACCGTGAAAACTATTTTTTAAAATGTATATAAAAACCAGAAGTCTAGCTATGTATAATCAAAAAATGATTACGAAATTATAGAATATAAAGCATATAGCAGGATAGCTAAGTTACAGAGTTGGCAAGTTGTATGGGAAGCAGAAATTCAAAAATAAGTTATTCTAAAAGAAGCCAAAGCTGTCATTTTAATAGAAAAAATAATTAAATATATCCCTAACCCTTTATATAATAACAAATTTAAAAAATAAATAACGTCAGAATTTGTTTATCGCAATTATTCCATAATTATGTTTAACTCTGCACAAAGTATCAAATGAAGTGGTAGCGATACTAAGTTTGTAATTAATGATAAATTGCTTCTTTATTATAGTAATTTGTATTGTTCAAGCAATGTTATTTGCTGGTACTATTATTAGTGTAATAATATTAGTTCTCACAGTAATAGTACGGTGTTAAATAACGATTTCGTACACAGTTGCGCTTTCTACCCACGTAAATTTACTATTGTTGTGAATGAAAGCTGATTATTTATTAGTGTTTAGAGTGGAGTAACTAATTGGAGATTATTACTTAATTACAAATACCTATTTGAAAATTCACGTTACAATGAGCAACATTCATGCGAAATATCACAAGCAGAGTGCCACCCTTCTGGGTATTAACACAACATTTCCGAATGGACGTCAACGTAATATAATTAATAAAAAATAGATACCTACTTGGAAGTACGCAAAACGTTGTTTTTCAATAAAATCCAAAGTGCTGGTGAAAGGGAAAGGTTGATAATTATAATGTAAAATACACCAGCTACATTATTCAGTTCAAAATTAAGCATGAATGGGAGAAGGCTGTAAACGTCAGGAATGATTATAGAGAGTATTTTGGACATAGATTTGATACAATATTGTCTTGCAGATTTCGCAGCATAATTAAATCAATCAGTTCATTTTCTATTGCGTGTAAAGCATTGAATAAATAAAATCAAAACTATTTCCCATATCAGTGGGATGTTTTGGTAAGAACACTGGAATAAAAAATACATTGATTATTTTTCCCCTATTGCCTGCTGGGTAACAATACTTTGTTGATAATCGATGATTTCAATATAAATTACGATAGTAATACTTACTATGGACTCAAAATTAAAGAAATAATAACTTGGGCTTAACTATTGCATACAAATCACAACAAATTAAAGGTGATTATGGGCCAACAAAAAATTATGTAGAAGTGCTAGAAATAAGATGCTATCAAAATTTATATTCAGACGATATCAGAAACTGGTTGTTTGATTATTTTTTGGATGTACCATGCGCAGACGTAAACCAAGTTACCACCAAGTTTATACAAATTACGTTAGAAAGTATTGATAAATTTTGTGCATTTAAAATTCGCAAGAAAATAAATAATAGCTTTCCTAACAAATGAAATACACTATTCCATTTAGCAAAAGATAAAGAAGCAGTGAGATAACGAGTCGTTATAACACTAGCCGAAATAAAATGGTCGGTAAACAAGATTAGCTAAAGAAAATTATTATTTTAATAAAATTGATGTAAATAAACAGGTTAAAATTGATGCGGAAAAATTGTGGCTGGAAATCAGTTAATAATAGCCGGGAATCTGGCCTCTGAAAAAACGCTTCTAAAATGATGGGTGTGCACTCAAAGATCGTTTAAAAAAAATCACTATCTGAAATGACGTTGCTGATCTAAATGTGGAGGTCTCTATTCCGTTTGCGATTGCAAAAAATCAGAGAAAATATTTTCCAATTTTTTTTATTACTGCAAATTCATGAATTTTATGTATACATCGCATTTAAAAGCTTACTTTCGCATATTTTGCAATGATTTTCAAACTAGTGGATAGCTTATTCTTTCTAGATTCAGATGGTTACAAATAATCTCGAAATTATCTTAACAAATGCTATAGAAATCGTTTAAGCAAAGCGTACCGGAAAAGCGGGGCATACATTTCAGCATAGAGGTATCTTGAAAACTATTGCACATAAATGCATACTTCCAGCATATGAAATGTGTAGAAAAGAATGAAGACATTTTTAGTGACAGAATTACCTGTTATAGAAAATACAATGTATTTTTCGCTCCGTGTTGTAAGTTATATGCTTCTCGCGCCTCGCTGATCACTAATTCACCACGTAGCCCAAAGGGATGACGTCAGGAATAGTTAGGGAAAATCCTAACTCTGGCCAGTTTGTGGACCACAGAAGAGATATACTTTCCAAAATTCCCCGCCCCTCCCCTTGTGGTTCCCTCTCAGTGCCCTTTAGAACTTCACATTCGCCGACTTTAGACCAGTGGTGGTAACAATAGATTTTTTTGGCTTTATCTTAAAAGAATGTGCTGAAAAAACAATTTTATTTAGATTTGCGCTAATTTTCACCGATTTGTCCTAATTTTAATAGAAAATAGAAATTGAAAAAAAGGTTTTATTTTATCCTTGTAGTTTGTTTAAAAATGACGAAATAAGTTACAATACCATACAGGTTTAATTCTTTACGGTATATACAGTCAAAATCTACAAAAAAAAGAGTTATTCGTCAAAAGGAGTGCCATTTTCTTCTAGAGACAGGTGAGGTAACATGGCAATCCATTGCAGTGTTCACACATTGCGGATCAATTTAAGCCCGCTTTTTTGCATCCACATCCTTACTTACAGCTGCAGGATACGAAACGTAGAAGTTCATGCGAGACAAAAGACATTACACTAGCAATATGCCTCAATGCTTGATTTTTGTCCTTTCCATTTTACGAATTCTATCGTCCATCTTCTAAGAGATAGAGTAATAAGGTCAACATAACACACACATACACCTCACACAATGGTTGATGTGCACGAACAAAAAGCGCGCTACAACTTTGTATCCTAAATCCGGGGAAAGTTAAGCATTGTACCGGCAGATGCAAGCACATAAACCACCAGCCTCTACACTGCAAGATAAAACGAGGTTATCGATTATACATACATTCATACATCTGTTACAGTATCAAACTGACTTATCGACACTCACGACTGTGTGAGTACCAAATAACTAGACAAGTCCGGAAAATGTGCAAGCTCACCCTGGAAATCGTAAGAAACAGGCTAAAGGCCTCGGCTCAGATACGCCCAGGGAGGGGGCGGGGTCCTGAAACGAGACACCACAGGGCAGGCGTCTTGATATCTATATAGAGCGTTACCAAATAAATAATAATCATAAGACGGTACAGTTAATACATCTATTGGGCCACTTCACATGACCAAACAAAGAACTTACAGTGGTACCGACGTGGTCGTACAAATCCAAATCGATTCCATTTAAAAGTCGGCCAAGGCCTAAACAAGTATAACGCACAAGCGTGAAAATTGTATTTGAGTTCGATTCACAAACACCTACTGACTCGCAACAAAACAATTTAGAACATCAACGTTAGATTTACACCAAAGTGTACTATGCCTTCATTAAGCGCCAGGCGCCGGCTTAAAAGGGTTCATTTACGAGAACAATGCTGAATTGCAGCTCAGAAATTTAGAACACAAACGTTAGATTTGTACCAGAGTGTACTATACATTCAATAAGAGCCAAGCGCAGCCTTAAAAGGTTAATTTACGAGAACAATGCCGAGTTGTAGCTCAGAAATTTAGAACACAAACGTTTTTGCAAGAACATGCCGGCGTCGCCGTCGGTATATCGCTGCGCTCTAGGTGCGTGGCATGAACGAAAGGTTGCGACCTTCTAAAAATCCCCTGCATTAAGCGTGGGCGGAATGTGTCAAAAACCCCTTTGGCATCAGCGTGGCCGTTGGATGGGTCACTCTGTAAAGAATCAATGAGCAGTAGCAGCACGGAATACCGGACGCGGTGCCCGAAGGCCCCGCGACTGTCAAGAGCCCAGACGCTCATTTAAGTTTACAACACCCATGAATCGCATCATTTCAAAATATCTGAAGGTAAGAGTGAAAACTTGGATCACAGTCACTGAAATTCTGCTGCATTAAGGCCCCGTTTTGCAAAAAAAAAAAAACAACCGAAAACAACAGGAATTGTTTGAAACAGCTGCTGACGTCTGCCGGTAAAAGAGATTACCACCTAATCGTTAAAGCTGCCTTTGCACGACTACAGCGTTCAAATAAAGGAGATTGTACACGGCCAAGAGTTATGCACAACATAAATTCTAATGTTAATTACGCTTTTTACAAGTAACAACTGCAATAGATTGTCATGCCACCACTCATATATCTTTCTAGAAGAAAATGACTCTTCTTTTGGCTAGTGAGTATGTATGCATTGTAGATTTGGACTGTATATACTGTAAATAATTAAAACTGTATGGGTCTGTAACTTATTTTGTGATTTTAAACAAGCTACAGGAATAAAATTAGGAACAATCTGTGAATATTAGCGCAATTTAAAAATTAATATTTTTTAGCATTTTTTTTACGATAAAGCTAAAAATTACATTGTTACTACCATTGGCCACCGAGTTGTAAGGCAGTTTTCTAATGTCTGCGAATCTGAAGTTCTAAGGGGCACTGAGGGGAACCACAGGAGGGAAGGGCGGGGAGTTTTGGAAAAATCTCTTGTAGTGGTCTAACCGCTTTTCGAAGTTCAAATTTCCCTTAACTCTTCCCGACACCATCACTTTATTTTCTGGTTTACGAGATAAAAATCAGTGATAGTGAGGTGTGACGCGCGTATATTTCAAAACAGGCAGCGGAAAATAAATTGTAATTTTTACAATAAAGCAAAAATTTCTTCATTCTTTTCTACACATTTCACATGCTGCATTTATGTGCAATAGTTTTCAAAATACCTCCATGTTGACATTTATACCGCATAAAATTAATCAATTTTCAGTAATAGAAAAATGGAAAATATTTTTTTACAACCGCAAATAGAAGTTATCCCTTCATATTTAGATATGGTCATTCCAGATAGTGTACATTAAAAAAAAACTATCGAATGCACACCCTATGATCGAATTTATGGTCTCTGATTTCTGACTATAACAAATAATTTGGATGTAGCCACTACATTAAATTCATGTTTCCTTGACAGTATATCTGAAATAGCCAAAGTATACCAACCATGGATAGTTTTAATAAAATGTTGGAAAAATGTTCATCCTCAACAAAACTTTGAAGATTTCTAAGAAATTAGTATCAATCAATTAAATCAGGTGTTCCAATGCTTATAAAATAAGGCAGAAATGGAAGAAGGCATCGCAGTACATACATTTAAAATGATAGTGTGTTTGGAAATTTATTTATAAGTGTGGTTAATTTATTAGTAAAAACGTGGTCTATTTTCTGGAGAGTGGAAAAAACTGACAATAATTTTTCTGGTACACAAAATTGAAAACGGTACTAAAAGAGGGATTATCGACCCATAAATATATATTTCCCATTAACGAAAAAGTTTTGGAAATTGTAGTAAAGAAACAGGTTCTAAATTATTGCAATAATAATAATAATAATAATAATATTACAATGCATCAGTCGGGTTTTAGAGACAATGATTCCTGTCAAATTTGTGATTATGGAGAAATTAAATATATTGGATTTGTTATTGATGAAATGGTATTTTTTAGGTCACGTAAATTACTTACTGAACAAAATCAGAAAGGGTAAATTATGTAAATAGAATAACAAATTATGTAAATAGAATAACAAAGTGTTCAGGTAGTTTTGGACAATTTAAAATTTACAAATCCATTGTTGCACCACAATTTTAATATTGTTCTTCACTTTTATTCACTTTATACGACTGCGATCTATAAAGACTGAAAAATACGAAATTGAGCTTAAACGAAGAATAGTTTATAATACTCTTGTAGTTATCTATAAACTGTTAAGTGGCAAATTATCCAAGTAGGTACTTAGGAAATAATATTATGTAAATACGTAAGTGACATACATGACCATTGTCAATATTAGAATTAAATTTCGGCTTAGACCGCATCGTCATTGTAGATAAACACCTAGTATTTCTTGGCTTAATGTGCCTAATACCTTGTGAACTCAAGCAAACGTTTGTAGAACGATTATGTTCTTTGGTGGCTCGTGAACTCTTACAAGCCACACATGATTTGGTCCGAGTGAATGCAACATCAAAACTGTGTTTAAGACCAATGGAACTTTGGGTAACGGTTTCAGGTCAGTAAAAAACAAAATATCAAGTTTAAAATATTTTGTGGAAAATTTGTGAAAAAATATTGATTAGATTGTCTTTCTTTATCTTTTTGAGTTTGTGGATTTGGAATACGAAAAAGTATTGAGGTATGTTGTTACAAAATGGCTTTCATTATTCAGGACTCTCGAGCGACGTATTTCAAAATTAGAGAACGAAAATTGTAATACAGTTACCTGGCAACTAATTACATCAGATCAAAGCATTAAACAATTAAATTTTACAATTGAAAGGCAATTCTTTAACTATTTAGTTAATTCAGTTATGGTCGAATTGAAAATAAATGTTGAAACTAGAGTTCGAGGATTTTTTTAATAGAGAAAAATCGTTTTAATCAGCTATAACTACAGCAAGCAAACAGCAACGTGCCCGAAATTTTATTGGCACTAATTTGTATTGCATATAAACTGACCAGAATTTAAATGCGAGAAAGCGAGACATCCGTATATTTACAAGAGTGGGGAGTGGGGGAATACGGTAGGGAGTCTGGGGGCAGGAGCCCCCGGGGCTTAATTTTTTATCACAAATTGTCATCACGATCCCATTTTTCTGCATGTTTCATGAAAAATGTTGGAATTGGTACCCATGTGCGCCACATCAAACTACTCTACCATAGCCGCGCCACTAATTTTTAACTACAACTTGCTAGCTTATATTTTCTTTATACATTTTTTTAAGTTTAGGCATTGAAATAAAATACAACTGTCAAGCTATTTTAATAAAGTCTGTTATAAAAGACTAATAACAACATTAAAACTTCTAAATAAGTATAACATAATTTATATGTATGAGTATAACGAAAATCACAAGATATAGATACTATCTCTGTATAATCAGCAAACACGCAATAAGCAATTTGTGAATGGCCGTCTTTATGTAAGCAAGGTAGTGTGCCACCCTTAAATGAGGGGGACCACGGCCCCGGTTATCTAAAACCCTCGGCAGATTATTGGCGTGAATAAGTACTAGGCCGCGGTTCTTAAGGTTGGAAAAATGCGTAAAATAATTTAGAAAACACAAGCTGGCGCCAGTCGTTAATCACGACAAAAAACTACAGATCTAGCTAACAGTTGATCCAAAACGCACCTACCTTTTGTGGTTTCTCGCTTAACGATCTTAAACTAAAACAAAATGAGCAGGAATCGTGGGGTTGGATAAACAAATATACCAGTAGTAGCAGTAACAAGATGCTTTAATAATATATAACAAGGCACTATATATATGTCAAATAAAATGTGCCTGGCGTGCTAAACGCAGAAGTAAAACTAGGACGACTGACGACGCCAAGCAAATAATACAAAAAGGTTGTATTGTGTCAACAAAAAAATATGTAACAACTGGGTCGTAATGCAAACGCCTAGCAAGATGCATTAAACAAGCCAAAAAACTACGTTAGATGCTAAGTTAAAATTTACAAGCTAAATTTGGAAAAACAAAATTTAAGTGAAACTGGCAGTTACAAGTTCTGGCACATGCGATAGCCAATGTCGCAGCGAAATTATTTAACACGTAGCCACGGGCTGCGCAAAAAAAATGTCATAATACGCAATTCGCAGGGGTAATGCGCTTAAATGTACAAATAAAAAGAAATTCCGCTGGCATATTAGCAAAAAAACAAGCATGTGATAGACTTACATTAATAAAAGGCATAAAAGAAATTAGATCCAACACAGCTCGGCTTAATTTAGGTGTTCGCGGTCGCTTCGGAGAATTGAGAAATCCGTCATAGCTGGATACAAAGCTCCTGCCCCACACTGGAATGTCTTCGGCATTCAAGCGGAAAAGAAACCTCGTCACTGAGGTGGACAGGGCCAGATGGTTTATAACCACGTCGATGGCATATCTGCGTCGCCTAGAACTCAGCTTGGAGTTAGCTCTACTCCCATCAAAATTACGTAAAGCCAAGTAAATTAATCCGAAAAAGGAGCAGTCTTATATGTCTTACAATAATAAATTAGGCTTCTAACGCCGAAATTAAAAAGGGCCGTTACGTTACAGCAAACCACAGTCAAGGTATAGTGTACGTATAATAAATAGTCTGCAACTGGTCTGAGCCGGGACTTTTCGTGTAAAATCAGTTAAAACGGGGCAATCTTCGGGACAAAATAAAAGTCGGTACAGACATTAAAAGTATGTTCTTCTTCTTTTATTGTAGACAGTAGCCTGCTTTTCTTCACACTAATTTTATGGTGTTTTTACAGAAGTAGACTGCCAGCTTTCGGTCCACTTCATTGGTCTTCCTGGGTTTCTTTTCCCTATCGGTTTGTTATCACGTGCTATTTTTATTTGTCTTTGGTTATTGGCTCTGATAATATGGTTATTCCATTCAACTCTTCTCCTTTTTATAAATTTTACTGCATCGGTTACTTCACATTCCTCCCTTACATCTTGGTTTCTTACTCTAGGCGTGTTTTACCTATTATCGCTCTTAACGTATTCATTCCAACAGTTCTTAATAGTTGTCTTGTATTGGCTGTTTCTGCTCGTGTTTTAGCTCCGTATGTTAATGTTGGTCACACCACTGTTTTGTAAATCTTTACTTTGCTTTGTGTTTGGAGATATTTGTTTTTCCATGTTATATCTCGCAAGTACCCTGACATTCTGGCTCCCTTTAATGCTTGTTTCCTCACTTCTTTGTATAGTTGCGGTCACTTGATATCTCTACCCCAAGATATTGGAACCTCGATACTTGTTATATTATTTCCTCTTCTACTACAAGTTTGCATCGAATGGGTTCTTTCGCTATTACCATTGATTTGGTTGTTGTGGTTGATACTTCCATATTATATCTTTTTGTTGTATTAGTGAAGTTGTATAAGAGACGTTGTATATCGTCTTCTGTATCTGCAAGCAGCACTGCGTCGTCTGTGAAGCACACTACCCGTATTTGATTATTTCCTAGTTTGTATCCACGGAGATTGTCCATATTTTCTATAAGTTTGTTCATTATTATATTAAATAGTGTCGGGCTCAAGGAGTCCCCTTGTCTAATTCCTGTGTTATTGTTGATTTTTCCAGATTTTTGGCCATCCGTCTTAATTTTTGCTCTGGTGTTTGTATTTAGTTTTTATTAATCTAGTTAATTTCGCCGGAACTCTTTATTCTTGTAGTAGAGTTATTACATCTTCTAGTCGTACTCGATCGAATGCCTTTTTTAGATCTACGAAGTAGAGAAAAACTGGAGAGTTGTATTCGATCGCTTTTTCGACAATTTGACGTAATGTAAATATTGCATCTGTTGTTGAACGATTTTTGCGGAAGCCTTGTTGATCTTCTTTTATTTGTAGGTATTGTTTCATATTTATTATCTAAATTTATTTTCTTTCTTGTATTATACTTATAACATTGTTAACAATTACAGTTACAATATTGTTTAACATTTCACATTGCTTTTCTTGTTTGTTTGTTGTGGGAGCCGACATTTGTCAATACGCATTTTTATTTATTTATATATAATTTTTTATTTGTATCCTTAATGAACGCAATCCCTTTACGTTTTGCACATATTAACGTCAGATCTTTGATACCGAAATTGCACGATGTGAAACTTTTTTTAAGTGGAACTAATTATGATATTCTGGCTGTTAGCGAAACTTGGCTAGATAATCAAGTAAGTGACGATTTTATTAATATCCGTGGTTATAATGTAATACGACATGATCGTGTTGAAAGAGGCGGTGGTGTATGCATTTATTTAAAAAATCATCTTAGTTATTCTGTAGTTGATATAAGCAATTCATTTATCGAACAACTATGGTTAACGCTTAAAATTAATAAATTAGTACTTGCTGTGGGGGTTGTATATAAACCACCCAATCAAAATTATAAATTGTTCTGTGATACATTTGAGCAGTCATGCACTCAGTTGTCTCTCGCTACTGATAATCTTATTTGTTTTGGGGACTTGAATATAAATATCATGGCATCTACTTCACCTGATTGTATATACTATACAAATATGCTGGAGTCTTTGGGTCTAACACAAATTATCGAGGAACCGACAAGATTTGGGAGATCACTCTTAGATCACATTATTGTATCTAATACTAGTATTGTTATGAATTCAGGAGTTACTGGGCCAATATTTTCTGATCATGAAACTATTTTCTGTGAATTAGCATTACAAGTAAGACAAAACAGCGTGTATCATAAAACTACTAGATCTTTTAAAAACTTCCATATGAATGCGTTTCTTAATGATGTTGTACGAATTGCGTGGCAAAACACATTTTATATTGATGATGTGGATTCAAAAATTTCCTTTCTTAATAACAATATTACAACCCTAATTGACAAACATGCTCCTATGAAAACCATCACAAATTTTAATAAAGTTAGTTCTCCTTGGTTAAGTGAAAACACAAAATTTCTAATGAAACTTAGAGACAAAGCGTATGTTAAATTTAAAAAATCCAAGTCGCCTTCTAGTTGGGATTACTATAAATTGTTGCCCAATCTAGCTACAAAAACGATTAAATTAGAAAAAAAAGCATATTTTGAATATAAGATTAAATCAAATAATTCTAAAGAAAATTGGAATATGCTCAAACAGATGAAAGTAGTGAATGACAATAAAAATTATGAATTGCCTCCTGATCTTCAGAATGCAACTGAGATTAATGACTATTTTATCGATAGTATCCCTACTATACATGGTAATAATGCTGATGTTTCCAAATTTTATACTAATAAACCTAGTGTTACTTCTGCATTTAAATTTATTCCAGTAGATGTATCCACAGTTGCAAAATTTATTAGTGAAATTAAAACTAACGCTTCTGGGTGTGATAACATTAATATTAAGATCATAAAGCTTTTCTGTCCTACTATTTTGCCTTACTTAACACATATAATTAATTGTTGTTTACTTAATAATACTTTCCCAAAACTGTGGAAAAAGGCAGTTATTACTCCCATACCAAAAAGCTCCAATCCTAAAATATACAAAGACTTACGGCCTATAAGTATCCTTCCGGTTTTCTCGAAAATTTTGGAAAAGGTTATAAATGTTCAGGTTCGTGGTTATCTAAATGAAAATAATATCTTGCCTGATAATCAATCAAGTTTTAGGGCTGGCTATAGTTGTTCAACTGCATTACTGAACGTCACTGATGACTTAATGACTGCTAATGATCGAAACCAACTCTCCATATTAATCCTTTTAGATTTCAGTAAAGCTTTCGATACTTTAAATCACAACATTTTGCTCGATATTCTAAAATATATAGGCTTCTCAACTAGTGCTATTGATTTACTTCGAAGTTACCTGTCTGACAGACTCCAGAGTGTCAAGTTGGTAAACGATTCATCGGCGTACAGAACACTATCTAGGGGAGTGCCACAAGGCTCCATACTAGGCCCTTTACTATTTTCAATTTATACTCACGCCTTTCATAGCGTCGTTAAGACTTGTATGGTGCATATGTACGCTGACGACACGCAGTTATACTACTCATTCGAGTCTGAAAGGGTTTTACAAGCTTTAAATGATATACAAGTTGATTTAGACTCTATTTTCAAAATTGCATTCCAACACAGTTTACTCCTTAATCCTCTCAAATCGGTAGTCGTACTCTTCGGTAACAAACAAAAAGTGGGGGATTTAAGGACTCTAGTAAGTTTAAATATTGATGATCAAGTAATTCCAATTAGGGAAGAATCTAAAAACCTTGGAATAATGGTGAATAATAGCTTTAGATATAATTCTCTTGTGAACAATTATATTAAACGGGCTTACCTAAATTTAAAGTTAATTTATCCGCATCGCCATTATCTTCCACAAAATCTTAAAGCTCAGTTGTGTGATTCTTTAGTTTTAAGTCATTTTAATTATTGTTCGCAAATTTACGGTCCTTGTATTACCAAAGACACTTCTTCCAGAATTCAAAGGGTGCAAAATTCTTGCATACGTTTAATTTTTGGCATTAAAAAATATAACCGCGTTTCACATAAATTAAAAGACATACAGTGGCTTAACATGGAAAACAGGAGACTGCTGAGTGCTGCCTGCCTGTATCACAGAATTATTACAGAAAAACAGCCCATATACTTGTATAATAAAATAACCTTTCGTACAGATGTACATAATTTGAATTTACGTTTTAAAGGTGGAATAACACAGCCAATTCACCGAACTACAATGTACAAAGGTTGTTTTTCGTATAATATCTTTAAGATCTATACCGCTGTGCCACATTCTCTTAAAACACTTCCTCTTGGATTGTTTAAAAATAGATTTCGCCAGGTTTTGCTTGATAGTCAGTTTACTGATTTGCTTCATTCTTGATACTATTTATTTTCTTTTGTGCATCATTGATAATTAGCTGGTTCCTACAACAGCTCATTTTTTTTTTTTTTAGTTTTTTAATTTTTGTAAGTGTAGATATGATTAATGTTATTGTGCTACTGTGTTGTTCCTGCGTCTTTATAGTAAGCTAATGGCTATCAGGGGTTTGGTGGAAGATCAGAAACTGCTTTGTAGTAACTGAACTGGATCCCTGTGGTTTCCACTTACTATTACAATAAATTTGGATTTCTTTAAATAATTAAATTATGTTAGTGGTGTAGTAATTTATTAAGTGGAAATAAACTATTATTATTATTATTATTATTATTATTATATTGTGTAGTATTACTTATGTAAATAATTTTTACGTACTGGTTAGGAGCGTAATGCCTCTATAATTCTCTGGATCATTTTTATATCCATTTTTAAATATAGGGATCGCTAGGCTGGTTTTCCATTCTTCTGGAATCTGTCCTCTGTTAAGTATACTATTGAACAATTTCACTAACTCGTTTGCCAGTTGTTCTCCTCCGTTTTTAAGTAATTCGTTTGTTTTTATCCGGGCCTGGTGCTTTCTTATTTTTGAGGGTTTTTATTGCCTTTACCACGTCTTCTCTTCCAATTTCTATTATGTGTTCGTCTTTTTCTATTATAATCTGGTTCGGGTCTAGGATGTTTTGCCCATTATATAAGTTTTTGAAATACTCGCTCCAGCGATTTATACTTATTTTGTTTATTTTTACTGTCATTAATTTCCATCTTTCTGTTTCGGTGCATTTTCCAAATTTTCTTTTGTGATCCGTACATACCACTTTCCATTTCTTTTGTAAAGTGCTCCCAGTATGATTCTTTCAGGCGGCGTGCTTGTATGTTTGTTTCGTTGCGTATTCTTACATATGCTTGCCAAGTTTCTGGTGTTCTTAAAGAGTTGTAACGTAAGTAAGCTTGTATTTTGTTATTCGTTATTTCCTTGATTTGAGGAGTATACCACGGCGTTTTGTATTTGTATGATTTATTTGTATTTATCTTTCTGGACCCTATTGCTTCTTCTGCTGCTTTCAGGATGTTCACTTTTATTTCCTCCCATGCTTCTTCAACACTGTCTTCCTTTTGTTCTTTTCTTCAAGCTTATTTCTGTATAGGTGTCTGGTAGATTCATTTTGGATGGATTCAATATTTAGTTTCTCGAGGAATTTAGGTTACAATTTTCTTTTGATATTGTACTTCAGTCTTATTTTCGCTAATAAGAGCTTATGGTCTGATCGTATGTTTGCTGAATTGAGAATTCGAGTGTCTATTATTTCTGTGGTGTTAAATGTTTTGTTCGTTATTATATAGTCGATCATCGACTTCTGTCCCTGCGTATTTTCAAATGTATATTTGTATTTCCAGTCATGTTCGAAAAAGGTATTGTTAATTCTTAGAGAGTTTTGCGCTCAGAATTCAGCTAGTAAGTCTCCATTATCATTGTGTTCTTGTTCATGGAACCGTTGTTTCACTGCTGGTATTGGGTCATTGCCTATTCGCGCATTCAAGTCGCCTGCTAGGATGATATAATTGTTTTCGAATATGGAGTCCAAAATATCTTGTAATTCTTCGTAGAATTGTATTCGTTGTTCTCTATTTTTATTTATATCTGGGTCTGGGGCATATACACTTATAATATGAATGTGCTTATCTGTTGATGTCATCTTCAGTTTTAAAAGCGTTTCGTTGTAGTAGTTGGTATCACAGATATATTGTTGATATTTTTTATGTAGTAGGATCCCAACACCTGCTTTTGCCCTTTCATTTTTATTTACTCCGCTGTGTATGGATATGGTGTAACGCTTTGCTTTGCGCGAAGTTTTTAGAAACAAACATTACATAATGGATTTAAATTCGCGCTGCGCCCCTTCTAGCATTATCGCCTCGAGCCAACGTCCAGGGAGGAGATAAGCGTTCGCTTCGCCAGTCTGCGCCGAAAATTATAAACAAATAATCGACGCGCTGCTCGTCCCCACCAGAGGATAGACGGAGGTGGCGACCCATATAAAAGTAAGCCACCGGCCCATTATTAGGAGGAATTAATTTCATTTTTCGACCTGACCCGTAGTCAGCGATAGGCGAAGACTTCTCCTGGAAGTAGGCCGCCTTCACGATTACAAACTTAAACCTTTTCCTTATCCTGCAGAATAGGTACGGGACGAGGTCCGCTGGAAAGCCGCTCCGCCGTTCTGCCGTCATTTGAACCTGTATCCCCGAGATACTTTAATTAAGGAAATCTATGTTTGTTAATAATTTAATTTGACAAATCCTTAAGACGTGTTTGCAGGCGAAGACTCATATTAGAGACCGCCAGGCCCGTCCATTTAAATAACTTGCTTAGCAAGCAACCTAAATGTCATTTTGCAAATAATTATCTCCCAAAAGTCCATGCAATTAAAATACGACAATAGCATCTCGTAATATCTATTTTAAAAGCCCGAATAATTACTAAATTGCAGCCCTTGAAAGAATTGGTTAATGTTCTTATTAGCTACAGAGTTCTACCTTCCAGAGAAGTCCGAGATCAACATCTCCAGGCCGTGCCTCCTTGAAGGGAATCCCCTCTTTACCAGCAGCTGACTCAAGGACGCTCACTAGGTGAATCTCTCCACCAAATCCTCGTGGCACCGCACCTTACATCAAACATCACGCCGCGAATTCTCCGAATAAGGGCAAATCTCTTAAACGCCACCATCACGTAAGCGAAATCCCGGTATTTAGTTAATTAACCTGACATTACAGCGACATGTGCTCGTAAACCTTTCGCCGAGTGCCAAGTGAAGAACGCCTGGGGCTAACTTTGAGCCGTTCCAGAAGCTACCAGCGTCGTCTCCGCAAGAATTCCCGAGGAGGCTAACCAGAAACCACCGTTTACACGGCAGTACGATGGGTTGCAGCGAAAAGGGGCAAGAGGCGACGGGAGACAGCAGATTACTTTTATTATCAAAATTCATGTTAATTTTCAATTATCCAATTATGTTTACGTTTGTAAATAGTTCTGAATATCAATATTAAATTGTTTAAAGCTATCCTGTGTTTGGTTTGGTACGCTTCTTATGTGTGTCTGGAAATCTCGACCCTGTCTCCGACACGACTAGCTACCAGAAAGTTAATTAGTAATTATCTTTAGACCCTTAATGAGCACAAGGGTGAATTATTACATGGCGCCCGAGCAGGGACCAGATATACATAAAGAGTGGCAAACCCGGGATCAGCACCTGGAAAATAGTAAATTAATATTGCATAATTAGTATAGTACAGATTTTCTATACAAACTCTGTTCACAGGTTTAAAACGATGGACCCAGAAAACGACGGCACGCCCCTGGCTCCCCCGAAAATAAAGGTGAGTTGGGTCTACAGTCTTAAAGTAGAAGATCTCCGAGGAGTCGCGACAGCACTGGGGCTAGAAACAGAAGGCACAGTGCAGGAGTTAAGACGAAGAATATCAAGGCATTTAAAAGGGGATCAGGAAGATGATGCGGATACGCAGGAGGACGCACGAAGCAAACGTCAAGAAGAGGAGGACGAGGACGACCAACAGGAGAATACAGGAATAGAACGAGGCCCAGATCCACCGAGTCTGAATAAGGCGCAAATATGCAATAGCATTAGGAAATGGGGCCTGAAGTTCGACGGTGCCTCCGACCCTATTTCTTTCTTAGAAAGAATTGAAGAACTTGCGGCGTGTTACCAATTCGGGGATCAGGAAGTTCTCGCCGCGTTGCCCGAGCTCTTTAAAGAAAAGGCATTGTTATGGATAAGGAACAACAAACAAAAATGGAAAATTTGGGACAATTTTGTAGACGCTTTCCACCAACAGTACTTACCCCCGCGCTTTCAATTCCGGATGGCTGAAGAGATCAGGAACCGAACGCAAGGCCAGAAGGAATCCGTAGCCGATTTCGTCACCGCCCTCCAGACGCTGCTACGCAGGTTCGGAGTCACTGGAGAGTCGGACCAGCTGGAGCGAATCTACGAGAACCTTCGCCCGGAATACAAACTTTATGTGCGCAGGAAGGATTTCCGCAAGTTGGACGAAATGGTACGCATGGCGGAAGAGTTCGAAGCCCTCCAACTGGAGCAGTCATCGTTCCAACCATCCCCGACGGCGAGTCAGGCTTACATGGCGGAAACAGCATACCAGTCTGGAAGAAACAAAGTTACCTTGTCAATTTGCTGCATTCCTTTGCCCTTTTTCTTTGTCTCCGATATAGTGCATATGGCTATTTCCTTAGAGTTTAGTTATTAGGACTTCGTGGTTTTTACTTTTCGAAGATTGTATGTTCCATGCGCCAATCCGTACTGATTCTTTATTCTTCGTCATTCGTTTTTTCGTATTCCATTTGCTTTTCATTTTTGTTTGCCTGGTTATTATCGTTTGGTCCGTCCTGTTTCCGAGGCTTAGTGTGGCTTTTTAGCATTATTATATTCCGTCTACAAGTAGGTTGCTAGCCCGGTTTGTAGATGACCCTCCTCCTTTATTCGGGCTTGGGACCGGCAACAGCACCACTGAGCTAATCAATCTACCCAGCAGTGCTGCAGGCGGAGTTAAGTACATACTGTCCTGCATAAATCGGGACAAATGGTCAGTTTAATTGCATATAAAAATTGTCGTGCTTCAAATGATTACATCTATAAACATTGTAGAAATTGACAGTCAATTGAAAATATATTGGAAGTCAAGTGTACAGTGTTGCATAGTGTTCTTGTCTTGATGATTATTTCTTGTCTTGGCTAGATGATCAAGATGACAATCTAATTGTTTCTTGTTTTGCTTACTTCTTGATAACAGATATTTTGTTTTGAATCAAGAATCTTTAAATTTCTTGATTCTCGGGGGTTCCTTGACCTAATAAACAGTCACTGTCTGGCACAGAGGTGATTCCATGAATTAATAAACGGTGAAGTTTGGACATGATCGGTTTGTATTTAGACGTTAGTGTTGCTTTACCAATTGAAGTAAGTACATAAACTTGGCTCTATAAATTCCTCATGACCGAATCATCGGACCAAGCGTACTAAAACAATTGAAAACTATGTTTTTTTTAAATGAACGATATGACTTTTTAATCGGTTGAAAAAATAAAAGAGCTTTCCAACCATATTTACTACATACTTTAAAAATCGCTTTTAAAAATAAAAAATTCGTAAAAAATAATTTAAAAATAATTGTTCCATTTAAAAAACGTAATTTCCAATATTGTATTAGTACGTCTGAAGCAGTAATTCAGCCTTGATAAACTTTTAGAGCCAAGTATAATTTCTTTTGCATGTATTGTTCGATTGTTGGTGATTTGCGTAAGTTTTTTTAGACAAACAATTTCTTTTAATAAAAAAATAAATTCCAAAATTTAGTATAAGCATGCTATGATAAACTATTTTTAACACTTATTTCAAATATCTAAAAATATGCGGGGTGTTCCATATAAAAACCAGAATCGTGCATCACTACGAGCTGGTTTAAATTACTTCTTGACTAGTTGTAGGCTGCATACAAGATTTAAAACGAACAAAGTTTCTTTTTCGGTATCTCTTATTATTAATAATTTTATGAGCTGCCTAACGATTTACAAAAGCCCTATATAAGTCAGGACCAAACTAATTATTGACTTATTTACTTCATATATTCGTATCTAAGTAGTACCTAGAGACAGAGAAGTTGTCTAATGGAACATGTATTCGTTCGCGAGTATATGTAAATTTTCACCAATGCAGTGCCGTTAAACGGCGTTTATAAACAAATAACTCCAGAATATTGTTTATCATAGATGGGTGGACGTCAATTTCTAATAAATCTTTTTATGGAATCTCTGCTTACTTTATAGAAGCAAACCGAAAAATTCAGTCATTAGTAATAGATTTTGTTCCCGTCTGCTGTAAGTCAACAATTTGGCAAATAATTTGCAGTTATTTTTAGTTCCGTACAAATATACAATATTTCTAACAAAATCCAAGAAGTGACGCAAGTTGCAACTTCTTAATACGTCAATCATGTTGCAGAACTAATAGCAAATGTTACTGATACTGATGAAAATCACTTCATATGCTTTGTGCATATTTTAAATGTTGGCGAACAAGATTTTCTTAAACTTTATTACAGTGTTTTCCGATTGCTTTTCACCATGTATCAATTGTGTTTCACTATTTGTCAAATGTAATTCCCATTTGTCAATAATGACCAGCGTTGACAAGAGAATTTGAGATAACGCGAAACACAAGTGATAGGTGATACATGATGAAAAACAAACTGAAAACACTGTAATGTGGAAAAGGACGAAATTTCTGACAAAGAAGTGTTTATTAATAATAATATCCGGAACGGTAATGTCGATTTTCTCATAAGTAGAGCAAGACAGCTGGCACTTCAAATTAAAGAATCCGATCATTTCTGGAAAATTTCACCTTTATTGTAGAACTGCAAATGTAAAAATGTCGATGCCTACTGTAGATGTTTCCATCAGATGGAATTAACTGTAAACAGTTCTGCAACCAACGTTTTGCAAAAGTTTGTGAACTATGCTTTCCGGTGAAAATTATTGCACATTATTGATAGTTGTTATCGGAATTAATAAGTTATTAAATAAATCGGAAACTTGGGTCATTGAATGAGTTTGTAAAGATACAGATATATCCATAACCATTTATATTGACGAGTACGATCGTAATATGAGTTCCTTTTGTTTCAAAATAAAAATATTAAGTTTCAGAAAACTGCTGCTTAAATAAGGAAGTAAAGGAATTCGTGAATACTATACAGCTAAACGAGCAGAAAAAACTATGGTAGTTTAAATTAGTGGTAGCGGTATGTATGAGAAGGTTTATCACTAACTTGTTGGCGAAGGTTCGAGATTTTTTAGTGTTACGATAACATCGGTTATTCTCGATAACAGCTTTAGTAATCAGAAAATATTACAACGGACTCAATACCCAATGAATTACGTATAGCCGTAGTTTAATAAAAATGCTTACCAGAGGTGGGCGAGATTATAAATGTCTAAGGTCTACACATTACCCTTTTGCCGTGACGTCAGAAATAACAAAACAGAGCGTTAAAAACGTACGTCTTGTATTAGAGTCAAATTAAAAAAAATCGTATTTAGATCATGTATAGTTGACATCAGAATTTGACATTTATGTCATCCACATTGTCAAAGCGGCGGTAAGTTAGCACCATTGCTATTACTTACTAAGTACCTAAAACTTAGTTTATCGTGTTAGTGCCACTTGCCAGCTCTTAGCTGTCAAACATTTCAGATGTCAAATTAATTAGTTTCAATTTATTTAGAAACGTTTCTTGTAATGGAATATATTGAAGTTCAGGTGCACAAACTTACAGTGGAGCTTACTGGATTGTCTTTAATTGACCAACTGTTTTGATTTAAAATGGTTATTTAACCAACAAGTGTGTTAATAAAGGTGATTAATAATCGAGAGATTTTAACGAGTGAGCGAGTGGAGCGAGCGAACGCGTTAATGAGCGAGATTATTAATCACCGATTAACATAAGAGTTGGTTACAAGACTTTTCCGTCAATCGTACGTTTATTAAAATCCATCAAAAATATTTATTAGTTTTGACATTTCAGATACATTTGACGTTTAGTACGTATGGTTGCCGATGCCGGAGCAATTTTGCGGCAATTAAAATACTTGGCGGTTGGAAATCCACCTCTGTTGCCGAAGGATACATTGAGAACTCGATAGGTATAAAATACATACTGCCACAAAGATATTGAGCGAAGCGTTTTCTAATGTAAATATTTATATTAATAAATCCACGGAATAATTTAACCTTTAGTTTTGACATTTCAGATACATTTGACGTTTAGTACGTATGGTTGCCTATATAAAATCATTGCGAAAACGAGTCTATTAATGCATGATTTTTTAGACAAAATCATGCATTAATGAGTCGATATATAAACG
The DNA here is from genome assembly GCA_940337035.1 of Agriotes lineatus. Lineage (NCBI taxonomy): Eukaryota > Metazoa > Arthropoda > Insecta > Coleoptera > Elateridae > Agriotes > Agriotes lineatus. Next base: position 28,255,321 of record OW679201.1, on the reverse strand, counting down.
ATTGACGGAAAAAATATTTAAACGATAACGTTACCTTCCTTCTTTAACATTTTAGTAATTTATTTACATTTCAGTCTGCAAACCACGTTATTTTAAAAGTACAGTCAAGAATTTAAAAAAAATAAAACTCTCAGCGCGGAAGTCAAGTAAATGGATTATAGGTTCAAACGTTTCAAATCTGTCACTGTTTGGTCGAATTGTTTAAATAAAATTGTTAAATTCCAACTTTTATTTTAAAGAATTAACAATTATACAGGATTATTTATAAATAAAGATATCAACCAAGAATGTAAAAATAAAGAAACGGGGGCAAGAACTAGTTACTTAAGTCACTGGAAGAGTCAAACTCTGTTTCGTCTGATGAATCGTCTTCATTGATATTGATAATAATAGGATCAATATTAGAAGCGTCGCAAACTTTCATGGTATCCCATTGTATTGTGTTGTATTGTAGTGGTGTAGTGATGAGAGTTGGTTGGATGCCATACAGCACTGCAGCCTCTTGGCTTATTGTGCTGCTCATCATTACACTTATTCAGTAAAAAGGTCTGCCGTTCTTATTAGGTTTAGTAACCTTTTCACCAGGTGTTCTCTTGTTAGAGATGGTATCCCATGCTTTAATAATTTTTTTTTCAACGTGATTGACGTAGTTCCTCCAGTGGTCAATAGTAACATCAGCCAGTACTTGATTCCAAATGCGAAGAATTTCTTCTGGTTTCGAGTTTGTTAAAGTTATTAAATGATCGTATTTGCGCTTGCATTCCGAACAAACCATTTCTATAGCATTGTAATGGCAATGGTACGGCGAAATTCTCAAAATTGTATGTCCGTATGGCTTAACGTATTCATCCAAATAATAGGTTTTAGTGTTTGGTTTCTTACATGAAACAATAGACCAAAGTTCGTCTTTCATTGCATGTTCAGGATAATCGATGTTATTAGTTTTTAACCTAAAAATCAATCTCAGTTTAGTCCAAGATTTGTTTGGCATTTCTTCCAATTGTCCACAGTGGTAACTTGCGTTATCCATTATAATCAAAGACTTTTGTTTTAAATTTGGAATTAGTTGTGTTCGAAACCATTTCTCAAAAATTTTGCCTGTTCATATTTGAATGATAATCCCCAGTTTTTAACCCACTTTAAAAAAAACCAACGAAGCGTTTTCGACAAAACATCTTGCCAGCTGTTTCTAAACGAACCCTTGCTAAAAATCCATGTTTCGTCAAGAAAAATGGGTTGTAATGGATGCTCAGATTCTTGATTTTTTGTAAATTCTCTGAGAAATTTTAAACGTTTTAATTGTATGTTAGGTAACTCCATTAAATAACTCCTGTTACTTTCTTTTCTCCATCTAAAACCGATGCTTCTACACCATGTTCTAAGAGAATTTATGCAGTAAGCCAAATCAATTTCATTCTTTAACTGTTGATGCAGTGTGGTCTTTGTAACATATTCTTTCTTTTCATACATTCTATATACCGTTTCTCGAATTGAGTTTTTCATAAACTCAGTAATTTTGGTTTTTCTTGTGCTTATTTTTTGTGACATGTTTTCAAAATACGTTTTATCCGTTTGAATCCCTTTTTTCTTAATATTGGAAATAGTCCTTTCACTCACTTTTAATGCCAGGGATGCTCTAAGTAGCACATTACTCGCTCCAAGACGTTCTTGGCCCATTCCTGTTCTACGTTTCTCCTCTTCAAAGAAGTCTCTGACGCAGGGCCGTAGCCAGGGGAGGGCCAGGCAGGGCGAAGCCCTTCCTGTAAGAATGTTCGCCCTTCCTGGAGAAATTTACATGGTCCTCCTCCTAATAATTAATTTTTCACCTAGGTTTTAGAAATAAAAATCTTGAAAATAATTATCTTAATTATTTCGAAAATAATATCGATAGAATACGCATCGAATCAGTAGTACTGGCAAGGCAATACTAGGGTTTGGCAACACTGGCGTCGGGCGTCAAAGTTTCGACTGTTTCGAGTTTTATCTCGCGCCGAATGAGTACACGAACTTCAGCCCCGCCTGCCCCGCGAGTCGTCACATCGCTTGTCTGTTTGCCCAACCGATTTAGTTAGAAAAGTACTGCTTTACTACTTGTTGCTTTGCTGTGTTGTTGTAGCGTACCAAGGTAATTGACTTAAAAACGCCGGTCGTGCAAGGGATGGTCATAAATCTACCCAAACTTGACACTAAGTACAATTCTAAATCAACTGAAACTTGACATTAAGCGCAGTTCCAAATTTGTAAACGTCAGTGCTATCTAAAACGTGAGTGAAGAATGATCTATAAACGTCAGTGCGACATATGCCAACAAAAAGTGTTAGAACCCAAAGGTGATTTGTGTCTCCATCAAACAATGCGGACTAACTCGTCAAAAACGTCAAAGTATAAATTCGGAAAACAGCAGGAAGGATGTCACAAGCGTAGGAGCACCCAATAACAAAAGGAAGGGTTACGTAAATACCCTGGTGACCCAAATGTCCACAGCAATGACCAACCCTTGGACACAATAGAGTTGTAAATTCTTGAATATGAAAGAAGCCCATGCAATTTTATTATCGGAGGTAGCATCCCAAACTTGTCTGTCACAATAGAGCGAAGGGTGCTATTGTATCAGGAAGAATGGACGGGGCTCCTGCCATTCAAACAGTGGTTATATAAACTGGAGTAGCCTAGTTTTGGACATCAGTCGTCCCAGATCAACGCGATCGCCTCACGTATTTGTATTTGCATTTGTGTAATATTAACGAATGTGTACGTGTGTATATTTGTTTATTTCTTTAAAGTTAAAATAAAGGAAGGTTATTGTTTTCCATAAACGTGTGTATTTTACTGAACTAAATTCTACAGTAAAAATTGCTACGCATCAAATAAATTGGCAAATAATAACCAAATTGTGATTGTTTGTAGTACTTTATAATTTTTGTGTTTGTGGCTTTCCACCTCGCATTGAAAATGGACATAAGGAAGTTTTTTATCAAAAAGCCTAGGCTACGGCTTGAAATAGACGATGAACCGGATATACACGTGCATCATGCAAATGATATAACTGTACAAACTACATTATCGGCTGCTAATTTAGCAACAGCACCACCACGGGCCCAGGCAGATGACTTAGTAAGACTCGGGGAACCAATTAAACAAATCCACTTAAAAAACTATCCTAAACAAAAAAATAATCGATCGTTTCATGCAGAGTGGTTTAAAAAGTTTAAGTGGCTGGAATATTCTGCGCAAATGGATGTTGCTTTTTGCTATGCTTGCAGACAATTTCAGCCACTTGCAACCAAAGAAACCGCATATACCGAGACGGGTTACAAAAACTGGAAAAATGCTATGGACCCCAAAAATGGATTTCCAAAGCACGAAAACAGTGAGACCCATATTACATCAATGACTATGTGGAATGAAAAACTGTACCGACAATCCAGTGCTACCTCTATATCAACATTGGTTAGCCAAAATGTTCTCGAAAAACATCGATACTATATAAAATCGATAGCTGAGGTTGTCCAGTTTCTTGCCGTGAATGAGTTGGCACTTAGAGGAACATATGAAGCGGAAGAGCATATTGAAAGAGGATTGTTTGTTAATTTGTTTAAATATACTTTAAAAAAAGATAGCACACTTGCTGAATGCGCACAACATATCCCTAAAAATGCAGTCTACACTTCTCCTGAAATTCAAAATGAAATCATTGAAATTTTGGCCGAAATAGTGCGTGAAAATGTGGTTAACGATGTAAAAAATGCAGATGTACCGTGGTTTACATTGCTTGAAGATGGAACAAGAGATAAAAACAATCGAGAAAACGTATCCATTGGAATTCGATATGTTAAAGACGGTAAGGTTTTCGAGTCTTTGCTAGGAATTTACACAACAAAAAAAATGGATGCGAAAACTTTCACTGAAATGACACTAAAAATTCTGAAAGACAGTAATATTGACCAATCTCGACTTCTTAGTCAATGTTACGATGGTGCCTCTGTTATGAGCGGAAAAAAAGGTGGCGTCTCTGCACTAATTCAAAAAGCGTTAAATCGACGCATCCCTTATGTACACTGTTACAATCATCGACTTCACCTGGTTGTTGTTAAGATGGTCTCAGAAATACCTGTTCTGAAGCACTTTTTTGATCAGTGTATTTTATTGCATGCATTTTTCCAACACGGAACAGTGGCAGCTCTCTATGAAGGAAAAACCATTGTTCGGGTTCTAGAACAACGATGGTCAGGGCATCTAGCGATTGTAAATGTTATACTTTCTAACTATGAAGAGATAATAAAAACGTTAGATATTATTATGAAACATGAAAAATTTTCTGGGGGAGACGTTGCAAAAAGTAGAGGAATAAAATCTGTAATGCTAGAACTAAAATTTCGATTTGCTTTATGTCTTATGAAGAAAATTTTAGGAATTCTAGAACCAGCTGACGCCGTTTTGCAAGCCCGATCAAGCAGTTTGAAAGATGCTGTATTGATTATTAAATCCGTCAAACGCCAAATATCTATAATGAAAACAGCTAAAGCATTTTCCGAAATTTTAAATGAGGCAAAAAATATTTTAGGAAATAACGAAGATAAAGTTGGTTCTAGTAAGAGAGTTGGAAAAGCTCCTGCCAATATGAAAGACTACATAGTTTCGGAAAAGTTGCCAATATATTCCAATACAGATAATGTTCCGTCTCAGTTTGAGAGAGTTTACTACGAAGTAATAGATCTAGTAACAACCCAACTCGAAGAAAGATTTTGTGATAACGATGAACTTTTGAATTGCATTAGCAGCATTGAAGAATTTGATTTCGACAAAATCCAGTATTTAAAACAGTTAGGTGAGTACTTAGGTTGTTGTAAAATTTTTTACTAAACGTAATCAAAACTGTACAATCTTATTGTTGTAGGTATCACCATTCCATCGAGAGAGGAATTGGCAGTTGTAAAGGATTTTATGTCCAAAAGATCAGAAGCAAACGTATTTCAGGAGCTGTACAAGCAGCGAGAGGTCTTTAAAAAATGTTATGAAATGTTTGCATCCACTGCAACTATCGGATGTAGTACAGCAACCTGCGAGTCGACATTTTCAACCCTCACTGCCGTTAACCGTCCGCAAAGGATTTCTATGGAACACCAACGGATGGCCGATTTAGTGTTTATAGCTTTTGAAAAGAAAAAAGCGGAAGACATCGACTTTAATCTATTTTTAAGAAAATTCAACGATCGGCGTAACAGAAAGTTGCAACTTTTTTAGTGTCTTTTATTTT
>OW679201.1:28121428-28249964 GCA_940337035.1 Agriotes lineatus | reverse complement strand
TAACTATATTTGCCTTGGGAGTGTGGAAAGGCGTTCCTATTAATTTACTGTAAATCGTAAAACACTACATAAGGACTTTATAAGTTGTGGGTATTTCAAAGCGTTTATTCTGATAAATATAAGCTTCTCGGAGACCTCCGGGTATTATATAGGTAGCCAACTATTGTATAACATTCATAATGTTGGTGATGGCTGCTATAAATACCGATAAAATTTAGTAAAATGCAATTAATGGTCCACGAAAATCGAAACTGTTATTACTAAAAGCTATATTAATATATATGCAGTAACTATTTGCCTTGGGAGTGTAGAAACGCGTTCCTATTAATTTACTGTAAATCGTAAAACACTCCATAAGGACTTTATAAGTTGTGGGTATTTCAAAGCGTTTATTCTGATAAATATAGGCTTCTCGGAGACCTCCGGGTATTATATAGGTAGCCAACTATTGTATAACATCCATAATGTTGGTGATGGCTGCTATAAATACCGATAAAATTTAGTAAAATGCAATTAATGGTCCACGAAAATCGAAACTGTTATTACTAAACGCTATATTAATATATATGCAGTAACTATATTTGCCTTGGGAGTGTGGAAAGGCGTTCCTATTAATTTACTGTAAATCGTAAAACACTCCATAAGGACTTTATAAGTTGTGGGTATTTCAAAGCGTTTATTCTGATACATATAGGCTCCTCGGAGACCTCCGGGTATTATATAGGTAGCCAACTATTGTATAACATTCATAATGTTGGTGATGGCTGCTATAAATACCGATAAAATTTAGTAAAATGCAATTAATGGTCCACGAAAATCGAAACTGTTATTACTAAACGCTATATTAATATATATGCAGTAACTATATTTGCCTTGGGAGTGTGGAAAGGCGTTCCTATTAATTTACTGTAAATCGTAAAACACTACATAAGGACTTTATAAGTTGTGGGTATTTCAAAGCGTTTATTCTGATAAAAATAAGCTCCTCGGAGACCTCCGGGTATTATATAGGTAGCCAACTATTGTATAACATTCATAATGTTGGTGATGGCTGCTATAAATACCGATAAAATTTAGTAAAATGCAATTAATGGTCCACGAAAATCGAAACTGTTATTACTAAACGCTATATTAATATATATGCAGTAACTATATTTGCCTTGGGAGTGTGGAAAGGCGTTCCTATTAATTTACTGTAAATCTTAAAACACTACATAAGGACTTTATAAGTTGTGGGTATTTCAAAGCGTTTATTCTGATAAATATAGGCTCCTCGGAGACTTCCGGGTATTATATAGGTAGCCAACTATTGTATAACATCCATAATGTTGGTGAAGGCTGCTATAAATACCGATAAAATTTAGTAAAATGCAATTAATGGTCCACGAAAATCGAAACTGTTATTACTAAACGCTATATTAATATATATGCAGTAACTATATTTGCCTTGGGAGTGTGGAAACGCGTTCCTATTAATTTACTGTAAATCGTAAAACACTCCATAAGGACTTTATAAGTTGTGGGTATTTCAAAGCGTTTATTCTGATAAATATAGGCTTCTCGGAGACCTCCGGGTATTATATAGGTAGCCAACTATTGTATAACAACCATAATGTTGGTGATGGCTGCTATAAATACCGATAAAATTTAGTAAAATGCAATTAATGGTCCACGAAAATCGAAACTGTTATTACTAAACGCTATATTAATATATATGCAGTAACTATATTTGCCTTGGGAGTGTGGAAAGGCGTTCCTATTAATTTACTGTAAATCTTAAAACACTACATAAGGACTTTATAAGTTGTGGGTATTTCAAAGCGTTTATCCTGATAAATATAAGCTTCTCGAAGATCTCCGGGTATTATATAGGTAGCCAACTATTGTATAACATTCATAATGTTGGTGATGGCTGCTATAAATACCGATAAAATTTAGTAAAATGCAATTAATGGTCCACGAAAATCGAAACTGTTATTACTAAACGCTATATTAATATATATGCAGTAACTATTTGCCTTGGGAGTGTGAAATGGCGTTCCTATTAATTTACTGTAAATCGTAAAACACTCCATAAGGACTTTATAAGTTGTGGGTATTTCAAAGCGTTTATTCTGATAAATAGAGGCTCCTCGGAGACCTCCGGGTATTATATAGGTAGCCAACTATTGTATAACATCCATAATGTTGGTGAAGGCTGCTATAAATACCGACAAAATTTAGTAAAATGCAATTAATGGTCCACGAAAATCGAAACTGTTATTACTAAAAGCTATATTAATATATATGCAGTAACTATTTGCCTTGGAGTGTGGAAACGCGTTCCTGTTAATTTACTGTAAATTGTAAAACACTCCATAAGGACTTTATAAGTTGTGGGTATTTCAAAGCGTTTATTCTGATAAATGTAAGCTTCTCGGAGACCTCCGGATATTATATAGGTAGCCAACTATTGTATAACATCCATAATGTTGGTGATGGCTGCTATAAATACCGATAAAATTTAGTAAAATGCAATTAATGGTCCACGAAAATCGAAACTGTTATTACTAAACGCTATCATATAAATAAAGGAGAACGATCCAAACGTGTGTGTCACGACAATTGCAGACGCGATGTCCCCCATTTGCGTTTGCATTCATTTCACCGTCGCCTCGATTTCGCGACCGGGGAGGAGCCCCGAGTGTCCCACTGGAGAAGAGCGGAGCCCCGGTGGCTCCCTTGGAAAAGGGCGAAGTCCCGGGGGCCCCCTTGGAGAGGTGCGAGCGTCAAGGGCCCCCTTGGAGAGGGGCGGAGTCCCAAGGGCCCCCTTGGAGAGGGGCGAAGTCCCGAGGGCCCTCTTGCAAAGGGGCAAAGTCCCGAAGGCCCCCTTGAAGAGAAGCAGGGTCCCAAGGGCCCCTTGGAGAAGGGCGGAGCCCCGATGGCTCCCTTGGAGAAGGGCGAAGTCCCGGGGCCCCCTTGGAGAGGTGCCGAGCGCCAAGGGCCCCCTTGGAGAGGGGCGAAGCCCCGAGCGTCCCCTTGGAGAGGGGCCGAGTCCCGTGGGCCCCCTTGGAGAGGGGCGGAGTCCCAAGGCCCCCTTGGAGAGGGGCGAAGTCCCGAGGGCCCCCTTGGAGAGGGGCGAAGTCCCTAAGGCTCCCTTGAAGAGAAGCGGAGTCCCAAGGGCCTCTTGGAGAGGGGCGGAGCCCCGATGGCTCCCTTGGAGAAGGGCGAAGTCCCGGGGCCCCCTTGGAGAGGTGCCGAACGCCAAGGGCCCCCTTGGAGAGGGGCGGAGTCACAAGGGCCCCCTTGGACAGGGGCGAAGTCCCGAGGGCCTCCTTGGAGAGGGGCGAAGTCCCGAAGGCCCCCTTGAAGAGAAGCGGAGTCCCAAGGGCCCCTTGGAAAGGGGCGGAGCCCCGATGGCTCCCTTGGAGAAGGGCGAAATCCCGGGGCCCCCTTGGAGAGGTGCCGAGCGCCAAGGGCCCCCTTGGAGAGGGGCGAAGCCCCGAGCGTCCCCTTGGAGAGGGGCCGAGTCCCGTGGGCCCCCTTGGAGAGGGGCGGAGTCCCAAGGGCCCCCTTGGAAAGGGGCGAAGTCCCGAGGGCCCCCTTGAAGAGAAGCGGAGTCCCAAGGGCCCCTTGGAGAGGGGCGGAGCCCCGATGGCTCCCTTGGAGAAGGGCGAAGTCCCGGGGCCTCCTTGGAGAGGGGCGGAGTCCCAAGGGCCCCCTTGGAGAGGGGAGAAGTCCCGAGGCCCCCCTTGAAGAGAAGCGGAGTCCCAAGGGCCCCTTTGGAGAGGGGCGGAGTCCTCGAAACCCCGAAGGCCCCCTTAGAGAGGGACGAAACCCCTGGAGCCCCGAGGGTTCCTTTAGAGAAGGGCGAAACCCCTGGAGCCGCGAAGGCCCCCTTGGAGAGGGACGGACCACCTAGGGCCCCTTGGAGAGGGGCGGAGCCCATTGAACCCCCTTGGAATGGCCCAACGTAATAAGCCTAAAAATGGTGGTAAATTGAATAGAATAGACCGCGCAATAGCGCGCGCAGCCCCGTTTATATTAATATATCTGCAGTAACTATATTTGCCTTGGGAGTGTGGAAAGGCGTTCCTATTAATTTACTGTAAATCGTAAAACACTACATAAGGACTTTATAAGTTGTGGGTATTTCAAAGCGTTTATTCTGATAAATATAAGCTCCTCGGAGACCTCCGGGTATTATATAGGTAGCCAACTATTGTATAACATTCATAATGTTGGTGATGGCTGCTATAAATACCGATACAATTTAGTAAAATGCAATTAATGGTCCACGAAAATCGAAACTGTTATTACTAAACGCAATATTAATATATATGCAGTAACTATATTTGCCTTGGGAGTGTGGAAAGGCGTTCCTATTAATTTACTGTAAATCGTAAAACACTCCATAAGGACTTTATAAGTTGTGGGTATTTCAAAGCGTTTATTCTGATAAATATAAGCTTCTCGGAGACCTCCGGGTATTATATAGGTAGCCAACTATTGTATAACATTCATAATGTTGGTGATGGCTGCTATAAATACCGATAAAATTTAGTAAAATGCAATTAATGGTCCACGAAAATCGAAACTGTTATTACTAAACGCTATATTAATATATATGCAGTAACTATATTTGCCTTGGGAGTGTGGAAAGGCGTTCCTATTAATTTACTGTAAATCGTAAAACACTCCATAAGGACTTTATAAGTTGTGGGTATTTCAAAGCGTTTATTCTGATAAATATAAGCTTCTCGGAGACCTCCGGGTATTATATAGGTAGCCAACTATTGTATAACATTCATAATGTTGGTGATGGCTGCTATAAATACCGATAAAATTTAGTAAAATGCAATTAATGGTCCACGAAAATCGAAACTGTTATTACTAAACGCTATATTAATATATATGCAGTAACTATATTTGCCTTGGGAGTGTGGAAAGGCGTTCCTATTAATTTACTGTAAATCGTAAAACACTACATAAGGACTTTATAAGTTGTGGGTATTTCAAAGCGTTTATTCTGATAAATATAAGCTTCCCGGAGACCTCCGGGTATTATATAGGTAGCCAACTATTGTATAACATTCATAATGTTGGTGATGGCTGCTATAAATACCGATAAAATTTAGTAAAATGCAATTAATGGTCCACGAAAATCGAAACTGTTATTACTAAACGCTATATTAATATATATGCAGTAACTATATTTGCCTTGGGAGCGTGGAAAGGCGTTCCTATTAATTTACTGTAAATCGTAAAACACTCCATAAGGACTTTATAAGTTGTGGGTATTTCAAAGCGTTTATTCTGATAAATATAAGCTTCTCGGAGACCTCCGGGTATTATATAGGTAGCCAACTATTGTATAACATTCATAATGTTGGTGATGGCTGCTATAAATACCGATAAAATTTAGTAAAATGCAATTAATGGTCCACGAAAATCGAAACTGTTATTACTAAACGCTATATTAATATATATGCAGTAACTATATTTGCCTTGGGAGTGTGGAAAGGCGTTCCTATTAATTTACTGTAAATCGTAAAACACTCCATAAGGACTTTATAAGTTGTGGGTATTTCAAAGCGTTTATTCTGATAAATATAAGCTTCTCGGAGACCTCCGGGTATTATATAGGTAGCCAACTATTGTATAACATTCATAATGTTGGTGATGGCTGCTATAAATACCGATAAAATTTAGTAAAATGCAATTAATGGTCCACGAAATCGAAACTGTTATTACTAAACGCTATATTAATATATATGCAGTAACTATATTTGCCTTGGGAGTGTGGAAAGGCGTTCCTATTAATTTACTGTAAATCTTAAAACACTACATAAGGACTTTATAAGTTGTGGGTATTTCAAAGCGTTTATTCTGATAAATATAGGCTCCTCGGAGACTTCCGGGTATTATATAGGTAGCCAACTATTGTATAACATCCATAATGTTGGTGAAGGCTGCTATAAATACCGATAAAATTTAGTAAAATGCAATTAATGGTCCACGAAAATCGAAACTGTTATTACTAAACGCTATATTAATATATATGCAGTAACTATTTGCCTTGGGAGTGTGAAATGGCGTTCCTATTAATTTACTGTAAATCGTAAAACACTCCATAAGGACTTTATAAGTTGTGGGTATTTCAAAGCGTTTATTCTGATAAATAGAGGCTCCTCGGAGACCTCCGGGTATTATATAGGTAGCCAACTATTGTATAACATCCATAATGTTGGTGAAGGCTGCTATAAATACCGACAAAATTTAGTAAAATGCAATTAATGGTCCACGAAAATCGAAACTGTTATTACTAAAAGCTATATTAATATATCGCGCCAGCGTGGCTCAGATGGTTAGAGCATCGGACTGCGGCGCGGAAGTCTGGAGTTCAAATCCCAGATCGATGCCTGGCGGGCGGCCTACCCAGTCGCTTTAAATAATTGGGAACCTGCGTTCGAAAGAACAAGGGGTAATAATGCGGCTGTCTAATGCGTGGTGCTCACCACATCACCACGTGTCATGAATTTGACACGCGACAGTCGGGTGTGAGAGCGAGGATACGGAAGCTCTAACCTTCCGCCTTGCAGGCCAAGCTCCTTCATGGGGTGTTAGTGCCTCACCATTATTATTTATATTAATATATATGCAGTAACTATTTGCCTTGGGAGTGTGGAAACGCGTTCCTGTTAATTTACTGTAAATCGTAAAACACTCCATAAGGACTTTATAAGTTGTGGGTATTTCAAAGCGTTTATTCTGATAAATGTAAGCTTCTCGGAGACCTCCGGATATTATATAGGTAGCCAACTATTGTATAACATCCATAATGTTGGTGATGGCTGCTATAAATACCGATAAAATTTAGTAAAATGCAATTAATGGTCCACGAAAATCGAAACTGTTATTACTAAACGCTATATTAATATATATGCAGTAACTATATTTGCCTTGGGAGTGTGGAAAGGCGTTCCTATTAATTTACTGTAAATCGTAAAACACTACATAAGGACTTTATAAGTTGTGGGTATTTCAAAGCGTTTATTCTGATAAATATAAGCTCCTCGGAGACCTCCGGGTATTATATAGGTAGCCAACTATTGTATAACATTCATAATGTTGGTGATGGCTGCTATAAATACCGATACAATTTAGTAAAATGCAATTAATGGTCCACGAAAATCGAAACTGTTATTACTAAACGCTATATTAATATATATGCAGTAACTATATTTGCCTTGGGAGTGTGGAAAGGCGTTCCTATTAATTTACTGTAAATCGTAAAACACTCCATAAGGACTTTATAAGTTGTGGGTATTTCAAAGCGTTTATTCTGATAAATATAAGCTTCTCGGAGACCTCCGGGTATTATATAGGTAGCCAACTATTGTATAACATTCATAATGTTGGTGATGGCTGCTATAAATACCGATACAATTTAGTAAAATGCAATTAATGGTCCACGAAAATCGAAACTGTTATTACTAAACGCTATATTAATATATATGCAGTAACTATATTTGCCTTGGGAGTGTGGAAAGGCGTTCCTATTAATTTACTGTAAATCGTAAAACACTCCATAAGGACTTTATAAGTTGTGGGTATTTCAAAGCGTTTATTCTGATAAATATAAGCTTCTCGGAGACCTCCGGGTATTATATAGGTAGCCAACTATTGTATAACATTCATAATGTTGGTGATGGCTGCTATAAATACCGATAAAATTTAGTAAAATGCAATTAATGGTCCACGAAAATCGAAACTGTTATTACTAAACGCTATATTAATATATATGCAGTAACTATATTTGCCTTGGGAGTGTGGAAAGGCGTTCCTATTAATTTACTGTAAATCGTAAAACACTACATAAGGACTTTATAAGTTGTGGGTATTTCAAAGCGTTTATTCTGATAAATATAAGCTTCCCGGAGACCTCCGGGTATTATATAGGTAGCCAACTATTGTATAACATTCATAATGTTGGTGATGGCTGCTATAAATACCGATAAAATTTAGTAAAATGCAATTAATGGTCCACGAAAATCGAAACTGTTATTACTAAACGCTATATTAATATATATGCAGTAACTATATTTGCCTTGGGAGTGTGGAAAGGCGTTCCTATTAATTTACTGTAAATCTTAAAACACTACATAAGGACTTTATAAGTTGTGGGTATTTCAAAGCGTTTATTCTGATAAATATAGGCTCCTCGGAGACTTCCGGGTATTATATAGGTAGCCAACTATTGTATAACATCCATAATGTTGGTGAAGGCTGCTATAAATACCGATAAAATTTAGTAAAATGCAATTAATGGTCCACGAAAATCGAAACTGTTATTACTAAACGCTATATTAATATATATGCAGTAACTATATTTGCCTTGGGAGTGTGGAAACGCGTTCCTATTAATTTACTGTAAATCGTAAAACACTCCATAAGGACTTTATAAGTTGTGGGTATTTCAAAGCGTTTATTCTGATAAATATAGGCTTCTCGGAGACCTCCGGGTATTATATAGGTAGCCAACTATTGTATAACATCCATAATGTTGGTGATGGCTGCTATAAATACCGATAAAATTTAGTAAAATGCAATTAATGGTCCACGAAAATCGAAACTGTTATTACTAAACGCTATATTAATATATATGCAGTAACTATATTTGCCTTGGGAGTGTGGAAAGGCGTTCCTATTAATTTACTGTAAATCTTAAAACACTACATAAGGACTTTATAAGTTGTGGGTATTTCAAAGCGTTTATTCTGATAAATATAAGCTCCTCGGAGACCTCCGGGTATTATATAGGTAGCCAACTATTGTATAACATTCATAATGTTGGTGATGGCTGCTATAAATACCGATAAAATTTAGTAAAATGCAATTAATGGTCCACGAAAATCGAAACTGTTATTACTAAACGCTATATTAATATATATGCAGTAACTATATTTGCCTTGGGAGTGTGGAAAAGCGTTCCTATTAATTTACTGTAAATCGTAAAACACTCCATAAGGACTTTATAAGTTGTAGGTATTTCAAAGCGTTTATTCTGATACATATAGGCTCCTCGGAGACCTCCGGGTATTATATAGGTAGCCAACTATTGTATAACATTCATAATGTTGGTGATGGCTGCTATAAATACCGATAAAATTTAGTAAAATGCAATTAATGGTCCACGAAAATCGAAACTGTTATTACTAAACGCTATATTAATACATATGCAGTAACTATATTTGCCTTGGGAGTGTGGAAAGGCGTTCCTATTAATTTACTGTAAATCGTAAAACACTACATAAGGACTTTATAAGTTGTGGGTATTTCAAAGCGTTTATTCTGATAAATATAAGCTTCTCGGAGACCTCCGGGTATTATATAGGTAGCCAACTATTGTATAACATTCATAATGTTGGTGATGGCTGCTATAAATACCGATAAAATTTAGTAAAATGCAATTAATGGTCCACGAAAATCGAAACTGTTATTACTAAAAGCTATATTAATATATATGCAGTAACTATTTGCCTTGGGAGTGTGGAAACGCGTTCCTATTAATTTACTGTAAATCGTAAAACACTCCATAAGGACTTTATAAGTTGTGGGTATTTCAAAGCGTTTATTCTGATAAATATAGGCTTCTCGGAGACCTCCGGGTATTATATAGGTAGCCAACTATTGTATAACATCCATAATGTTGGTGATGGCTGCTATAAATACCGATAAAATTTAGTAAAATGCAATTAATGGTCCACGAAAATCGAAACTGTTATTACTAAACGCTATATTAATATATATGCAGTAACTATATTTGCCTTGGGAGTGTGGAAAGGCGTTCCTATTAATTTACTGTAAATCGTAAAACACTCCATAAGGACTTTATAAGTTGTGGGTATTTCAAAGCGTTTATTCTGATACATATAGGCTCCTCGGAGACCTCCGGGTATTATATAGGTAGCCAACTATTGTATAACATTCATAATGTTGGTGATGGCTGCTATAAATACCGATAAAATTTAGTAAAATGCAATTAATGGTCCACGAAAATCGAAACTGTTATTACTAAACGCTATATTAATATATATGCAGTAACTATATTTGCCTTGGGAGTGTGGAAAGGCGTTCCTATTAATTTACTGTAAATCGTAAAACACTACATAAGGACTTTATAAGTTGTGGGTATTTCAAAGCGTTTATTCTGATAAATATAAGCTCCTCGGAGACCTCCGGGTATTATATAGGTAGCCAACTATTGTATAACATTCATAATGTTGGTGATGGCTGCTATAAATACCGATAAAATTTAGTAAAATGCAATTAATGGTCCACGAAAATCGAAACTGTTATTACTAAACGCTATATTAATATATATGCAGTAACTATATTTGCCTTGGGAGTGTGGAAAGGCGTTCCTATTAATTTACTGTAAATCTTAAAACACTACATAAGGACTTTATAAGTTGTGGGTATTTCAAAGCGTTTATTCTGATAAATATAGGCTCCTCGGAGACTTCCGGGTATTATATAGGTAGCCAACTATTGTATAACATCCATAATGTTGGTGAAGGCTGCTATAAATACCGATAAAATTTAGTAAAATGCAATTAATGGTCCACGAAAATCGAAACTGTTATTACTAAACGCTATATTAATATATATGCAGTAACTATATTTGCCTTGGGAGTGTGGAAACGCGTTCCTATTAATTTACTGTAAATCGTAAAACACTCCATAAGGACTTTATAAGTTGTGGGTATTTCAAAGCGTTTATTCTGATAAATATAGGCTTCTCGGAGACCTCCGGGTATTATATAGGTAGCCAACTATTGTATAACATCCATAATGTTGGTGATGGCTGCTATAAATACCGATAAAATTTAGTAAAATGCAATTAATGGTCCACGAAAATCGAAACTGTTATTACTAAACGCTATATTAATATATATGCAGTAACTATATTTGCCTTGGGAGTGTGGAAAGGCGTTCCTATTAATTTACTGTAAATCGTAAAACACTCCATAAGGACTTTATAAGTTGTGGGTATTTCAAAGCGTTTATTCTGATAAATATAAGCTTCTCGGAGACCTCCGGGTATTATATAGGTAGCCAACTATTGTATAACATCCATAATGTTGGTGAAGGCTGCTATAAATACCTATAAAATTTAGTAAAATGCAATTAATGGTCCACGAAAATCGAAACTGTTATTACTAAACGCTATATTAATATATATGCAGTAACTATATTTGCCTTGGGAGTGTGGAAAAGCGTTCCTATTAATTTACTGTAAATCGTAAAACACTCCATAAGGACTTTATAAGTTGTGGGTATTTCAAAGCGTTTATTCTGATACATATAGGCTCCTCGGAGACCTCCGGGTATTATATAGGTAGCCAACTATTGTATAACATTCATAATGTTGGTGATGGCTGCTATAAATACCGATAAAATTTAGTAAAATGCAATTAATGGTCCACGAAAATCGAAACTGTTATTACTAAACGCTATATTAATACATATGCAGTAACTATATTTGCCTTGGGAGTGTGGAAAGGCGTTCCTATTAATTTACTGTAAATCGTAAAACACTACATAAGGACTTTATAAGTTGTGGGTATTTCAAAGCGTTTATTCTGATAAATATAAGCTTCTCGGAGACCTCCGGGTATTATATAGGTAGCCAACTATTGTATAACATTCATAATGTTGGTGATGGCTGCTATAAATACCGATAAAATTTAGTAAAATGCAATTAATGGTCCACGAAAATCGAAACTGTTATTACTAAAAGCTATATTAATATATATGCAGTAACTATTTGCCTTGGGAGTGTGGAAACGCGTTCCTATTAATTTACTGTAAATCGTAAAACACTCCATAAGGACTTTATAAGTTGTGGGTATTTCAAAGCGTTTATTCTGATAAATATAGGCTTCTCGGAGACCTCCGGGTATTATATAGGTAGCCAACTATTGTATAACATCCATAATGTTGGTGATGGCTGCTATAAATACCGATAAAATTTAGTAAAATGCAATTAATGGTCCACGAAAATCGAAACTGTTATTACTAAACGCTATATTAATATATATGCAGTAACTATATTTGCCTTGGGAGTGTGGAAAGGCGTTCCTATTAATTTACTGTAAATCGTAAAACACTCCATAAGGACTTTATAAGTTGTGGGTATTTCAAAGCGTTTATTCTGATACATATAGGCTCCTCGGAGACCTCCGGGTATTATATAGGTAGCCAACTATTGTATAACATTCATAATGTTGGTGATGGCTGCTATAAATACCGATAAAATTTAGTAAAATGCAATTAATGGTCCACGAAAATCGAAACTGTTATTACTAAACGCTATATTAATATATATGCAGTAACTATATTTGCCTTGGGAGTGTGGAAAGGCGTTCCTATTAATTTACTGTAAATCGTAAAACACTACATAAGGACTTTATAAGTTGTGGATATTTCAAAGCGTTTATTCTGATAAATATAAGCTCCTCGGAGACCTCCGGGTATTATATAGGTAGCCAACTATTGTATAACATTCATAATGTTGGTGATGGCTGCTATAAATACCGATAAAATTTAGTAAAATGCAATTAATGGTCCACGAAAATCGAAACTGTTATTACTAAACGCTATATTAATATATATGCAGTAACTATATTTGCCTTGGGAGTGTGGAAAGGCGTTCCTATTAATTTACTGTAAATCTTAAAACACTACATAAGGACTTTATAAGTTGTGGGTATTTCAAAGCGTTTATTCTGATAAATATAGGCTCCTCGGAGACTTCCGGGTATTATATAGGTAGCCAACTATTGTATAACATCCATAATGTTGGTGAAGGCTGCTATAAATACCGATAAAATTTAGTAAAATGCAATTAATGGTCCACGAAAATCGAAACTGTTATTACTAAACGCTATATTAATATATATGCAGTAACTATATTTGCCTTGGGAGTGTGGAAACGCGTTCCTATTAATTTACTGTAAATCGTAAAACACTCCATAAGGACTTTATAAGTTGTGGGTATTTCAAAGCGTTTATTCTGATAAATATAGGCTTCTCGGAGACCTCCGGGTATTATATAGGTAGCCAACTATTGTATAACATCCATAATGTTGGTGATGGCTGCTATAAATACCGATAAAATTTAGTAAAATGCAATTAATGGTCCACGAAAATCGAAACTGTTATTACTAAACGCTATATTAATATATATGCAGTAACTATATTTGCCTTGGGAGTGTGGAAAGGCGTTCCTATTAATTTACTGTAAATCGTAAAACACTCCATAAGGACTTTATAAGTTGTGGGTATTTCAAAGCGTTTATTCTGATAAATATAAGCTTCTCGGAGACCTCCGGGTATTATATAGGTAGCCAACTATTGTATAACATCCATAATGTTGGTGAAGGCTGCTATAAATACCTATAAAATTTAGTAAAATGCAATTAATGGTCCACGAAAATCGAAACTGTTATTACTAAACGCTATATTAATATATATGCAGTAACTATATTTGCCTTGGGAGTGTGGAAAGGCGTTCCTATTAATTTACTGTAAATCTTAAAACACTACATAAGGACTTTATAAGTTGTGGGTATTTCAAAGCGTTTATCCTGATAAATATAAGCTTCTCGAAGATCTCCGGGTATTATATAGGTAGCCAACTATTGTATAACATTCATAATGTTGGTGATGGCTGCTATAAATACCGATAAAATTTAGTAAAATGCAATTAATGGTCCACGAAAATCGAAACTGTTATTACTAAACGCTATATTAATATATATGCAGTAACTATTTGCCTTGGGAGTGTGAAATGGCGTTCCTATTAATTTACTGTAAATCGTAAAACACTCCATAAGGACTTTATAAGTTGTGGGTATTTCAAAGCGTTTATTCTGATAAATAGAGGCTCCTCGGAGACCTCCGGGTATTATATAGGTAGCCAACTATTGTATAACATCCATAATGTTGGTGAAGGCTGCTATAAATACCGACAAAATTTAGTAAAATGCAATTAATGGTCCACGAAAATCGAAACTGTTATTACTAAAAGCTATATTAATATATATGCAGTAACTATTTGCCTTGGGAGTGTGGAAACGCGTTCCTGTTAATTTACTGTAAATTGTAAAACACTCCATAAGGACTTTATAAGTTGTGGGTATTTCAAAGCGTTTATTCTGATAAATGTAAGCTTCTCGGAGACCTCCGGATATTATATAGGTAGCCAACTATTGTATAACATCCATAATGTTGGTGATGGCTGCTATAAATACCGATAAAATTTAGTAAAATGCAATTAATGGTCCACGAAAATCGAAACTGTTATTACTAAACGCTATATTAATATATATGCAGTAACTATATTTGCCTTGGGAGTGTGGAAAGGCGTTCCTATTAATTTACTGTAAATCGTAAAACACTACATAAGGACTTTATAAGTTGTGGGTATTTCAAAGCGTTTATTCTGATAAATATAAGCTCCTCGGAGACCTCCGGGTATTATATAGGTAGCCAACTATTGTATAACATTCATAATGTTGGTGATGGCTGCTATAAATACCGATACAATTTAGTAAAATGCAATTAATGGTCCACGAAAATCGAAACTGTTATTACTAAACGCTATATTAATATATATGCAGTAACTATATTTGCCTTGGGAGTGTGGAAAGGCGTTCCTATTAATTTACTGTAAATCGTAAAACACTCCATAAGGACTTTATAAGTTGTGGGTATTTCAAAGCGTTTATTCTGATAAATATAAGCTTCTCGGAGACCTCCGGGTATTATATAGGTAGCCAACTATTGTATAACATTCATAATGTTGGTGATGGCTGCTATAAATACCGATAAAATTTAGTAAAATGCAATTAATGGTCCACGAAAATCGAAACTGTTATTACTAAACGCTATATTAATATATATGCAGTAACTATATTTGCCTTGGGAGTGTGGAAAGGCGTTCCTATTAATTTACTGTAAATCGTAAAACACTACATAAGGACTTTATAAGTTGTGGGTATTTCAAAGCGTTTATTCTGATAAATATAAGCTTCCCGGAGACCTCCGGGTATTATATAGGTAGCCAACTATTGTATAACATTCATAATGTTGGTGATGGCTGCTATAAATACCGATAAAATTTAGTAAAATGCAATTAATGGTCCACGAAAATCGAAACTGTTATTACTAAACGCTATATTAATATATATGCAGTAACTATATTTGCCTTGGGAGCGTGGAAAGGCGTTCCTATTAATTTACTGTAAATCGTAAAACACTCCATAAGGACTTTATAAGTT
Organism: Agriotes lineatus; assembly: GCA_940337035.1. Taxonomy (NCBI): domain Eukaryota; kingdom Metazoa; phylum Arthropoda; class Insecta; order Coleoptera; family Elateridae; genus Agriotes; species Agriotes lineatus. Next base: position 28,234,635 of record OW679201.1, on the reverse strand, counting down.
GTGGGTATTTCAAAGCGTTTATTCTGATAAATATAAGCTTCTCGGAGACCTCCGGGTATTATATAGGTAGCCAACTATTGTATAACATTCATAATGTTGGTGATGGCTGCTATAAATACCGATAAAATTTAGTAAAATGCAATTAATGGTCCACGAAAATCGAAACTGTTATTACTAAACGCTATATTAATATATATGCAGTAACTATATTTGCCTTGGGAGTGTGGAAAGGCGTTCCTATTAATTTACTGTAAATCGTAAAACACTCCATAAGGACTTTATAAGTTGTGGGTATTTCAAAGCGTTTATTCTGATAAATATAAGCTTCTCGGAGACCTCCGGGTATTATATAGGTAGCCAACTATTGTATAACATTCATAATGTTGGTGATGGCTGCTATAAATACCGATAAAATTTAGTAAAATGCAATTAATGGTCCACGAAAATCGAAACTGTTATTACTAAACGCTATATTAATATATATGCAGTAACTATATTTGCCTTGGGAGTGTGGAAAGGCGTTCCTATTAATTTACTGTAAATCTTAAAACACTACATAAGGACTTTATAAGTTGTGGGTATTTCAAAGCGTTTATTCTGATAAATATAGGCTCCTCGGAGACTTCCGGGTATTATATAGGTAGCCAACTATTGTATAACATCCATAATGTTGGTGAAGGCTGCTATAAATACCGATAAAATTTAGTAAAATGCAATTAATGGTCCACGAAAATCGAAACTGTTATTACTAAACGCTATATTAATATATATGCAGTAACTATTTGCCTTGGGAGTGTGAAATGGCGTTCCTATTAATTTACTGTAAATCGTAAAACACTCCATAAGGACTTTATAAGTTGTGGGTATTTCAAAGCGTTTATTCTGATAAATAGAGGCTCCTCGGAGACCTCCGGGTATTATATAGGTAGCCAACTATTGTATAACATCCATAATGTTGGTGAAGGCTGCTATAAATACCGACAAAATTTAGTAAAATGCAATTAATGGTCCACGAAAATCGAAACTGTTATTACTAAAAGCTATATTAATATATATGCAGTAACTATTTGCCTTGGGAGTGTGGAAACGCGTTCCTGTTAATTTACTGTAAATCGTAAAACACTCCATAAGGACTTTATAAGTTGTGGGTATTTCAAAGCGTTTATTCTGATAAATGTAAGCTTCTCGGAGACCTCCGGATATTATATAGGTAGCCAACTATTGTATAACATCCATAATGTTGGTGATGGCTGCTATAAATACCGATAAAATTTAGTAAAATGCAATTAATGGTCCACGAAAATCGAAACTGTTATTACTAAACGCTATATTAATATATATGCAGTAACTATATTTGCCTTGGGAGTGTGGAAAGGCGTTCCTATTAATTTACTGTAAATCGTAAAACACTACATAAGGACTTTATAAGTTGTGGGTATTTCAAAGCGTTTATTCTGATAAATATAAGCTCCTCGGAGACCTCCGGGTATTATATAGGTAGCCAACTATTGTATAACATTCATAATGTTGGTGATGGCTGCTATAAATACCGATACAATTTAGTAAAATGCAATTAATGGTCCACGAAAATCGAAACTGTTATTACTAAACGCTATATTAATATATATGCAGTAACTATATTTGCCTTGGGAGTGTGGAAAGGCGTTCCTATTAATTTACTGTAAATCGTAAAACACTCCATAAGGACTTTATAAGTTGTGGGTATTTCAAAGCGTTTATTCTGATAAATATAAGCTTCTCGGAGACCTCCGGGTATTATATAGGTAGCCAACTATTGTATAACATTCATAATGTTGGTGATGGCTGCTATAAATACCGATAAAATTTAGTAAAATGCAATTAATGGTCCACGAAAATCGAAACTGTTATTACTAAACGCTATATTAATATATATGCAGTAACTATATTTGCCTTGGGAGTGTGGAAAGGCGTTCCTATTAATTTACTGTAAATCGTAAAACACTCCATAAGGACTTTATAAGTTGTGGGTATTTCAAAGCGTTTATTCTGATAAATATAAGCTTCTCGGAGACCTCCGGGTATTATATAGGTAGCCAACTATTGTATAACATTCATAATGTTGGTGATGGCTGCTATAAATACCGATAAAATTTAGTAAAATGCAATTAATGGTCCACGAAAATCGAAACTGTTATTACTAAACGCTATATTAATATATATGCAGTAACTATATTTGCCTTGGGAGTGTGGAAAGGCGTTCCTATTAATTTACTGTAAATCGTAAAACACTACATAAGGACTTTATAAGTTGTGGGTATTTCAAAGCGTTTATTCTGATAAATATAAGCTTCCCGGAGACCTCCGGGTATTATATAGGTAGCCAACTATTGTATAACATTCATAATGTTGGTGATGGCTGCTATAAATACCGATAAAATTTAGTAAAATGCAATTAATGGTCCACGAAAATCGAAACTGTTATTACTAAACGCTATATTAATATATATGCAGTAACTATATTTGCCTTGGGAGCGTGGAAAGGCGTTGCTATTAATTTACTGTAAATCGTAAAACACTCCATAAGGACTTTATAAGTTGTGGGTATTTCAAAGCGTTTATTCTGATAAATATAAGCTTCTCGGAGACCTCCGGGTATTATATAGGTAGCCAACTATTGTATAACATTCATAATGTTGGTGATGGCTGCTATAAATACCGATAAAATTTAGTAAAATGCAATTAATGGTCCACGAAAATCGAAACTGTTATTACTAAACGCTATATTAATATATATGCAGTAACTATATTTGCCTTGGGAGTGTGGAAAGGCGTTCCTATTAATTTACTGTAAATCGTAAAACACTCCATAAGGACTTTATAAGTTGTGGGTATTTCAAAGCGTTTATTCTGATAAATATAAGCTTCTCGGAGACCTCCGGGTATTATATAGGTAGCCAACTATTGTATAACATTCATAATGTTGGTGATGGCTGCTATAAATACCGATAAAATTTAGTAAAATGCAATTAATGGTCCACGAAAATCGAAACTGTTATTACTAAACGCTATATTAATATATATGCAGTAACTATATTTGCCTTGGGAGTGTGGAAAGGCGTTCCTATTAATTTACTGTAAATCTTAAAACACTACATAAGGACTTTATAAGTTGTGGGTATTTCAAAGCGTTTATTCTGATAAATATAGGCTCCTCGGAGACTTCCGGGTATTATATAGGTAGCCAACTATTGTATAACATCCATAATGTTGGTGAAGGCTGCTATAAATACCGATAAAATTTAGTAAAATGCAATTAATGGTCCACGAAAATCGAAACTGTTATTACTAAACGCTATATTAATATATATGCAGTAACTATATTTGCCTTGGGAGTGTGGAAAGGCGTTCCTATTAATTTACTGTAAATCTTAAAACACTACATAAGGACTTTATAAGTTGTGGGTATTTCAAAGCGTTTATTCTGATAAATATAAGCTTCTCGGAGACCTCTGGGTATTATATAGGTAGCCAACTATTGTATAACATTCATAATGTTGGTGATGGCTGCTATAAATACCGATAAAATTTAGTAAAATGCAATTAATGGTCCACGAAAATCGAAACTGTTATTACTAAACGCTATATTAATATATATGCAGTAACTATATTTGCCTTGGGAGTGTGGAAAGGCGTTCCTATTAATTTACTGTAAATCGTAAAACACTCCATAAGGACTTTATAAGTTGTGGGTATTTCAAAGCGTTTATTCTGATAAATATAAGCTTCTCGGAGACCTCCGGGTATTATATAGGTAGCCAACTATTGTATAACATTCATAATGTTGGTGATGGCTGCTATAAATACCGATAAAATTTAGTAAAATGCAATTAATGGTCCACGAAAATCGAAACTGTTATTACTAAACGCTATATTAATATATATGCAGTAACTATATTTGCCTTGGGAGTGTGGAAAGGCGTTCCTATTAATTTACTGTAAATCTTAAAACACTACATAAGGACTTTATAAGTTGTGGGTATTTCAAAGCGTTTATTCTGATAAATATAAGCTCCTCGGAGACCTCCGGGTATTATATAGTTAGCCAACTATTGTATAACATTCATAATGTTGGTGATGGCTGCTATAAATACCGATAAAATTTAGTAAAATGCAATTAATGGTCCACGAAAATCGAAACTGTTATTACTAAACGCTATATTAATATATATGCAGTAACTATTTGCCTTGCGAGTGTGGAATGGCGTTCCTATTAATTTACTGTAAATCGTAAAACACTCCATAAGGACTTTATAAGTTGTGGGTATTTCAAAGCGTTTATTCTGATAAATATAGGCTCCTCGAAGACTTCCGGGTATTATATAGGTAGCCAACTATTGTATAACATCCATAATGTTGGTGAAGGCTGCTATAAATACCGATAAAATTTAGTAAAATGCAATTAATGGTCCACGAAAATCGAAACTGTTATTACTAAACGCTATATTAATATATATGCAGTAACTATATTTGCCTTGGGAGTGTGGAAAGGCGTTCCTATTAATTTACTGTAAATCTTAAAACACTACATAAGGACTTTATAAGTTGTGGGTATTTCAAAGCGTTTATTCTGATAAATATAAGCTCCTCGGAGACCTCCGGGTATTATATAGGTAGCCAACTATTGTATAACATTCATAATGTTGGTGATGGCTGCTATAAATACCGATAAAATTTAGTAAAATGTAATTAATGGTCCACGAAAATCGAAACTGTTATTACTAAACGCTATATTAATATATATGCAGTAACTATATTTGCCTTGGGAGTGTGGAAAAGCGTTCCTATTAATTTACTGTAAATCGTAAAACACTCCACAAGGACTTTATAAGTTGTGGGTATTTCAAAGCGTTTATTCTGATACATATAGGCTCCTCGGAGACCTCCGGGTATTATATAGGTAGCCAACTATTGTATAACATTCATAATGTTGGTGATGGCTGCTATAAATACCGATAAAATTTAGTAAAATGCAATTAATGGTCCACGAAAATCGAAACTGTTATTACTAAACGCTATATTAATATATATGCAGTAACTATATTTGCCTTGGGAGTGTGGAAAGGCGTTCCTATTAATTTACTGTAAATCGTAAAACACTACATAAGGACTTTATAAGTTGTGGGTATTTCAAAGCGTTTATTCTGATAAATATAAGCTTCCCGGAGACCTCCGGGTATTATATAGGTAGCCAACTATTGTATAACATTCATAATGTTGGTGATGGCTGCTATAAATACCGATAAAATTTAGTAAAATGCAATTAATGGTCCACGAAAATCGAAACTGTTATTACTAAACGCTATATTAATATATATGCAGTAACTATATTTGCCTTGGGAGCGTGGAAAGGCGTTCCTATTAATTTACTGTAAATCGTAAAACACTCCATAAGGACTTTATAAGTTGTGGGTATTTCAAAGCGTTTATTCTGATAAATATAAGCTTCTCGGAGACCTCCGGGTATTATATAGGTAGCCAACTATTGTATAACATTCATAATGTTGGTGATGGCTGCTATAAATACCGATAAAATTTAGTAAAATGCAATTAATGGTCCACGAAAATCGAAACTGTTATTACTAAACGCTATATTAATATATATGCAGTAACTATATTTGCCTTGGGAGTGTGGAAAGGCGTTCCTATTAATTTACTGTAAATCGTAAAACACTCCATAAGGACTTTATAAGTTGTGGGTATTTCAAAGCGTTTATTCTGATAAATATAAGCTTCTCGGAGACCTCCGGGTATTATATAGGTAGCCAACTATTGTATAACATTCATAATGTTGGTGATGGCTGCTATAAATACCGATAAAATTTAGTAAAATGCAATTAATGGTCCACGAAAATCGAAACTGTTATTACTAAACGCTATATTAATATATATGCAGTAACTATTTTAGCGTATGGAATGTATACAATACGATCACAGTAAAAGATTACAAAAAAAACAAAGCACAATACAATACAATATACATCTATATCTCAATGTCTAAATTACTTAGCCGTAACTATTTGCTTGGGAGTGTGGAAATGTGTTCCTATTAATTTTCTGTAACTCGTAAAACACTCCATAAGGACTTTATAAGTTGTGGTTATTTCTAAGCGTTTATTCTGATAAATATAAGCTTCCCGGAGACCCCCGGGTATTATATAGGTAGCCAACTATTGTATAACATCCATAATGACGGTGATGGCTGCTATAAATACCGATAAAATACAATTAATGGTCCACGAAAATCGAAACTGTTCCTACTAAACGCTGTATTAACACATATGCAGGAAATAATTGCTAGGAAGTGTGGCAATGTGTTCCTATTAATCTACTGTAACTCGTAAGGATTTTATAAGTTTCTGCATCGATGTGGTTATTTCTAAGCGTTTATTCTAATCAAGATAAGCTTCTCTGAGAGAGAAACTTGCAGGTTTTATAGTAAATAAAAAATACAATTTATCTAACTCCATCGGCGTCACAAGGCAACCGACTTTTAATTGTTAGGTTCCAAAAAGTCGAATGTCTCACCATAATGTACGGAATAGCTTTATATTAATAATTTGCCAATTCTGCTAACACAAATCATGCTGCTAACACTCACCGTTCGCTTTGGCTGCTTTTTGAGCTTCCCATTAATTGAATATGGCACCTAATAAGCTACTGAAGCCATTATTTTAACTAAATTGATATAGAAATGAGGGCTAGGAATTTTTAGGAAATAAAAAATACAATTTATCTAACTTTTAATTGTTAGGTTTCAAAAAATCGAATGTGTCACCGTAATGTACGGAATAGCTTTATATTAATAATTTGCCAATTCTACTAACACAAATAATGCTGCTAGCACTCACCGTTTGCTTTGGCAAATGCAAAATTAATTGCTGAAGATGCTTAGGCTAACGTCTATTTCACTCTGTGGTAACTTTATATGCAAAAACACATTTAAGAAGCATTATGATCAAAGTTTTGCATCTTTGGTGTTAAAAAGTCATCTAGAGGATATTGCAGCTTTTCGAAATTTGTATTTATAACTAAGAAATTGTCACTCGGAGCACGGGGCAATTAGAATTGTTAATATAAACAATTTATTTATTTATTTATTTAGCGTATGGCTACACACACAGATAATTATAACATATATAAATTTCAGTCATAATAAAATATATAAAATTTCATGTATAACTAGATAACATAATAGTTATGCAGTTTTACAGAAAACATAGGATACTAAAGGTAATTATCGTTTAAAGTTGAATGTCCAAGTTGTTTATCCAGTCAATAGCGTCTGGTGTAGCATTGAGAATATCCTCTCTAGTGCCAGTGAAGGCTCTTCGTCTGCATTCGAATGCGATGTGCTGAACCGTTTGTCTCTCTACACCGCAGTCGCACTCTGGTGTTGGAATTAAGCCCCACTTGTGATAGGAGTCTGCACACCTTCCATGGTTTGTTCGGATTCTGTTAAGCGCAGCCCTGGTTTGGCGTGGCAGTTTGAATCCGTGGGGTGGCTGTCTTGTATCCAGGAGGGGTTGCCATTCGTGTGGAGCAAGCGAGTTCCACTCGTTTTCCCATGATATCTCCCAGTTATAGGCAGTTTCTAGGAGAATGTTCGCGGTTTTACAGCTGGTAGTCTAGATTTGAGACGGTGGAACTGAGTGCTGTTGATATCATCGTGTATTGGCAGATCAGGATTACCGTTAATTCTTTTGTATAAACAATTTACAACTACCAGGCAGCAGTTGCAGCAATTCTTTGATGTCTGGTATTTATATCAGAAAAATTTTCAATGGCAAATGCAAATTAAATTGCAAAAGATGCTCAGGCTAACGTCTATTTCACTCTCTGGTAACTCTATATGCTAAAAACACCTTTAAGAAGCATTATGATCAAAGTTCTGTATCTTTGATGTTAAAAAGTCGTCTAGAGGATATTGCAGCTTTTCGAAATTTGTATTTATAACTAAGAAATTGTTACTCAGAGCACGGGTCAATTAGAATTGTTAATATAAACAATTTACAACTACCGGGCAGCAGTTGCAGCAATTCTTTGATGTCTGGTATTTATATCAGAAAAATTTTCAAATGTAAATGCAAAATAAATTGCAAAAGATGCTCAGGCTAACGTCTATTTCACTCTCTGGTAACTCTATATGCTAAAAACACCTTTAAGAAGCATTATGATCAAAGTTCTGTATCTTTGATGTTAAAAAGTCGTCTAGAGGATATTGCAGCTTTTCGAAATTTGTATTTATAACTAAGAAATTGTTACTCAGAGCACCGGGCAATTAGAATTGTTAATGTAAACAATTTACAACTACCGGGCAGCAGTTGCAGCAATTCTTTGATGTCTGGTATTTATATCAGAAAAATTTTCAATGGCAAATGCAAATTAAATTTCAAAAGATGCTCAGGCTAACGTCTATTTCACTCTGTGGTAACTTTAAGTGCTAAAAACATCTTTAAGAATCTTTATGAGCAAAGTTCTGCATCTTTGATGTTAAAAAGTCGTCTACATGAGATTGCAGCTTTTCGAAATTTGTATTTATAACTAAGAAATTGTTGCTCGGATCATGGGGCAATTAGGGGTGTTAATAAAAACAATTTACAACTACCAGGAAGCAGTTGCAGCAATTCTTCAGTGTCTGGAATTTATATCAGAACAATTTTCCATGGCGAATGCAAAATCAATTCGAGAAGATCCTCAGGCCAACGTCTATTTCACTCTGTGGTAGCTTTAAGTGCTAAAAACATCTTTAAGAATCTTTATGAGCAAAGTTATGTAGCTTTGATGTGTTAAAACTTTGTCTAGAAAATATTGTAGCGTTGCGAAACTTGTATTTATGCCTAGGAAAACGTTTCTCGGTGCATGGGGCAAGTAGGGGTGTTAATATGCACAATTTAGAACAACCCAAAAGCAGTTGCAGCAATTCTTTGAAGTCTGGTATTTATATCAGTACTATGTTTAATGGCGTATGGAGAATCAATAGCATAAGATGCTCAGGCTAAGTCGTCTAGACTCTAGAGGATATTGCAGTTTTTCGAAATTTGTATTTATAACTAGAAAATTGTTACTCGGAGCATGGGGTAATTAGAGGTGATAATATATACAATTTACAACTACCGGGAAGCAGTTGCATCAATTCTTCGATGTTTGGAATTTATATCAGAAAAGTTTTCCATGGCGAATGCAAAATCAATTGGAGAAGATCCTCAGGCCAACGTCTATTTCACTCTGTGGTAACTTTATATGCTAAAACCACCTTTAAGAAGCATTATCATCTAAGTTCTGTATCTTTTATGTTAAAACGTTCTCTAGAGTTTAGTAAGCGTCCCAAGATTTGTATTTATACCTAGGAAATTGTTATTCGGTACATTTGGCAATAAGGGTTGTTACTATGCACAATTTACAACTATCGGGAAAAGTTGTAGCAGTTCTTCGATGTGTGGTATTTATATCAAAATGGTATGTAAAAGCGAATGGAGAATCCATGGCAGAAGGTGCTCAGGCTAACGTCTAAGTATTGCTTTCCGCAGAGGGGAGTTAATATGTATAATTTAATACTACCAGAAAGCCGTTCTGACAATTCTTCCTTGACTGGTATTTATATCAGAAGCATGTTCACTGGCGAATGCAAAATCAATAGCAGAAGATACTCAGGCTAACGTCTATTCCAGTCTGTGGTAACTTTATGTGCTGTAACTTTGACGTTAAAATGTCTAGAGGATACGTTAGCGTTCCAAAGTTTGTATTTATACCAAGGAAATTGTTACTCTCTGCATGGGGCAATTAGGGGTGTTAATATAAACAATTTAAAACTACCGGAAAGCAGATAATACAATTTTGAACAAAAACGGAGGTCCCATCTCCTACTCTGATTGCATAGGACACGCCATTCCTGGTTAATGTGAGGGAGCGCTGACTTTCACTAGTGATTTGGTGATGAACATATCTTCCGCTAACTTTGTCGGGTTAGGCTGTCTCTTCAAGGCTATCAAAGGGGACAGCTTAGTTGTCAAAATACGTATTTAGTGGTTGTTATATATTTGTGTGGTTAGGGGCTTTCAATTAATTGTGTCAGATTCAAACCACCGGCTCCAGCAGCCTTTTAGTTAAGCACTAATAATTTTTAAAAAAATTTTAATTACCTACGCTACACAAAATGTAACTGTGACAGCAGAAAAACCTGTGGAACGCTACAAATAGTATCAATCGCTGTAAAGAAAACCTTTTAAAATTGAAAAAACATATCAAGTCTGGTGTCTGAAAAATATAGGTAAATAAAATTCAATAAAATCGCATATTTATAAATGATCACAATTTACAGCTTTTTATTATATTTAAAAAAAACCTGATAAATATGTGGTATCTTAAAAAAAGCGACCACATTGTTGAAACGAGAGCATTTTGTTAAAAATGGTGTGATTGTCCCTACACTACACCTTACCGTAGCGTATTTAAAACTCTTTCATTCATAACCTTATTTCCTACGAAAATTATCTGATGCCAGAGAAAATCTTGCTCCTAGGTGCGTTATCAAATTTTGAAAATATAAAATTTGAACACAACTGGTCTCCTTATTTGTGTCGTAGTCCACATATAGCATATGTTTCTTAGGACACATTTTCTCAAGAATTTTAATTTTTGCACAATTAGAACAGTGGTTTTAAGCATTATTATTATAAAGAAGTTTTAAATGACATAATAGTTATTTACTATACAAGTGGGATAACAGCATCATTAATATACGTGTGTGTAAGTTACAAACGAGTGCGTAGCACGAGTTATTTAAGCACACAAGTATATTAATGATGCATTATCACACATGTATTGTACAAAATTTTATCTACGACTGCCTAAAATTGAGAAAAGTGCATTAAGAGAAATGTCAGATGTCATTTTCAAAAATATTTTAGAAGGCAAATGTCATTATGTCATTCATTTGACACTATTTCAGTTACGTAATGAAGTCATTACACAACTCAGTTGCGTAATGAAACCATTACATAACTGAGTGGTGTAATGAGCTTCATTACCTAACTGAAATAGTGTCAAATGAGTGACGTAATGCGTTACTTATCCCACTGGAGTAGATAAAAGTATTTTAATATTTTTGCCTTTTTCTATTTCCTGTTAACAACTGTACCAAAAGGAAAGGGTAGAAGCAAAAATCTTTCGTAACATAAAATATCTAAACTTTATTACCAAAAACATTAAATCTCTTAAAATATTTGTGCAATTACAACATATTAACACCTCCCACGATATGTACAGGTCTTCCTTTATACTTCTTAGAAACGTCCTCTTCAATTTGTTCTTGTAAAATCTTAGTATTCTTAATTACCAGGTTAACCATAGGCTGTATATTTTTCACTTGCACTCTTGCGTCTCCAATTTTATCCTCCAATATTTTCTTTGTTGCCTTCAAGCGCTCCACAACAGCCAATTTCTGATTCAAACTGGCCGTCAGCATATCCAAATACCTCGGCGAATGCTTTATATTGTGCAAATGCTGCGTTCTCTTATTCACAAGTTCGTTCAAAGCGATGCGCACACAATCGACCATGACTGTAATGCTCTCCACAGTCTGCATTTGCACTATAGAAGCTGCATCTTGCATTTGGGACATAGATAACAAATCGGTTTCATTGGACATCTCAAAGAGTCGCATCGAGAGGAATGCTTCAAGTTCAATCAAATCATTGAGAAACTGGTCTCGTGTTGTCGGGTTGTCAAGCAGAGTGAAAGCGTCGTTGCCATGTGCTACACCTCCATCAATACCAGACTTTTCTACCACTATTCCGGATTCCTCCAAACTGACTCCTAAATCAGCATGTTCTACAATTTCAAAGCCTTCGTCAGTTGTAAGATTTCCCCAATCGATTTCGCCTTGCTCGACGGTGATTTCATCAAAATTGTTAGTATCGAAATTAAAATCATCACCGAAATCTATACCCCCATCATTTTTAAGTTCTTCTACATCATCGTCTGTTAGTTTAAAATCAGGCAATTCGACGGATACCGGTTTTTCCCCATATGTGTATTCGTACGTCGTAGTATTGCCCTGTTTTATGACATATTTAAGCAACGTGAGCACATTAACGTCACTGTTGTCTCCCAAGTGGAATTTCATAAATGCAGTGTACAAATCTGCTGCCGATTCAACCATTTTTGTTTTAGTTGCTGCTTGGTCATATATCTGTGGTAGCTCGTTCAACAAATCCAACAGCTCCCTCTTAATTTTAGTGCCGGATATTCCCAGATGTTTGCAAGTGTTGCTAAACTCATTGAGAGTGGCGGTTTCGGTTTTCGTGTAATCCTTAATCTTCTTCTCACATTCGACGACCACCTGTTCGAACTTCGCAATTTGCTTCCGCAAGCTGGGCACTTCAAAATTGACATTGCGAATTAGCATCTGGGCCGCCTCAGCCAGGTATAAACTTTCACGCTGATACAGCTGCACGATATCCTGCCAGTCCTTCATGCGCTGCGAACCGTAACGGCCAAATAAGTTTTTGGTGTCCGCCTCGGTCTCCTTCAGGATTTCTATTATCTTCAGGCAATGGAAGTAGTTTATGTGCTGACCGGAAAGCAACTTCACGATGCCTTCATGCTCGGGCATGTCTTGGATAGCATTGTTGATCTTTTCGCGAACTTTCAAGATATTGTTTTGCCAGTCTTTACCTACATGCCTCCTGCTTACTAACCAATCCAGTAATTTAGTGGTGTTGATGTCTATAGGGATGTTTTGCTCGTCCATTGCGATGTTTATTGCTGTAATTCAATTAACATATGGATTAAAACATACGTGAAAAATAATTATTTTGAACTTAACCTCACATTCCTACCTGTCAGAAATTTGATTTGCACACGCGTCGCAAGATATATAGGGAAATTCAAAAGTAATGGCACTTTTCTGCTATGGAATTAAAGCAATACATTTTATTTCAATTCCTTTAAAAATGCAATTAGTAACAACATTGTCAAAACATATTAACGAACGGAGCTAAATTGTCTTTAAATTCTACATTTTTCCTTAAATGTTTTTTGAAATTATTTAAAAATACTGTAGTAGTCAATAAATTCGGGCAATTTTTTTTATCCAGTGTAATTTGCGCGTTTTATAATTAACACAGAATTTAGTTACCCTATATCATATTCGAGGTTAGCAAGTTAGGTTTTGCGTCAGTCTGTGTCCAATAACCTAACTTGCTAACCTAGAATTTGATATAAACTGACACGAATAACATGTAATGACACTACAGTAATTTACTTAATCAGGATTAAAAACTACTTAAGCCAAAATCGCAGCAAAAGTTGGCCCGAATTTATTGACGACAGTATATGCAGGAAAGCTACAATTTTTAGATCTGTTCTCTAATTTCCCAATGAGTTCCAATTTCTCTATTACGACAAAAGGTTTATTGACAAAATGCAAAAGCAGAAAAAATATGTTTAACTTCAACAGATAACATTAAATTTTATGATAAATTTTGTGGCTACAAGCAATGAATCCAAAATACTAATTTTCTACAAAATGGGGGCTACTATCATTTTATACTCATAGTTGTTTTTTGAGTATTTAAAAAAAATATGAATAATAGAACGCATAAACAGGCTTTAGAGTTTATAATTTTTATACAGAAAGCAAAAATATGCTCTTTGAGAATTCCAAAAATGTAATTTAATTCAATATTGACTTTTATGTTGAATTTCGTTAGGTATACAACATACACTTCGGGTCAGAAAGATACCTTAAAGGTTTTTCTAAAATATTTTATCAAAACTGTAGAGGTTATCATACAAGTTTTCAGCTTTAAATTAAGCAAAAAGCTTTTACATATCACATTTTATATCAAGTCCGTTTGAACCGTTGTTAAATTTTACAGAATGTTTATGTAAAATTTTGTTAAAATATGTAATACCGATGATGCTACAAAAATGACAATAAATTTATGAACACATTTTTCGTAAATTATTTAGAACATATTGCGACAGACTGTCTGTATTTGAATTGACCTTTCGTCTGGATGTGCCTCGTTCGTTAACTTAGTAACCAAGAGTTTGTTATTTTGCTTCGATTGATTAGACTCAGAACACCTTTGCTAAATTATGTATATTATCTTTAGTATAACATCCCATTTTTGTAAATACGTTTAATGCTAAAACGTATATACTATTGCAACCAAACAACACTAGGACAACTTTTAAGTCCACTAGCTATGGATTTTTATTATTTTAGTTGATTAAATGACCTTCACTGTTATGCAATTAATGCAAACCTGCCATATATTTTAGATCAAAATCTGCAATATGAAACAATTATAAAACGAAATAAATGTGCAATTTGCCGAATAGTTATACATTTTTTAAGAAATAAATAATCCTAGTTCTTGAAACTAGACTTACTCTAGGCATGATTGACAGTGGCGTTTTGATGTAATTATAAATTTATTCACATCTTAGTTTCTAACTAAAAATTCAGATTTACAATGCTAAAAATCGTCTTAGTATTTATGTAGCAATAGTAAATTAATTATAGGGAAATAAAACATTCAAATTAATAGACGCTCTTGGGTTGCTAACCGCCTATAAGCAGTTTCGGGACTCGTCCGACACGCTAGTGACTGGCCTGTCTAGGTTAAAGTACCTCTGCGACGGGAAAGTTCAGCATTTAGCCTTAGTGATATATTCCGAAGTAGTCTGGGAGCAGATTTTCGAGGTATTCTTTGGTACCAAGAATTAGCAAGCCCAAGGGATCATTTAGGTTCATAAAAGGTGTTAGAGTTCTGCAGGGCTTCTTCTTGTAGGTTTGTTGACACAAGTATGTCGGACCAGCGGTAGTGCGCTTTGCTAGTTAAGGCAAAGTCGAGATCGGTGCGGCGGGCTCGTTTCGCTGAAGGAAACGGTGCTTCAGGTGTCAGATTTGACAAAACTTGCTTTTGGGCTGAACTAGCTCAGTCTGCTCTAACTGCAGGCTGGTGGACCTAAGCCCCCCTTGGGGCTTGTAGGAAGAGTAGGCCACACTAGTGCAATGTTGCCAACCCTACTTGGCCCAGTATCGGTAGAAAACTTCAGAACTTTTCTGTAGATTCGTGTTTTTTAATTGCTTTCTGAATTTTTATTTAATTAACTTAACCTTAGATCATAAATTTTTATAAGAAACCTAAATCAAAGGTTTTATAAAAATAGTTACGAGTGCGGTTGAGAAGGCAAACTATTTCGTTGCCCTACTAAAAATGTTTGGTGATTTCTTTATGTTTGCAGTTAACACTCAAATACTTCCTTTGTCCTTAATATAGAGATCTACTTATGTGTTTCCTCGAGTTTTCTGTTAACTGTATATACAAAAGTGCTGGTGCATGTATGGAATAACATCTCTAGTAATGCAACTGTGTTTTTAATTAAATCTAAAGTTTTTTCTTTGGAGGGCTTCGTATAATACATGTGTTAAATTATTAGCAATTACATTAAGTTTTGTGGGTCCTGCCCTTTTAAACTTCTTGTAAAGTTTATTTCACCTTTTAATTGTACATTTTAACATAAATACTACAAAAAAATATTTTCATTTTCCATGGAAATTTTTAAAAAATGGAAAAATAAAAAAATATCGGTAGAATTTTGATAGTAGGAAGTAGAGCGCTAAAATATTTTAAAAATCGGTAGATCTGGTAACAGTGCATTAATGTCTGAATCTGGCCAGAAATCGTCTTCTTATACTTTACGAGTCCTCCCACTATCTGAGTCATCTTCTGGTGGGATCCAGGTGGAGATGCGTCGTGGTTATTTGTTCACGGACCCGCGCATCGCTGGTTCTCATTAACAAGTCTCCGCGCGTTGTAGGTCAGGTGTCAATTGTGACTCAAGTTGGCTGCGTTCAAATTCTAGCACATTAATTATTTCCAAATTCAATTTGTACTGGCACGACAAAGCAGTTCACAATCCCCGATTTTAATGTAACCTGATACAGGAAATGATTGCAGCTTGAGCCATAAGTGGTCGCTTCGGGCTATGTGCTAATATTACACGATCGTAAAGGAATGTACCTCATAAACCAATAATACGTATTTTAATGTTCGAATATAAAAGCCAGTTATTTCGGCGTAATTTTTAATACTGTTCAAATGTAAATGTATTACAGCTATAGTTTGCTTGTAAATGCGTGCAGCCACGAGCTATGGCGCGTTAATGATACTCCTTTTTAAAATCGTTGTGTTTAGGAATGGCCATTCACTTTAGGTTTTAATCCTGGCATTTTTATGGTTTTATAGGTGTGTTTTAAAGGTGAATATATGTTTGTTTATTTGTATGATCAAATCGGATGTTTTTGTTCATGTTGTTTGAAGTCCCGGAAAACTACAAATGCAGGACAGTTTCCTGTTTTAGTAGATAGTGACACTCCATAGCTACGAGTTAAAAAAAAGTACGAGCTTCATGTATACTGAGCTAAACGAAAAAGGCATAAGGTGTGTTAAAGTATAAGTCTATTTTTAATTAGATTTTTCGATTTTATTGTTTGCCGGCAACTAAAATATCAATTTCTTATGCAAATAAAAAATGTAAAGAATTAACCTTCATAAAGAAGTAGAAAAGCGAGCAGATGGATCTGGGAGGGGTACGTTTTATTGTAATCAGTAGATAACTAAAATATTACCTATAGCCGAGGGAAAACCGCTATAACTGTGTCAGAGGTTATTAATTGATAAATTAGGAAAATTGTCAGCTCACAGATAATTACTGGACTGTTATACAGAACTAAAGAGCTATGATACTTGCTTTCCACATAAGTACGTCCACTACAAGAAATTCCAAGTGGGGGACAGAGGAATGCAAAGTTATATAGATTACTTGTGATGCACCAAATACAAGTACTATGATACTCTGTATACAGATTGTCCGAAATCCATTTTGAACATAGGAAATTAATGAGTGCGACAAAGAAGACATAAACAAACTGAATTGCAGGACAAAGGAAAAAGATAATCATAGCTAGGTAAATTTTTAAACTTAAATTAAGTCAATGAAACAAACAAACATTTTATCTGTCATCAAGAGTATAAAGTGAGGTTTAAATAATTAAAATAATTCCAAAGGCGCGCTCCAACTCTGTATCCCGAATCAGGGGCAAGTTCAGCATTGTACCGCCAGATGCCAGCGCATAAAGCACCAGCCTCTATACCGCAAGGTAAATGAGGTTACAGATTATACATACATGTGAATAGTAAACAATAGTATATTTAAACCTTACTTTATACTTTTAATGACAGATAAAATATTTGACAGAAGTGTTTGTTTTTTTCATTGACTTAATTTTAGTTTAAAAATTTACCTATTTTTTCTATTTTATTTTATTTTACTCCGCCAAGAGCCGTTAGGCCAATTATAGGCGTCACTGTGCCTAGCCATGATTATCTTTTTTCTTTGTCCTGCAACTCATTTTGTTTATGTCTTCCTTGTCGCACTCATTAATTTCCTATGTTCACAACGGATTTCGGACAATCTGTATAAGCGTGTTCAGGAAGGCCAATTGTTGGTGATGAACGTATGCTTAAAAGACACCTCCAAAAATTAGTAATCTTTAGAAACGAAAAAAAGCATACACAAACAAATTGAAGAAACGTCTGCGTGGAAAAAGTCACTATAACTTAAAGAAGAACGGACCCTAAAAGACAACTAAAAATATTTAACAGTATAAAATAATAAACACAAGGAAGAAAAGAAAGTGTAAGACATGTCAAACAGTCGATTAATAGAAAGAACAAAGCTTGAAAAGAGTCTACAAGAAACACGCCAATCTCTGGTAAAACTGTTCAACGCTAAACGGTGGGTAAAAAGTTGGGAAGAATTTGTACAAGAAATCTGAAAAACATTTAGATTTAGCAAGATATTCTGGCGAATATTGAATGACGTCAGAGAGATGTTCGGAAAGAAAAACATATTCATCAAGAACAATATCCTAACGGCCCGGCCTGGACAGAGTATATGCGTCCAAGCAGTTTTCCAGAGGACAATACAAAGGAAGCAAATGAAGAACGCGGTGCATGAGAGTTAACACTAAAAAGATCCTGAAGGATTGGGAGAAGAACACCATCGTGGCTATCTGCAAGAAGGAAACTACCAAAGTCGGACGACTTTTTGCAGTGCACAAAATGACGCAGTAGTAAGCGCGAGCGTTTTCCAACTCAATTGACAGCATGCAAACATAATTCACCTACACATAGCTTGGAGTAATTTGATATCGCCCCAAAGCCACTCCAATTGTATTATCTAGGCGGGGATATTATTGTACAATACAAATACAATTTTCTGTGGTGAAAAACGACACCTTAAATGTTACGTTCGAAACAAATATAATTCCGTGTTTCATCATTATTTAACGAAATACAGAAATTACAGGGCAATCTGTTACTCTGAAGCAATTAAAAAGCCCTACAACAGAATTTTACAGAAAAATCTGCCCCTGGATTTAGAACCTGAAGAAGAATCCAAATAGCCAGGCCCACGACCATTCATAGACTAGCTGCTCGGACGCGGTAAAGACCTGTATCGCTGTATTCATCGATCTACACTTTGCTTTTGATTCAGTCTTGAGAGAGCATCTATGAGAGGGTGCGAGGAGTTCTCAGGGTAAATTGTCCACTTGTTAACAAAAGTTCGGTATGAACAAATAAATGAAGCGGCGCTATAAACTGAGTCCGCTCATTTTTTTTCATAAATCAAATAATCGAACAGTACATATGACCAGCCAGAAAAAAGTTGGCAATTAACAAACAAGGTTCATGTACTACGTGTTATCTTCGGTATTTGCGAAAAAACATTAATTGCTGTATACAAGCAGGACCTTCAACAAGTTGTGGTAGAACGGGTTCGTGCTTTCCGAGACTGTGAAATATCCATCAACAAAGACTAAACTTGTTCAATTCACGAAAGAAGCACTCATCAATCTGCACATCACATGGAAAAATCAGGAGGTGGACCAATTTGACTATCTGAAAGGCCACCTATTTAGTTCTTACGGTAGACTGGAAGCATAAATTAATCATCACATCCAGAATGCAAATCAGGTGTACTACAACACTACAACTAATAAATACTACAGCAAAGAAGCAGATTATAAAGATGCACGTCTACAACGGTCTACAATTCTCTCTATCAATTAACATTCTTCTATGAGCCAACGCAAAAGAAGCTGGGTAGCCTTGTTACTGCAGCCGAAATGTAGAGAAGACCTAAAAAGAAAGAGTCTGCAACACTGCATTATGCGCAGAATTGCAAAAATATCCCACCAGAGAAAAAATTGAGCAGCGAGAACTCGATCAAGCATATCACCTGGCTAGGAAGACAATCAACAAAGGATAGTCAAAAATAGAATTAGAAGAACACCTCGCACGGCCAGCTTGGAGAAGAAGAAACCCCAATAGCGAGTTGGATAAAGTGATTCAGAAATGAGCAACATCAAACCTGAACACAGAGACCAAACGTGTAATGGCACACACAGGACACGCTAAAGAAGAAGCAGATGGAGAACACTTAAACCATTGAAATTGTGGTAATATGAAGCATATTCAGGCATATTCCAAACTGGTGACTAACTTAAAGCTTGGAGTTATGAAGAAATGTCCTACTTGCATTCTGATTGAGAGCTCTTAATCCTTCCCAGAGCAAAAGTAATTGCATTACAGTATATAGGTGGAGAACGCAAATTTACGGAACTTATGGCGCGACGCACACTCGACGCCGTTTCAACTCGACCCTATTTCCTACTTCTGGCCTAACTCTTTATCTGCCAGGTAGGAAGACCCTCGGACTGGTATAAAAGGACGATGCCCGGCCAATTGAATTCACCTAGGGGTCGATCTTCACCCGGAGCAGCCCTACGCTCAGGAAGCCCTAGGATGCAGCAAACTCATTTAGTCCAAGAAGCGAGCTCCCGCCAGTTCGGAACCAGCCCAAACCTGAGATTACCTGCATGCAGCGCAGCGAATCCTTGAAGTGACCTTGTGAGCCGTTGCATCCTGCAAAATGAGATCTCGCAGGACAAGTTCTGAAACTAGTAGAACAAGTAGAACTGCCTAGATTACCTGCCACACCAGATCAAAATCCCTAAAGTCACCCCTAAACTGTGGAGCGCCTGGTATCCATGTGACGAACTTAGTAGCTCATTCCTAAAACACACGTTAATAACTGCGCCCATATTGTAGCCCTGAAAAAACCTAGAGTTGCAGGTTTCTAAGACCGCCCTCCAAACAAGGGCGCGGCGCACCACTTGTTAACTCCGAAAAATGTGCCGTAAACATCGATCGTCACTTTAAGTGATGCCTGGGCCGCAACGCCAATACACGAAAGCATCACAGTCGCGTAGTCCCAAGTACTTTTGAATAATAATTTACCCGCCACTAACCACTTTATTTACAGAACCATTTTGTCACTCCGAAGTAGCCTGCGAATTTTTGCCCACTACCAACTCAAGCCGTGACATCAATGTCCAAAAAGCGACCGGCGCAATTCATAGTGACCCCGATCCGCAACACAGCGCTGCAAATAGAGCTGCGGCCTCGCCAGGCGTTCGGGATTTCAGAATCGACCAGTTCGCCGAAGGATGCCAGTTGTTATTCAGTTTCTTGAACAAAGATTTTTAAACATGCAGTTTAAGTTAATTTGTGGTAGAATGCTAATAAATACGTTTACATGACCTTCTCGACCTAATTCTAAATCTCCACGTACTCTGACTTATCTGAGCGGCCAATAAGCGCGTGTGCAACCAAACAAAAGTAAAATTGATAGACCCGTTCTGTTGAAAGGTTACCTAGACAGATGTATAAAAACGAAATTCCGTATTTTGCCTTGTTTATCCCCTAAGGTGCGAATATGGATTCGGAGGGTAAATTATAGAACCCTTCACATCTCCTGTGTGTGTTAAACTAGAATATTATTTTTTGGCATGGGTGTCTGTTTTAAACCTTTAGAAAATGTGTTAGTGTTTTTAAAATTTCACACCCAAAAAAGTAAAGAGGGGATAAAAGTAAAAAGGGGTAAAAGGTTTAAATTAATTGTGAGTCCATTTTAGATTAAAATTGCTTAATAACATTTTTTTTGTACTTTACAACCTGTCAGATAGTTTTTCTTCTTAGAAGGTTGTAACAAATATGGATGGCAAGCACTATTTCAAAATTTTCAGAATTTCGTGGAGAAGGTGGGTAGTTAAGCTACTACTAATGCTAACGATATTGTTACGATTTACGTTCTGGGGCTATTAAAAATTATACGCCGCTTCTTGTTTTAAGCATTTATTTACAGCAATTTATCTTTACTATTTACAAAACACAAGACTATTAAGGCGGAACAAAAATTATTTATAAACTAATCAGGAACTATTTCTAACAACAAATACACTTCATTTATTTTCACGCGACTTAAACATTAATTATTTATCTGGCTATATTTATTTACAACGCATTATTTATATGGGTAGATTTTATGTACACACGGGTTTATTTATGTGGCAGCTTCCGCGTACTTCAAAGCTGGAGTCAGCACTCGGACTTCGACTTCGACTGTCCTCTTATTTCCTTTTCGCGTATTTATATATGCGCAGGGTGAGTCATCCCGGAAACGTCGAGACCTCGCTCGATCCTTGCAGCAACGCTGAAGTGTTCGCGCGCATGAGTCGCCAAGGTCGTTTCTCGAAGCTTGTGACTCATCCGTCCGCACGTGAACCGGCTCAAGGTCGTGACACTGCCCCCGCCTTAGGTCGTTCTCGAATGATCGGGACGCTGAGTCATACGTCTGCAAAGGCCCGACCCCAAGATCGTTACAATATGATACTAGATGTAGTATAGTTATATCAACAGCTAACATAACAAAGTATTTTTACGATAGATATCTTTTCTGAAACGAGAATATGACAATATAAATACGAGATTTTCCATGCAGTAGCATTTACTTTTCGTCATCTTCTGCTTGGAGACGTATTTGTTAGGTTCGGCTAAAATGACTGTTCTTTCTATGTTGATTACCAACTATCGTTTGCCGTGAGGTTTTCTGTTACAATATGTTTTAGATAATCTTGTGATTTATCTGAATTAGGTAACTATAAAATCAATTAGAAAATGCAGGTAGGTATACGCATTAACATAATTTCCAAAAGTAAAGTTTTCGATAATAATTTTTAAACTTACTATTACATTTAAATTTATCTGGTGTTTCGAATTTGATACCAAGATGACTCAAAAATAACTATAATACTGTTTTATATTGCAGTTAATAAATAATGTATGGTAATGCACATTTTCACGGCTTTCGACCGACCCTATATAAAAGTGATACATTTTAGAGGTAACTGCCATCTGTTGAAAATGCGCGTAACTATTTAAAAGCTTCTATTTTGAAAATCAAACTAAACTATTTAAATACACTAATTGATATCAAGCAAAATGTATAAAATGTGATTATAACTATTTTTTTACAACTTGAAAATAAATAGGTATTTGCCGAAGATTAGACATTTCTTTGGTTGCTAATTATATAAGGGCTTATGAAAAAGTCATGATAAATTTAAAAATGTATAAAGGATTTTGCATTAATAACGTTAATTCTATTGCCAATGCTGTTTATAATTAATTTTACTTCCCACACAAGCTCCACAAAAATCATAATTGACAAAAAGTCATTCAAAATTCGACCAGTATTTTTCTGAACCTGCTGGTACGTTTACGTCAGTTAGGCATTACATAACCTAAAATGGGTTAAAGTTCCTTGCTATTCTTTTGAGTTTACGCGAAAATGGTGCCGGCGTTTATCTACTACGCCATTCCAACCATACTAGTCCTCACTGGAATTAGGAAATACCGCGAACGCAAGTGGGGCACATGCACGAACACTGTCAAATTGACCGGAAAGGTAGTGATAGTGACCGGGGCCAATTCAGGTATCGGATATGAAATCGCCAAGGATTTAGCTACCAGAGAAGCTCAAGTCATCATGGCTTGCAGAAATTTAGATGCAGCCGCCAAGGCCATATGTAAAATAAAGAGGGAAATTAACCGCTCGTCGGTCATTGTGAGTATAATTGCACTGGAACGAGTTTTTGCCAGTATAAGGATGAATTTCTTCATTTAGATACCAATGGAACTGGACTTGGGATCGATAAGGTCGATAAAAAATTTCACTGATGAAATCAAGTCTACTTATTCAGAAGTGCATATTCTAATAAACAATGCAGGCGTTTCCTACCCTGCAGATGCTCGGCGTAAGACGAAAGATGGGTTTGAAATACATTTCGGCACAAACCACTTGGGTCACTTTCTATTGACCACTCTCCTGCTTGATGTTCTTAGCAATGCAGATTCCAGCCGAGTAGTGATAGTTTCATCATTGCTGCACGAACGAGGGCAACTGTATTTAGACGATCTGAATTTAGAAAAAGTAACTGAAAAGACTGATGCCTATGCAAATTCTAAGTTAGCCAATATTTACTTCTGCAAAGAACTGGCAAAATGTACCAAAAGCACAAGGATAAGCGTTTTTGCCGCTTGCCCTGGCTGGGTATACACAAATCTTTTTAGACATGTTAAGTACAA
The DNA here is from genome assembly GCA_940337035.1 of Agriotes lineatus. Lineage (NCBI taxonomy): Eukaryota > Metazoa > Arthropoda > Insecta > Coleoptera > Elateridae > Agriotes > Agriotes lineatus. The sequence goes on along the minus strand of OW679201.1, from coordinate 28,211,023 downwards.
ATGGTATCACATTATTGCGATTCTGCCTATAGCCTTTTTGTTTATGCGAAGTGCCAAACAGGTAAGATTGGGTGTTTGAGTGAAATCTAGTATTTAAACTGTTTAATGAAATAACACTAATCATAATCTATGCCTTAATGACATTACACTAATATTAAATTAAATACTTGTAAAAGTTTGTGCCTAGATTAATAGGCATGCAACAACCCATCACAAATTAGTTTACGTGTGTTAAATGGCATACAAATTTAAAATTATAAACATAAAACTTGTTTTGTAGGTAACCCACCTGCAACGTATTGTTAGGAAAATTTTAGAAGCGTTAATGGTGCTTAACGTCTTAAAATAGAACTCTGCTCGATGATTTCATATCACAAAATATTAGGTAGTAGCAGGGCACTCTGTTTCCCAAAAATGATCTTAAATATCTTATTAAATAATGTGAGAAGACAGGCGCGTGGCGTGAAAACAGTCGGGTCACAGCGGGCCCCGTCGTGAACATGAGTAATATTTGAAAATCGGTCCGTGAACGTGAGTGAAAATTTCCAAGGCGTGATTCATGTTTCACGTTAATTTCACGTTGAATATTTAGTAACGAATAAAAGACTGCAGGGTGCCCTGCTCTCCCATTGCCCGACATGTGGAAGATCTAAGAGCTAGAGCGGGAGGTCATTGTACTTCTGTGTGGCAGCCTGCAGTGACGGAGCTTCGCACTTGTGTTGTGTTGTGAATGAACTTACCTTTAGTTCCTTCGACGTGAAAGTACTTTTAAACCTAGGAATTAAAAGTGTTGCCAAGCAATATATACTTTCTTGTACTCGTATCAGTATGGGAAACGTGAATTCCAATGACAGCTTTTGGTATTAAAAGTAATGTTTTTGAGGACGGTTGCAAGAAACGTTTTTGCGAGAAATCAGTATTTATCCCTTGTTGTAAACTATTGTAGTCAAATCAAATTTTACAAAGGAAATGGTTCGAAAGCTAAATTTAAGTTATCGTACTGATCCTTCAAACAACGTACCTTTTTGAGCCATTTCTATTTTCAATATCCAAAATGAGCTATCCAAAAAATATACCGGGTGACAATGAAACTACTACCCACGGTGGCATTTCGAAACGGCTTGAGATAGAAATATGCAATTCGCTATGTCGATAGGGTTGAAAATACTTGTCAAAATTCAATTGTTTTTAAAAACCATAGCAACCTCTGTCCTGGCCTACTCCGTTTTTCCGTAAAATACAAACAAATAGGAATTACAGCATATCTTTAAGCGGCTCTATTTCAAAAACTATTAATTTTAGACATGGGGTATGTTAGATAAAAGTTATTTAGAATTGTTCAGAGTGTCATAAAAGAGAAAATATATAGGGTGTCCCATTTAAAATAACAAAGTCAAGGTCATTTCCGGCGCAGTCAAGGTCCCGGTCTTCCCGTCGAAAACCTGTCTGCTATCGCCATTGCGACTGCTTATTTATTTGCTAGATTAATTAAGAAAGATCCTACCTTGCTTAGTTCATTGTTGTTTATTCACTTATCCTGTTATATGATCGCTGTAATTGCTTTGAGTAAAATTTGGCCGGATTTTGATCCTTTTGCTTTTATTTCTTGTGTCTCTTCCCTCGTGCGCCTACTCATATACTTAATGATAATTGTTCATACAAAAAATTGTAAAAATTAGAAAAGTAATCATCAGTTCTTATGCCGATTAAATTTTCTAAAAAGTCAAGGTTTAGAGTTTTTGCACGATTTTGTTAGTATGCAAGAAGGATCAAATTGGACATTCATTGGTGGTACATAGAGTTGCTGTGGACAATTAATCCTTGTCAATACAGAGAAAGTAGACTCGCAAGTCGCTGTGCTACAGCCAAAAGCTCTGGCAGTCGCCAATAAATTATACGTTTCAGTGAATGCAACTTGTTGCTGAAAAATTATATTGTAACGAGACAGACTTGTGGTGCCGTAAATGCCTCTAGTGATCTATAACCCTCTACGTTGTGCACATTACTTTGTTTTAATTAAACAAGTTCTCCTAACTTGTGGACCCTTAGGGTTCTTATAACCGTTGTAACTGCTAGTTCTTCCTTTACGAGGATGATTTGACGGGACGTGCGACTCGACTACTAGTGCCCTCTAGCGGTAAAAATTAAGATCATTTTCGAGCTCCGCCATCTTTTTTATGCTGACAAGTGAAGTTTAGTTGATCTGTGGCGTTCAGTTAAGAAATTGCAACGGTTTAAAGACGACGCTTAACTGGAAAATCCTAAAATGGATAAAAACGCTATCCGTGGTGCGATTCAATATTTGTTTTTTAAGATTTGTCGCTGGGTTGCACGATTTAAACGTGGTGATTTGAGCATTGAAAATGATGAACGACCAGGACCATCACAAACGGTAACAACCCCGGAAACAGTCGATCAAGTGCATGATATTGTTCTGAAGGATCGAAGAATAAACATTAACGAGATAGCTAGGATCGTAGGCATATCAACTGAGCGCATACATCATATTTTGCACGTAGAGTTGGGCATGTCTAAGCTGTCAGCAAGATGGGTGCCACGCTTGCTGAATGCTGATCAAAAACGAGAAAGAGTGCGAACTTCAAGCGACAATTTGAAGCTGTTTAACAAAAATCAGGTTGATTTTCTGCGCCGCTTTGTTACGGTCGATGAAACTTGGATTCATCACTACATTCTCGAATCAAAACGCCAATCTCAACAGTGGAAACATCATGGCAGTCCTCCACCAAAGAAGACAAAGTCGTTTTCATCGGCCGGGAAAGTAATGGCTACGATTTTTTAGGATTCGAAGGGGATATTTCTCATCGACTATCTCACAAAGGGCCAAACCATCAACGGAGCATATTATGCTGCACTTTTGGACCAACTAAAAGCGGCAATTGCTGAAAAAAAACCCGGAATGGTTCGAAAAAAGGTGCTCTTTTGTCATGATAATGCCCCTTCCCATTCCAGTCGCATTGTTCGAGAGAAATTGGATCAACTTCGCTCCCAGGTTATCCCCCCACCCACCTAAAGGTAATAGTAATTACAAGATTCAGTCCCCAATCTGCTGTAGCGATGAAATTGCCCGCTGATCGAATGTAGCGTCAAGTACGCAATTAAAGGTAATAGTAATTACAAGCTTCAGTCCTCAATCTGCTGTAGCGATGAAATCGCCCGCTGATCGAACGTAGCGACAACCGCGTAATTACGAATAAGGAAAACTATGCCCGTCAGCCCTCAATCTGCTGTAGCAATGAGATCGCCCGCCGATTGAAAGTAGCGACAGAACACGTAATTAAGGGATAAACTAAGGTGCCCTGACTGTCGAGTTAATCATTGAATACCTCTAATGTCCCTTTACCTTTGCTTAAATATCAGCCAGTAGTATATCCCCTCCTGAGAATACAAATGGTGTTTCCACCATGCAACCAATCTCAACGTTTCCGCTGGGTAATTATCCAATCACACCATTATGACGCAGTATTTCTACCGCAGTTTAAATCGTATTATAATATTGTCGGTGCTCTCGATCTGGGTGACTAGCACCCAGAGTCGTAAATTGCCATTTTAATCTATATTTGGCTTTCGCCAGCCTGACGAATTCTCAAATTAGACTATGCCCAAATATCTCCAGTTTCCTGTAAGAAAAGTGTGAATTATGTGGCCACATAATTCACTATTAAGCTGAAATAAAAAAACTAGATAGTTCAGGGCCCTGTGTGTGCAACTTTATACGTCGTCGTCAGCAGTTGCAGCTGCAAGTGGAACCTTAATCTATTATATATTAATTATAGCAATCACCAAATTCAAACGAAAAACTGAAGCATCTAATAATAATCGTTCATGTTTGTGTCCATTACTATACCTATAAATCGCGTCCTCTCACAATATCGAAAACAGCTAAACCATGGTTTTCTCTCCTGGATTTGTATAAATTTGTTGATCACTGTAATCTCTTCTAAGGATGGAAGATTTACACTCAAAGTTTGCAAAAATTTGACTTTCTCTAAATCAATGTTTTCTTCCTCGGCACTGAAAACTTCAATTAGGAGCTTATCGTTTTCTACTAATCTTCTTTTCATTTCGCTGAAGATACATCCAGTGTTTTGTCTTTCTTTGTCTTTTTGTGGAAATATCATCTTCAACACTATTGAAATCGGTGTTGATTTTGGCATCAATTTCTTTGTAAGAGAATCCACTACTGAGGTTATGACATCCATAGAATCTTTTAGTGCTTGAATTATTTTGTCGTAAGTATTGAAAACTGTGCCAAATGACCGCTCCAACACTGTTCCAAACGACACAGTGCGTGTTCATTGTAAAGCGTCGAAATAGCTACTTCCTTTTTTAGGAAACATACCTATATAGCATAGAGCATTGATCGAAATATCGCTTAATTGATGATATTTCTTTTATAGGTTTCGAAAATATCATATGCAATCGATGATTGCAACAATGCACAAAGGTTCTGTTCTGTTCAGACGGTTTTGGAGTAATACTTGCACTCCCCTTTCTGTCCACTCATAACAGCTGCTCTATCATAACACTGACTTAAAATTTTAGAAGTATCTAAGCCATAATTGTTAAGCACTTTGAAGATTAAGCCTATAAATGTTCCAACGTCAAAATCAGTGCAAGTCTTTATCGTTAACATAGACTCTTTCGCTTTCTCGTCGATAACGTATCTTAAGTCCCATTGCAATGTTTTCTTCATTATTTTCATTGTATGTGTAAGGTGTTCTGGTGCTTATTCTATTTTATAAATAAATTTCCTCCAATCTTTTTTATTCAGTGTTAATTTCTTGGCTTCTGTTCATGTTTTGTTTCTGTTTTTCAATATCATTGCCACTTCGTAATTCCACGTTTTCTTGGGTCTTCCTCTCTTTTTACTCTTTTGAACCGCTGCTTCCCATATGTTCTTCACTTGTCTGTTTTTATCCATCCTGCACATATGTCCGAACCATCTTAACTGTTGTCTCTCGATAATGTTGAATATTAACTCAATTTCTAATTCTTCTCTAACTGTATCGTTTCGGATTCTGTCTCTTCTCGTTATTGCTCTGACTTTTCTCAAGTATTTCATGGCAATAGCTTGGATTTTACTCTTCATTGTGTTCGTTAGTGTCCAACTCTCGCTTCCATATGTCCATTATTATTGTAAATAGTGTTGGGCTCATCACTCCTCCATGCCTTTTTTTATTATTTTCGTATAAACTTTTTATTGCTGTTATTAGTTTTGTGTTGACATTCCTATGTTTCAGACTTTTCCAAACTTCTTTTTGTGGTACTCTATCAAAGGCTTTTTCGATGTCCAAAATGCCATGTATATTTTTGAATTTTTTACTTCTGTTTTTTCTATCATCTGTTTTATGCTGAAGATGTGATCTTGCACACTTCGTCCTTTCCTGAAATCGCTTTGTGCCTCGTCCATTTGTTCTTCTACCTTGTCTCTTAGTCTTTTTTCCAATATACTTTCATATATTTTGGTTACCACACTTAATAATGTTATGCCTTGATAATTTGAACAGTCTCTGCTATCTCCCTTCTTAAATATTGGTATTGTTATAGCTATTTTCCACTCTTCTGGTATTCTGCCTTTGTTTCATGCTATATTAAAAATCGTCTGTAGTATTTCCGTTCCTCTTATTCCTAGGTTCTTTATCATTTCTGCTGTTATTTTGTCGTGGCCTGCTGATTTTCCTCTTTAAGTGTTTTATTGCTGTTTCTACTTCTTCAATCGGTATATCATTTTCTTCTTTTTCTTGCGTGTTTTCCGTCCTTTCTTCATATGTTGTGTCATTTGTTTCGTTTGTATTGTAAAGTTCCTGAAAGTATTCCTTCCGTCGTTCTATAATTTCTTTTTCTTCCGTTAGTATTTTGTTATCTTTAGTTTTCACGTGATTTATACTGTGTTGTTTAACTCTTCTCAAACTCTTCAACACTTTATAAAATAATTTTTTTCCCCAATGGGACGTAAGGCATACTATGCAAATAGAAACATACTGAAAAGTAAAGAAGTGAAGATGAAGACTAAAATACGAATCTATAAGTGCTTAATTAGACCAGTGGTATTATATGGCTCAGAAATAATGTGCCCTACGCAAATAGAACAAGAACAATTAAGGATATTTGAGAGGAAAATACTAAGAACGATAACAGGAGCCAAGAAAATAGGAAATGGAGAACACAGACAATACATGAATCACGAGCTACTGGGGATAATGGAAGGAGAAGACATCGTGAAGATAATGAAAGCACAACAGATCAAATGGCTTGGATGACACAAGAATTATAAAAAAAGTAACAACATGGAAGCCGGATAAGAATAGACCGAGAGGAAAGCCAAGAAACAGGTGGTACGAAGAAGTGACAGAAGACTTAAGAATCATGAAAATAAAGGACTGCAAAGAGAAAACAAGAAATAGGATAGAATGGAGGAAGATAGTGGAGAAAGCAAAAACTCACCAGAAACTATAGAAGTAAAATAAAGAATTGGAAACCGGGGACTAATCCACCCCAACAAGAGGATTACATTCTTCGGAAAGAAGTGGCGATATTCTATCAAGAATGAAAAGCCAATTATTATTATTATTATTGCTGTTTCTACTTCTTCAATAGGTATATCATTTTCTTCTTTTTCTTGTGTGCTTTCCGTCCTTTCTTCATATGTTGTGTCATTTGTTTCGTTGTAAAATTCCTGAAAGTAGTCCTTCTGTCGTTCTATAATTTCTTTTTCTTCCGTTAGTATTTTGTTATCTTTAGTTTTCACTTGTTTTATACTGTGTTGTTTAACTCTTCTCAAACTCTTCAACAATTTATAAAATAATTTTTGGTTTCCTTTACTGTCATTTTCCATTTTCTTACCAAATTCTTCCCACGTTTGTTGTTCGGCTTGTAATACCATCTCTTTTACCATTATCTCTTCCATTTTTCTTTTTTAATTCTTGTTCTTTTATTCTTTCATTCCACCATCTTGTTTGTTTCTTTCTTTTATTCGTTAGTACCACTCCACAATTTTCCTTTGCCACTTTCAGTACTATCTCTTTGAAGCTCTTCCACAACTCCTCCAATTCTACTCTGTCCCACCTCCCTGTCTCCTTTCTCATTCCTTTTTCTATTTGTAGTCTGAATTTGTCTTCGTATTCTGCCTCTTGTAATTTATACGATTTTATTACTTCATTTGTTTTTGCTGTATAAATTCATCTCTTCGGTATTGTTTTTTCTTTGTGAATAGTGATCGCTGTAAATCTCGGGTTCCCTTCTTATTTTTACGTCTTCTATTTCTTTTCTGTGTGTTCTGTTAATGATTACATAGTCTATTATAGATTTCTCTTTCTTTCCTGCCGCTTCTCTTACTATTTGTGTATGTTTTTATGCATATAAAAGGTATTCGTTATTATTAGGTTGTTTTTGACACAAAAGTTTATTAGTCGATTTCCGTTATTGTTCTTGTGCATTTCTCCTTGTTCTCCTATTACCTCTATTGCATCGTTGTTTCTTTTTCAGACATCAACATTACCGATATCATTAACGATGCTTTGAGAGACCATTTCTGCCATTATCTCAAATTATTTTGTTGAACGAGACTAGCCCAATAATTAAACGTGGAAATTGTGACATCCTTAGCAAGTTCTGGCTAGTGGCTGTGGTAGGCTCAGCCTACCCTGGCGTACCCCTGGCTACGGCCCTGAACCAGTTAGAGCCACGATAAAAAGTATGTTATAAAAAATTAAAGAGCGATTTGTCTGAAAATTGAATCTGCCATTATTCCTAATTCTAAACTACTTTTTTTGATACTTTTTTTTTGTTATCTCTTCTAATAAAGGTAGTTTACTGTATATTAATCAATTTGACTGTTTTTCTCAAAATAATGGTTTGAGAACCAGCAGGAGCAAATCCTAGAGGATTACCGTATAACTCGAAAAATGTTTGCCATTTACACCTTCTTCATATTCAATCCGTGGACTCACTGTATGTTCATATCACATCTTTTGCTGAAAATTACTTCCACAAGCTGTTAAACTGTGTTACACTTATGAATCACCCTGTATTTAATTCTTTTATATGGAACATGCGTAAATCTCTCCACGAATAAAATAACTAATGTAATTGTAAAATAACAGACTAAGAGAAATTATAATTATTGCGGTTAACAGCAAAACAAATTGGTGAATTGTTACTCTTGTTAAACGGACAATTTTTTCTATGTAAAATCAAAGAGCATATAATTATATGCCACATATAATTATATGCTCTTTGGTAAAATGTTATTTCATTAAGATGTTTTAAATTCGCTTTTTCTTAATTTTAAAAATGTAATATTTACTATTCAATTTGGTTGTAGGGTGCCCAAACCCCCCTATATTGTGCTACAGAGCCTGGATTAGAAAAAGAAAGTGGATGTGTATATAGGGATTGTAAAATATATAAATCGAAAAGTACATTCGATGCCTCCATTTCTAAAAAGCTGTGGGAGCTCACTGAAACTATGATATACGAAATCGACAAGAAGCTCACGCAGCAGGGCCTGTACGATGTGCCATTACTGTAACAAGCTTTGTAAACCAGTGTAGATACAATAAAACAACAATTATTAATATATTGTATATACTTATTGTTCTTAATGTGTAAGTATCATTCACACAATTTTTTCATACAAGCATAATCTTAACATATATACAAACAGTACAACAGTACATTAATTTCCCACATCTTAATTAACCAAGACATTCTTGATTGCGTTAATATACTACATATAACAAAGTTCACTTTATGGCAGGGCTGAAATGAGGCGTAGTCACTTCGGGCCTGCCATAAAAATATCCAATGTATTTATTACTGGGCCAGCAATGAGTAGATCGAAGCTGAAAACGCAACCCGCCCATTGCTGGATCGCTTCCGATTAAATTAGGTACATACCCGTAAGAAAACAGAACGAATTTCATAGGGGGTACACCACCTGAGCCCTTGGTCGTTGTACTTCCCACAAAATGAGCCGCCTTCGGCGGCTGAACTGAACAAAAAAATACATTGAATTGCATCCTGACTCGCACGGTCTGGACACACACGGTTTTACCCTGAATACACACATATGTTTGGAGAATGTACAATTTACGACGAAGCCGCGGTAGGTTTCTTACACGTTATCATACAAAAGGGGGTAGGAAACCTATCCGGCACACTGAAAATCAGAGTTTCTGGAAGATTTGCACGGCACACACTGCACGAGGTCGATATTTTACAAAAAGACATCAAGTACATACAACAGCAGCGATGGCTCGTCTTGATCGTTGGCTTATTAGAAATGAGTAATCAACCAATGACTGGCATAGCGACGACCGTAGGCCATTTAACATGTAGATTTGTAGTCACGTAATTGAAGGAACTAAATTAAAGCTAGATATGACTTGTTCTTGTTATAATCTTGCGTACTGTGAGCCCGCAGGTGCTGAATGGATTCGTTTACATTATCGGGGGAAAAATGATGGTTGCATTAAGCCATGGAAATACGATTGCAAAAGCAAGTTTAAGATGTAAAATGTACCAAAAAGTGGACATTCACCAAAATTGGCATGAACAATAATATACTGAAAATACCAAACTTTTGCGTAATGTTAGCAAGATTCTAATATATTTAAATGCTTATAGATTTTTATCGTAGCATATTATATTGTAGTTTTTTCACTTATTGGTTATGTTACATCTTTTATCAAATGACGAATTCCTATTTCCACAGCTTTCTCGAACTGAAAATAAGAAAAAATCAAATCACAACCGTACTTCTCCAAACTTATAATGTACTTTGTAATTATAATGCATTAGCTGAAACAAGGGGTCGTAGAAATCAATGCGTCGGTACAAATTTCAATGTAAAAAAATTAAGCACTAATGGTCAAACTGCTTAGTATTACTAATTTTAAACGATTTAATACTGAAAAAATACTCAAGTGCCCTAGAGGACAGTTTTAATGTTCAACCGTTGCTCTTCGGGCAATGCCCGGCGATGGTGTGCGATGCGGTATATTGTCATGAAGAACAATGCGTCAGTATGTACACAGAGATTATCAAACATCAGATTTACTACGTTGGCAGTACATATGCATGTCGCAACTAAAACTTCCGTACTGGGATACGGACTGATAAGATTCCGGTAACAATTTACACAACACAATAAATTATTTTAAAGCTTATACTTGAATAGAACACAGTGAAGTTAATAGCAAATCGGGGGCACCGGCAGGCTGCTCGTGGCGGATTTTTCGAGTGTTAGCTAGCACCAACAGCCGTGGATGCGCCGGACTTGAGGAAACGACATTAAAATTCAACATCAGATAATGTCATGTTTCGCAAACTTAACAAAGGAACAGTCTTTTGCAATTTTGTTACGAATAAAAAGTAAGCGTAGACATTTAAGTTTTGTTTAGTGTTCACAACCATCTCTTGATTGAGCACTAATTATCACTTTATTTACAATTCGGCGGCATTAACCCGGCAGCGCTGGCGATCGCAGTCTTGAAGTCGACAGGACGTGTTCCCTTGTCATGTGCAGCGCTGCGGGATTAATACCGCAAAATATAGTCAGTTTTAAGTCACATCCGGTGGCGGCCGCCGCATATCCCACATCGGATGCCGCACCAATGGCAGAACTTGAGGGGCGGGTAGAACCATAAGCACGGCACGAACAGGGATAAAAAAGTCAAGCACAGCCACCGCTTGCTGCAGTTCTCGTCGTATTTACACTGGCACGGGTGCTGCACGTAGTCGCCCTCGGCGTCCGCGGCGCAGTGGTAGCATATGCACTGGGCGCACCCGATGCACGTCACAGTGTCAATGGTAGACTTGAGGCAGTCTGGAGCATATTCGCACGACCCCTTCGGGTTTATGTCCTCGGAGAACAACTCGTTACAATGTCTACAACGCATCTGCAGCCGGCCCGGTTTCGCGTATTTCGTTTTTAGGGGCAGCGGCGGCTGCTGCATCTGGATCAACTCCAGGCTGGGCTTCTTGGGACTCGACGAGTCTCGGCGGGACAGCGGTGGCTTCTGGTCTTCCATAACTGGGTAAATGTACTCGTGCATTGTCGTGAGCTGTACATAGGTGTAGCTGTCACCTGCAACTAGAGAGGAAGGAATTGCTAATCAAGTCTGGACATTTTGATCTTACTTATTGTAACGGATTTGGCCGCAATCTTAAAAAAAAGGGCAACAAATTTTTTTTTCATTATTTGTAAATATCTCGGTTAGTATCAAAATTGTAGGAGAGTAAATTATCTACAAGAAATGTATACATTTTTTTCGTGCGACTACCTGTTTCGAGATTATAGGGGTCGAAAGCTGGATATTCTAAGAAACATAATTTTTTTATTTCAGACATTCTTGAAAACATGCACATGCTTTTACAGATTGTCGATGTAGTTTCTATGGCAATTAAAGATAAGACCAGTACAAATACCTCTGGTAAAATTAGAAAAAGTCCATCTAGAAGATCTGAAAAACAATTAGAAGACTGACCTATCAAAATGCGTATGAATCTAATGTTTCCCCTTCCTAATTAACCTATAAAAGATGTAATTCTAGTTGACAAAACAAAATAAGTTTACAAATAAAAATTAGCTTAAATGGTTGTCAAGAAGATTAAAAAAATTACAAAATGAACTTTGATTTTAATCAGAAAAGGTAGTAATTGAAAATATTTCATTTCATGTATTAGTAAAATGTTGAAATCATTAAAATTTTTTAAAAATGTTAGGACCTTTGTTTCTATAGTCCATTTACTTGACATCTGCACTGTCAAACTGACATTATGTTGGCACCACTGCTATTTTTCACATTTTAACAATTAAAAAACTGTACAGTCTAATAAAAAACACATTATTTTTGAGGTATAGTCAAGAAATTTTTTTTAAATTTGACACCGACAGTGCAGATGTCAAGTAAATGGACTATATTAATCATGCTAAAGGAAACACTGTAGATTGGAGTTGCCTGCAAAAACATCGCCTACCAGTAACTTTGCTAGCAAAAATAGCGCCATCAAAAGTATTGCTGAACAATAGCATTGTCTACCAAAAATACTGCCTGAAAATCTGTCATCACCAAGAAATTACGGCGGTTTTAAGAATACCGCTTGCCAAAAACGCCGCCAAGCAAAACCTGCGCCTACTAATAACGCCAGCGTCACCTTCAAAGATGGCGCCCACAAAAACATCGCCTTTAAAAACGTCGCCAAGCAAAACTAGGGTATACTGATAACGGCAACACCACATTCAAAATGGTACCCACCAAAAATATTGCCTGAAAATCTGTCGCCAAGCAAAAACAACTCCTACCAAAAACTCCGCTAACAAAAATAGCGCCATCAAATATATCGCCAAGAAATAACGGCGGTTTGAAGAAAAACGTCGCCAAACAAAACCAGCGCATACTGATAACGAAATCTTTATAAATGGCGCCCATCAAAAACGTTGTCAAGCAAAAACAGCATTTACTGATAACGTGGCCCTCAAAAATGGCCACTACCAATAATATCGCCTTCAAAAACGTCGCCAAGCAAAACCTGCGCCTACTGATAACGCCAACGCCACCTTCAAAAATGGGGCCCACCAAAAATATCGCCTTAAAATTTGTCCCCAAGCAAAAACAGTTTCTACATATAACTCCGTTAACAAAAATAGCGCCATCAAACACATCAGCAAAAAATAAAGGCGGTTGTACGATCACCAAAAACATTGTCAAGCAACACCAGCGCCTACTGATAACGCAACCTTCATAAATGGCGCCCATCAAAAACGTTGGTAAGCAAAGCCAGCGTTTACTGATGACGAAACCTTCAAAAATAGCACCCACCAAAGATATCGACCTCAAAAACGTCGCCAAGCAAAACCACCGTTTACTAATAACGCGACCTTCAAGAATTGCGTCCATCAAAAAATCACGTTAAAGAACGTTGTCAAGCAAAAACAGCGTTTACTGATAACGTGACCCTCAAAAATGGCCACTACCAATAATTCGCCTTCAAAAACGTCGCCAAGCAAAACAAGCGTCTACTGATTACGCAACTTTCAAAAATACCGCCCACCTAAAATATCGCCTCCAAAAACCTCTTCCAGAAAAACCAGCGTCTACTGATAACGCCAACGCCACCTTCAAAAATGGGGCCCACCAAAAATATCGCCTTAAAATGTGTCCCCAAGCAAAACCAGTTCCTACATATAACTCCGTTAACAAAAATAGCGCCATCAAACACATCAGCAAAAAATAACGGCGGTTGTAAGCTCACCAAAAATGTCGTCAAGCAACACCAGCGCCTACTGATAACGTAACCTTTATAAATGGCGCCCATCAAAAACGTTGGTAAGCAAAGCCAGCGTTTACTGATAACGAAACCTTCAAAACTAGCACCCACCAAAGATATCGACCTCAAAAACGTCGCCAAGCAAAACCAGCGTTTATTAATAACGCGACCTTCACGAATTGCGTCCATCAAAAAATCACCTTAAAGAACGTTGTCAAGCAAAAACAGCGTTTACGGATAACGTGACCCTCAAAAATGGCCACTAACAATAATATCGCCTTCAAAAACGTCGCTAAGCAAAACAAGCGTCCACTGATTAAGCAACTTTCAAAAATACCGCCCACCTAAAATATCGCCTTCAAAAACCTCTTCCAGAAACACCAGCGTCTACTGATAACGCCAACGCTACCTTAAAAAATGGGATCCACCAGAAATGTCGCCTTCAAAAACGTCACCACGGAATACCAGCGTCTACTGAAATCGTGACTTTCAAAAATGGCGCTCATCAAAAATATCACCTTCAACAAGGTTGTCAAGCAAAACCAGCGTCTACTGATAACGTCAACACCAAATTCAAAAATTGAGCCCACCAAAAATGTCGCCTTCAAAAACGTCACCACGGAAAACCAGCGTCTACTGAAATCGTGACTTTCAAAAATGGCGCTCATCAAAAATATCACCTTCAACAAGGTTGTCAAGCAAAACCAGCGTCTACTGATAACGTCAACACCAAATTCAAAAATTGAGCCCACCAAAAATGTCGCCTTCAAAAACGTCACCACGGAAAACCAGCGTCTACTGAAATCGTGACTTTCAAAAATGGCGCTCATCAAAAATATCACCTTCAACAAGGTTGTCAAGCAAAACCAGCGTCTACTGATAACGTCAACACCAAATTCAAAAATTGAGCCCACCAAAAATGTCGCCTTCAAAAACGTCACCACGGAAAACCAGCGTCTACTGAAATCGTGACTTTCAAAAATGGCGCTCATCAAAAATATCACCTTCAACAAGGTTGTCAAGCAAAACCAGCGTCTACTGATAACGTCAACACCAAATTCAAAAATTGAGCCCACCAAAAATGTCGCCTTCAAAAACGTCACCACGGAAAACCAGCGTCTACTGAAATCGTGACCTTCAAAAATGGCGCCCATCAAAAGATCACCTTGAACAAGGTTGTCAAGTAAAACCAGCGTCTACTGATAACGTCAACACCAAATTCAAAAATTGAGCACACCAAAAATGTCGCCTTCAAAAACGTCACCAGGCAAAACCAGCGTCTACTGAAATTGTGACTTTCAAAAATGGCGCCCATCAAAATATCACCTTCAACAAGGTTGTCAAGCAAAAACACCGTCTACTGGTAACGTCAACACCAAATTCAAAAATTGAGCCCACCAAAAATGTCGCCTTCAAAAACGTCACCACGCAAAACCAGCGTCTACGGAAATCGTGACTTTCAAAAATGGCGCCCATCAAAATATCACCTTCAACAAGGTTGTCAAGCAAAACCAGCGTCTACTGATAACGTGAACACCAAATTCAAAAATTGAGCCCACCAAAAATGTCGCCTTCAAAAACGTCACCACACAAAACCAGCGTCTACTGAAATCGTGACTTTCAAAAATGGCGCCCATCAAAATATCACCTTCAACAAGGCTGTCAAGCAAAACCAGCGTCTACTGATAAGGTCAACGCCAAATTCAAAAATTAAACCCACCAAAAATGTCGCCTTCAAAAACGTCACCACGCAAAACCAGCGTCGACTGATAACGCAACCTTAAAAAAATGGCGCCCACCAAAAATATCGCCTTTAAAAATGTCCCCAAGAAAAACCACCGTCAAGTGATAACCTCAACACCAAATTCAAAAATTGAGCCCACCAAAAATGTCGCCTTCAAAAACGTCACCACGCAAAACCAGCGTCTACTGAAATCGTGACTTTCAAAAATGGCGCCCATCAATATATCACCTTCAGCAAGGTTGTCAAGTAAAACCAGCGTCTACTGAGAACGTCAACACCAAATTCAAAAATTGAGCCCACCAAAAATTTCGCCTTCAAAAACGTCACCACACAAAACCAGCGTCTACTGAAATCGTGACTTTCAAAAATGGCGCCCATCAAAATATCACCTTCAACCAGGTTGTCAAGCAAAACCAGCGTCTACTGATAAGGTCAACGCCAAATTCAAAAATTGAACCCACCAAAAATGTCGCCTTCAAAAACGTCACCACGCAAAACCAGCATCTACTGAAATCGTGACTTTCAAAAATGGCGCCCATCAAAATATCACCTTCAGCAAGGTTGTCAAGTAAAACCAGCGTCTACTGAGAACGTCAACACCAAATTCAAAAATTGAGCCCACCAAAAATTTCGCCTTCAAAAACGTCACCACACAAAACCAGCGTCTACTGAAATCGTGACTTTCAAAAATGGCGCCCATCAAAATATCACCTTCAACCAGGTTGTCAAGCAAAACCAGCGTCTACTGATAAGGTCAACGCCAAATTCAAAAATTGAACCCACCAAAAATGTCGCCTTCAAAAACGTCACCACGCAAAACCAGCGTTGACTGATAACGCAACCTTAAAAAAATGGCGCCCACCAAAAATATCGCGTTTAAAAATGTCCCCAAGAAAAACCACCGTCAAGTGATAACGCCAACGCAACCTTCAAAAATTGAACGCACCAAAAATGTTCAAAACGTCGCCACGCAAAACCAGCGTCTACTGCAATCGTGACTTTGAAAAATATCACCTTCAACAAGGTTGTCAAGTAAAACCAGCGTCTATTGATAACGTCAACGCCAAATTCAAAAATGGCGCCAACCAAAAATATCGCCTTCAAAAACGTCGCCAAACAAAACCATCACCTACTGATAACGGCAACGCTAACATGTTTGTGTAATATGTTTAGCAGTACTGAACTGTAGTGTTCGTGGAACTGTCAGTCTATGTCAAATGCGAGATTAGCAGGTAAGGTTTTGTTTCTTTGACAAAGACTGCCTCAAAACCTAACCTGCTAATTTCGAATTTGACATAGAGTGACAGTGCCACCAACAATACACTACATTCAGTACTGCCAAACGTATAGCACGAATCTGAGCAAACTCTGAAAAAAAAGTATTGCTCACATGTTACCCTCAAAAATGGCGCCCACTAAATATATCGCCTTAAAAAACGTCGCAAAGCAAAACCAGCGCCTACTGCTAACGTCAACTCTACATTCAAAAATAGGGTCCACCAAAAATATCGCATTCAGAAACGTCGCCAAGCAAAACGAGGGTCTACTGATAACGCCAACTGCACCTTCAAAAACGGCGCCCACCAATAACTTCTCCTTCAGAAACGTCGCCAAACAAAGCTAGGGTCTACTGATTACGCTAACTCTTACCTTCAGAAATGGCGGTCACCAAAAATATCGCATTCAAAAATGTCACCAAGCAAAACCACCGTCTAGTGATAACGCCAACGCCACCTTCAAAAATTGAGCCCAACCAAAAATGTCGCCTTCAAAAACGTCGTCACGCAAAACCAGCGTCTACTGCAATCGTGACTTTAAAAAATATCACCTTCAGCGAGGTTGTCAAGTAAAACCAGCGTCTACTGATAACGTCAACACCAAATTATAAAAATTGAGCCCACCAAAAATGTCGCCTTCAAAAACGTCACCACGCAAAACCAGCGTCTACTGAAATCGTGACTTTCAAAAATGGCGCCCATCAAAATATCACCTTCAACAAGGTTGTCAAGCAAAACCAGCGTCTACTGATAACGTCAACACCAAATTCAAAAATTGAGCCCACCAAAAATGTCGCCTTCAAAAACGTCACCACGCAAAACCAGCATCTACTGAAATCGTGACTTTCAAAAATGGCGCCCATCAAAATATCACCTTCAGCAAGGTTGTCAAGTAAAACCAGCGTCTACTGAGAACGTCAACACCAAATTCAAAAATTGAGCCCACCAAAAATTTCGCCTTCAAAAACGTCACCACGCAAAACCAGCGTCTACTGAAATCGTGACTTTCAAAAATGGCGCCCATCAAAATATCACCTTCAACAAGGCTGTCAAGCAAAACCAGCGTCTACTGATAAGGTCAACGCCAAATTCAAAAATTGAACCCACCAAAAATGTCGCCTTCAAAAACGTCACCACGCAAAACCAGCGTCGACTGATAACGCAACCTTAAAAAAATGGCGCCCACCAAAAATATCGCCTTTAAAAATGTCACCAAGCAAAACCACCGTCTAGTGATAACGCCAACGCCACCTTCAAAAATTGAGCCCACCAAAAATGTCGCCTTCAAAAACGTCGTCACGCAAAACCAGCGTCTACTGCAATCGTGACTTTAAAAAATATCACCTTCAGCAAGGTTGTCAAGTAAAACCAGCGTCTACTGATAACGTCAACACCAAATTATAAAAATTGAGCCCACCAAAAATGTCGCCTTCAAAAACGTCACCACGGAAAACCAGCGTCTACTGAAATCGTGACTTTCAAAAATGGCGTCCATTAAAATATCACCTTCAACAAGGTTGTCAAGCAAAACCAGCGTCTACTGATAACGTCAACACCAAATTCAAAAATTGAGCCCACCAAAAATGTCGCCTTCAACAACGTCACCACGCAAAACCAGTGTCTACTGAAATCGTGACTTTCAAAAATGGCGCCCATCAAAATATCACCTTCAGCAAGGTTGTCAAGTAAAACCGGCGTCTACTGAGAACGTCAACACCAAATTCAAAAATTGAGCCCACCAAAAATTTCGCCTTCAAAAACGTCACCACGCAAAACCAGCGTCTACTGAAATCGTGACTTTCAAAAATGGCGCCCATCAAAATATCACCTTCAACAAGGCTGTCAAGCAAAACCAGCGTCTACTGATAAGGTCAACGCCAAATTCAAAAATTGAACCCACCAAAAATGTCGCCTTCAAAAACGTCACCACGCAAAACCAGCGTCGACTGATAACGCAACCTTAAAAAAATGGCGCCCACCAAAAATATCGCCTTCAAAAATGTCACCAAGCAAAACCACCGTCTAGTGATAACGCCAACGCCACCTTCAAAAATTGAGCCCACCAAAAATGTCGCCTTCAAAAACGTCGTCACGCAAAACCAGCGTCTACTGCAATCGTGACTTTAAAAAATATCACCTTCAGCAAGGTTGTCAAGTAAAACCAGCGTCTACTGATAACGTCAACACCAAATTATAAAAATTGAGCCCACCAAAAATGTCGCCTTCAAAAACGTCACCACGGAAAACCAGCGTCTACTGAAATCGTGACTTTCAAAAATGGCGTCCATTAAAATATCACCTTCAACAAGGTTGTCAAGCAAAACCAGCGTCTACTGATAACGTCAACACCAAATTCAAAAATTGAGCCCACCAAAAATGTCGCCTTCAAAAACGTCACCACGCAAAACCAGCGTCTACTGAAATCGTGACTTTCAAAAATGGCGCCCATCAAAATATCACCTTCAGCAAGGTTGTCAAGTAAAACCGGCGTCTACTGAGAACGTCAACACCAAATTCAAAAATTGAGCCCACCAAAAATTTCGCCTTCAAAAACGTCACCACGCAAAACCAGCGTCTACTGAAATCGGGACTTTCAAAAATGGCGCCCATCAAAATATCACCTTCAACAAGGCTGTCAAGCAAAACCAGCGTCTACTGATAAGGTCAACGCCAAATTCAAAAATTGAACCCACCAAAAGTGTCGCCTTCAAAAACGTCACCACGCAAAACCAGCGTCGACTGATAACGCAACCTTAAAAAAATGGCGCCCACCAAAAATATCGCCTTTAAAAATGTCCCCAAGAAAAACCACCGTCAAGTGATAACGCCAACGCCACCTTCAAAAATTGAGCTCACCAAAAATGTTCAAAACGTCGCCACGCAAAACCAGCGTCTACTGCAATCGTGACTTTGAAAAATATCACCTTCAACAAGGTTGTCAAGTAAAACCAGCGTCTATTGATAACGTCAACGCCAAATTCAAAAATGGCGCCCACCAAAAATATCGCCTTTAAAAATGTCCCCAAGAAAAACCACCGTCAAGTGATAACGCCAACGCCACCTTCAAAAACTGAGCCCACCAAAAATGTCGAAAACGTCGCCACTAGGGTTTCCAAGTCCCGGGACCAAAAGTGTTTTCGGGACTTACGAGCTAAATTTCAGGTCCCGGGACTAGTCCCGAAGATCCCGAAAATAGTCCCGAAAAAGAAATAGTGTTCAGGTGAAATTTCCGAATAAAATTTCCAAAGAAAAACAAGTGTTTTAAGTTAAATAAAGTATTTCTGTGCTGATAATTAGCGTTGAGGCTCGTCTACAACTTCATTGCTTTCTTCTGGTACTAAACATGTCTGTCGCTTTTGCTTTTGTTTGAATTGCAAAGTGCGTGTGTAATTCTTTCGTCAAGCTGCCTCTGATTATGATAATTTTGTAGAAACCCACTTTACATTTCGCCAATTGTTTATCTTCAATATATAAAACTGTTGCCATAGTGACTTCAAATCGTTATTTTTTTAAATGTACAATGAAGGTAGGTTGCGAATCGGAATTCATTATATAATTGTAACGCTTTAAACGAACACACTTAAAATCCAAAAATATACATTATTCAGCTTCTTCGCACATATCTAAATCCAACAAAAAAAAACAGACAAATACATAAATAGAAGATATGCAAATGTGGCTGAAACAACACACAGGTTTAATTCTAACCTACCGAAAACAATACCTCTCCTGCGTTACGCAAAACGCAAATAATGCAGAATGTACAAGAGGCATGAGTACTACGACGGACGCCGGTGAATACCCGTCATAATTCTCTGACATCGAGTATACGCACGCATGTTGACATGGTCCCGGGACTTCGCCTGGGCTGGCTGTGGTCCCGGGACTCGGTTTTTGTGGTAGAATCCCGGGACTGTCCTGGGACCGGATCCCAGGACTGGAAACCCTAGTCGCCACGCAAAACCAGCGTCTACTGCAATCGTGACTTTGAAAAACATCACCTTCAACAAGGTTGTCAAGTAAAACCAGCGTCTACTGATAACGTCAACGCCAAATTCAAAAATTGAGCCCACCAAAAATATCGCCTTCAAAAACGTCGCCAAACAAAACCATCGCCTACTGATAAGGGCAACGCTCACATGTTCGTGTAATATGTTTAGCAGTACTGAAGTGTAGTGTTGTTGGAACCGTCAGTCTATGTCAAATGCGAGATTAGCAGGTAAGGTTTTGTTTGTTTTACAAAGACTGCCTCAAAACCTAACCTGCTAATTTCGAATTTGACATAGAGTGACAGTGCCAGCAACAATACACTTCATTCAGTACTGCCAAACATATAGCACGAATCTGAGCCAACTCTGAAAAAAAGTATTGCTCACATATTACCCTCAAAAATGGCGCCTACTAAATATATCGCCTTAAAAAACGTGGTAAAGCAAAACCAGCGTCTACTGCTAATGTCAACTCTACATTCAAAAATAGGGTCCACCAAAAATATCGCCTTCAGAAACGTCGCCAAGCAAAACGAGGGTCTACTGATAACGCCAACTGCACCTTCAAAAACGGCGCCCACCAATAACTTCTCCTTCAGAAACGTCGCCAAGCAAAGTTAGGGTCTACTGATAACGCCAATTGCACCTTCAAAAATGGCGCCCACCAATAATTTCGCCTTCACAAACGTCGCCAAGCAAAGCTAGGGACTACTGATTACGCCAACTCTTATCTTCAGAAATGGCAGTCACCAAAAATATCGCCTTCAAAAATGTCACCAAGCAAAACCACCGTCAAGTGATAACGCCAACGCCCCCTTCAAAAATTGAGCCCACCAAAACTGTCGCCTTCAAAAACGTCGGCACGCAAAACCAGTGTCTACTGCAATCGTGACTTTCAAAAATAACACCTTCAAGAAGGTTATCAAGTGTACCAGCGTCTACTGATAACGTCAACGCCAAATTCAAAAATGGCGCCCACCAAAAATATCGCCTTCAAAAACGTCGCCACGCAAAACCATCACCTACTGATAACGGCAACGCTAACATGTTCGTGTAATATGTTTAGCAGTACTGAAGTGTAGTGTTGTTGGAACTGTCAGTCTATGTGAAATGCGAGGTTAGCAGGTAAGGTTTTGTTTGTTTTACAAAGACTGCCTCAAAACCTAACCTGCTAATCTCGAATTTGACATCGAGTGACAGTGCGACCAACAATACACTTCATCCAGTACTGACAAACGTATAGCATGAATCACAGCAAACTCTGAAAAAAAGTATTGCTCACATATTACCCTCAAAAATGGCGCCTACTAAATATATCGCCTTAAAAAACGTCGCAAAGCAAAATCAGCGCCTACTGCTAACGTCAACTCTACATTCAAAAATAAGGTCCACCAAAAATATCGCATTCAGAAACGTCGCCAAGCAAAACGAGGGTCTACTGATAACGCCAACTGCACCTTCAAAAATGGCGCCCACCAATAATTTCGCCTTCAGAAACGTCGCCAAGCAAAGCTAGGGTCTACTGATTACGCTATTTTTGGTATGCAATGGTGACATCTTTAATGACGCTCTTTTTCCCAGTGATGCTATTGGTAAGGCGATGTTTTTCCTTGGCGACCTTGTGGCTAAGCGTTCTTTTTAATTGTGACAGTCTTGCATATGAATTTTTGAAGGCAGCGTTGTTGAGAGCAACATTTGTCATAAAGGACCTTATTGCTCAGCGACGTTATTGCTAACTCGCTATTTTTGAAGGCGACGTCGCAGGCAGCATTTTTTAACAGACTTGGTTGCTCGGTGGTTACTTTGATGATGCTATTTTTCTTAGCGACGTTATTAGCAGGTGCTGTTTTTGCTTGGCGATAGTTTTTGAAAGTGCTATTTTTGATTGTTTATATTTTGTTAGGCGATGTTATTACCTGATACCTCGATGGTGCTATTATTGCTAGTGAAGTTATTGGTAAGCGCTACAGGAAAGTCCAGGGGATTTGGATGTTATAATTTGTTTTATTATGGGGAATGGTTCTTGATACTCGGTAAAAAATGTAACAATTATATGTATAAGATAGATATTAGACTGAATCAGAGAGGGATGAGTATAGTAGAAATAGAACTATAATTGTAATACACTGTAAGTACATATTTTAAACAGGACTGTATGAGTACAGCTTCACTTCCGCAGTTGACAAATTATCTATAAAATTCTAGAAATTGGATAAACATTTACAATTTAAATTGTTGCCGTTCTGAGTATCATGATGAAATCCCATGTGGCCCCGCCCACAATGTTAATCATTATCGTAAAATTAGTAGTTCTACTGTACTAAATCAACTGTGTTGAGTAGCTTTTGCCAGTCGGATTAGTCGATAGATATATATTTCATTCACATTATTATGTTATCACACCAAATACTGATGCTTGAGCTCTCTACGATTTTTCTTTCATTTAGTTGCTTTTCATTTGACACGGTTAAAGGGGTTTATCTATTAAATGGGTTTTAAAATACTATAAAAATATACTGTTTTGTTATTAGTTTTTTTCTTTTGGTATATACTGAACAGCTAAAGAAAATCTAAGTTTTAGCAAATATATTGATATTCAAGAGTAATGATAGGCGTTTTCTACTGATTGATTGTGGTGGATTGGTTGTGCAGATCTTATAGTTTCATGTAAATCATTTTTAAACCTTCGAGACTTCAAGTAACAAAGCTGTACAAACCTTTAGGGTCATAGGTTGGAGGTCGGGGTTCAAGCGGCTTGTCCCTTCCGATATAGTGCATGCGGTGCAAGTGCTCGGTGCCTTTGGTGCTGGAGTCGCTCGAACTCCGAGAGTCTTTGGGTTCTTGTGGCAAATCCAGAGTCTGAAACATGGGCATCTTAAGGCAAGCAGCACTTCAGCTCCTTTGTCATTAAAACGACCATTAGGCAACACTTGGCTTATAAACAAATGTATGAATTACCATGAAAACGTCCTCGTCTCCCACGGCTTTCGATTTGTGTATTGGTGAGGAAGGATAAATGTCCGTCAAACCTGCAAAAAATACTTTATTGAATCCAGGGTTTGATCATGCTTTGTATATTTGGTTAATAGTTTCTTGTTTATAGTGTTTTCAATTGTTCGTTCACTTAAAAAATAAAGTCAAAAGTTGGTCAAAAACTAGAAGAGCATTCACAAAGCACTTTTAATTTAGGTCATTGTGTTTTTTCATAGCCTACTTTTATATATTTTTGTATTAAATCTTATGTGTTGGAAAAAGAATAAACAATTACTTACCATGGAGAAAGCCCGTAGTAAGAAAGCAATGAAAAAAATGCAAATGGAGCAGATAAGTTAAATTATTTACAACCCCACACTTTTAAGCAGGGTTTAGGATATACAAATAGCACAATCAACAATTCAAGGGAGTAAGAGCTACCCCAAAAGCGATAGTGACAATAAAGAACTCAACTTACCGTCCAGCAGTTCTTCCACGGCAGTGCGCACCCCCTTGTCGAACGCTCGGGCATCGGCTGCAGTTTGGAACGTCAGCCCGAACTTCTTGTCGCCCGTCTTCCAGTGATGAAACGTCGGCATGACTTTATTGTACTCAAAGTCCTTCTTTATGGTGCAACTTAACACGATCTGCAAAATGGAAGTGGTTGACATTTTTGCAGGATCAGGGAGTCACTGATACTTACACTCTGGTCACTAATTCTTATGCCATATATAAGGTAGTCGTGTTTGGGTTTAGCAACTTCCTGGCCAGGAGCCGATGAGGGCGAAGCCCTCGGCCTCTTCCTCACCGACACGTTGCTAAGCCCACCGCCACCTAGAGGCACCCAACCACCCGAACTGTCGTCCCGAGACATCACCTGCGCACGTACGCGCACCAAGTACCCACTGGAACAAAATCAGAATATTAATTTAGTCAGATTCAGTTTAGTAACAATATTTTGACGAAAAATAGCATGCTATTGCTATTGTTTATAGTGCCAGCAATCACTTCAAGGTACATATAGATGAATTTGAATTCCACTAAATTCAATGACTGTCAACGCGGGATTAGGGTATTCTAGTGGAGTCAGCACTAGATTTTTGTGGCCGTTGACGTCCTTGGGGATTGAATCTGATGCACATATGGATATATTTTTTAACAACACGCTTACAAGGGTTGTCTATCCATAAGCATTGCTAGAAGATGATTCTCATTATCACTATCCTAAGATATGTCTTTTGAAAACAGAAGTAAATTCAACCCCCCCTGCCATACTGACACAGTAATGTGGGTTGTCTATCTAAAGAGACATTGCAAAGTCTTCTTTAGCGTAACGTTGTTATTTGTACGAATAGGTTTATCTTCATTATCATTTAATAATTTTGCAATAGTATGCGCAATGCTTCGGCGATGGTTGCTTGTTCTAAATTAAAATGTCAATGTGTGTTGCCTATCTTTAGGCGTTGCCTGGTGTTCTTTAAAAAAACTGATATTCTCATAATCACCACCATTACCTATTCCTCCCTCCTGGAGAACAATATTCTACTTTAAAGCCAAGTAGGGCATTCACGTGACGTCACTAGTTAGTAAAAATTCATATCTTCCAAGTATCTCTCAATTTTTGAATAACATGCCCACATGTAGTAATATGCGGGTGAATTGAAAAATTACGCGAAATAGAAGAATGGGAGCTATATTGACGTCACTAAAACCTGCCCCTCCTCGTTCCCCGGTTCGCACGTGTCCGCAGGCTCTGATATAGGTAAATGGGTGGGAAGTTCAACGGCCGGCTGAACGGCGAAATTTTCTAAATTTACAAGCCTATAAGGGTCGTAGGTGGCTGGCTCATCAGCGCTTCTCCCTCATAAGCACGTCATCGGCGGCCAACATTTTCAGAGAGGGTCAATTACACCACTTCGATGGGCTAAGTGAAAGGAAAACAAGCGCAGATATGAATAGGCGGCCTTGGCCGTGTCCACCCACGACTTGGGCATCCCCGAAATAAAAGTTGGAGTGCAAATACTCGCAGGTATAAAGGTCGGAATATCCCCGAAAACCGCCGTTCGGTCTTGTTAGAGCGGTTTGCATTGGCGGCGGGTGTCTATTTTTAAACCTCTTTCACATTTAGACTAAGTGCTTTCCATTGATTCCGTCACCGTTCATAACGCGAGTGACGTCACGCGAAGAGGGTGCCTCTGACCTACGTTGTGTTAATGGCAGATCCTCGCAAAATCCTGCACTCCCACGGCCAGCGTTACACCTGAGTTAACACGAAAGGGCACCAAATGCAAAAATGTCGCTGGGAATTGGATGACGTAATTAGCTCGACTTTATTAGGGGTCGTTCCAAAGGAACTGATTGAAAATATCGGAATCTGCGATGATAAAAGAGCTTTGCAGGAGCAATAAGGTGTGTAATTTGTCTTGAAAATAAACGATGACGTACATATTTGGAGTTAATTTTAAAATATTTTGTAGCAGGTAAGGGAAAATGTGACGTTCAAAACTGGAGTTGAAATAGCATTT
This sequence comes from Agriotes lineatus, assembly GCA_940337035.1. NCBI lineage: Eukaryota > Metazoa > Arthropoda > Insecta > Coleoptera > Elateridae > Agriotes > Agriotes lineatus. The sequence goes on along the minus strand of OW679201.1, from coordinate 28,185,222 downwards.
ATGGTAGAATACTAACAACATACAAATATGTACATATAATGAGACAGCTGGAAAAACAAGATGATGCTTGGAACTTATAATTATGATAAACTAGCTTTGAGTCCACCACATAGGTGGTCTTATTCCAATTAAAATAATTTTTGCATTTTTAAAATTGAATTGTACAATTAAATGTTAACAGAAGAAAATGCTTTTAACGCCTTTAATAACGAAAGGGCACTGCAAGAAAAACAACTTTTGCTGGATCGAATTACGGTTGAGGAGTGTTCAAAATTAATGATACTAAAACAGTAAAACGAAACAGTTAATAATGCGAATTACATCAATTTAAAAAGACAATGCAGCAGGTAAGATTCGAACCGCGCTCCCAGATGGAAGCTGATTTGTAGGCAGACACTATTCGCTACACTAAATTAAGCTACCCCACAAATGTTATTATCGGTACATTATAAAGTACACGGTGAGGATAGGACCGATGGAGGACGAACTGCGCCCGATCGGCGCCGATGAAAAAAGTAACAGACGTAGAGCCTCAGGCACAATATACATTTACATATAGGGATATGTAACAAGCATGAGCACCTCGGATGCCATTTGATTTAAATCTTCTATGTAAATGAAAACAAAATGTAATTGGTAAGAATGCACATTTAACTAAAAAACATACAAAAACTAAAGAAACTTCTACAAAGCTAGGCGACTATCTTCAATAGTTAATTATAGGAGTGAAATCCTGAGTGTGACAAAAGCTGATAATAATAGAATATAGGTATAGTTTTTTTATAAAGAGTAATTTTGTGAAATCACCAATTGAGCAATGGTGAAATTTAAACAACGAAGCTCTTAAATGACAGAATTTAAAAACTTAACCCATATACGAAGAAGAAGGCCAACTATTTGGATCTTGAAGAACACCACCTATTTGGATCTTCAACAAGAACTAGAAAATCTCTTCGACGTATAGAAAATTTGTCCAGTTCCATTTTCATACATTAGAATTCTATCGCATGCAAGACCCACATGATCTTTAACAAGCAAAAGCAAAAACAAAAACCGTTATGGTACCTAGGTCTCTATACATAGCCTAAAATGAAAATATGCCAAACAGTTATCTTTAATCCCTTACAGACGAGAGAATAATGAATGTATGTGTTACCATTTGGAAGATGTACAATTTAACCAATAAATATAAATACTCGTACAATCTAAATGGATTGATGAATGCAAATGGTTTTAAAGCAGGTCACAACATATACTAATAGGAGTATGTAGAAATAGAAGAAACGCCTATCAACAGTTAAATAAATCTAGATAGAATAGAAATACGAAAAACAACAGAATTCAACATTTTCAAAAGCCATTTTCATCCTTAATCAGATATTGCATAGCTATAGTAGACATAGTTTGCATACTTCAAATGTATTTTAATGTAGTGATAAATGTAAGCCTCTTCTAAAATGACGTCTATAGTTAGTTACTCCCAGATATAAAAAAACACTAAACTATATGCCATATAGTATATGCCTCAAATATACAAGCGTAGTCCCATTCGAAGATAAAAGAAGATAGCTTAAGTAGAAAAAACTCCTAACAAGTTATTGAATTTGAGAAAAAAACACCTCTCACGTTGAATGAATATATAGAATATAGTCAGTACAACTACTAGGTGGAAAAGGTGTATCATTTCATTTGCCATTTAAGTCTAGCATCTCAGTGTCAAAAGATCTAAAATCAAATGAGACTCTAAGAGGTTACCCGCATTTCTTCATTAAATTCAAAATTCAATGACTATGTGAAAGTATATACCAACACACATTACCTAAGATGATAAACCAACGGCGCAAACGTTTAAAGCGAGCAACCACAAGAAGGAAATTCATATTAACTACTATACCAATGTATAGTATGTGGTCAGTACAGTAACATTTAATAAAATATACTATATAGGTGAAAGATGTTTATCATTTCCCGTTAGATCTAGCAGCTCAGCGTCAAGAGATACAAAACCAAGTGAGACTCATAAGCATATTGAAATTTACATATCGATATATGTCGACATACCAAAGACCATAAAAAGCGCAACGTTAAAAGGGAGCAGCCACAAGAAGAGGAAGATTCAAGTCAACTACAATACCATTCGAAGATAATAAAAAACAACTAAGTAGAAAAGCTTGCAACATGTTAACAAATTTGAGAAAAAAACAGTAATCTAACAAGCTGGATGAATGTATAGGATATGGTCAGTGGAGATGAGAACGCCGTGGTTCAACATTTGATGAAAGACTACTAGGTGGAAAATATTTATCATTACCGGTCGACAGGTGGTATCTACACATCACCAAAGATAATATAAGCGTTGAAGGCGGCACCCAGAAGAAAAGGAAGATTCATGTCAACCGCAATACCATTCGAAGATAATAGAAGAAACTTCCAACATGTTATCAAATTTGAAAGAATAAACAGTAATCTATCAAGCTGGATAATTGTATAGGATATGGTCAGTGGAGAAGAGGGCGCCGTGGTTCAACAATTTGATAAAAGACTACTAGGTGAAAAATATTTATCATATCCGGTTAGGTCTAGCAGATCAGAGTTAACAGGTCGTATCTACACATCACCAAAGATGATAAACGCGTTGGAGGCGGCACGCAGAAGAATAGGAAGATTCATGTCAACTGAAATACCATTCGAAGATGATAGAAGATACCTAAGTAGAAAGAACTTCCAACATGTTATCAAATTTGAGAAAAAAACAGTAATCTATCAAGCTGGATTAATGTATAGGATATGGTCAGTGGAGATGAGGGCGCCGTGGTTCAACATTTGATGAAAGACTACTAGGTGGAAAACATTTATCATTACCGGTCAACAGGTCGTATCTGCACATTACCAAAGATGATATACGCGTTGAAGGCGGCCCCCAGAAGAAACGGAAGATTCATGCCAACTGCAATACCATTCGAAGATGATAGCAGATAGCTAAGTAGAAGGAACTTCCAACATGTTAAATTTGAGAAAAAACACTTAATCTATCAAGCTGGATGGATATTGTTAGTGGAGAAGAGGGCGCCGTGGTTCAACAATTTGATAAAAGACTACTACGTGAAAAATATATATCATTTCCGGTTAGGTCTAGCAGCTCAGAGTTAACAGGTCGTATCTACACATCACCAAAGATGATAAAAGCGTTTAAGGCGGCACGCAGAAGAAAAGGAAGATTCGTGCCATTTGAAGATGATAGAAGATAGCTAAGTAGAAGGAACTTCCAACATGTTATAAAATTTCAGAAGAAAACCGTAATCTATCAAGCTGGATGAATGTATAGGTTATGGTCAGTGGAGAAGAGGCGCCGTGGTTCAACAATTTGATAAAAGACTACTAGGTGAAAAATATTTTATCATTTCCGGTTAGATCTAGCAGCTCAGAGTTAACAGGTCGTATCTAGACATCACCAAAGATGATAAAACCAGAAGAAAAGGAAGATTCATGTCAACTACAATACCATTCGAAGATGGCTAAATAGAAGAAACTTCCAACATGTTATCGAATTTGAGAAAAAAACCGTAATCTCTCAAGCTGGAGGAACATATAGAATATGGTAAATGGAGAAGATTAAGCCGTGGTTCAACAATTTGATAAAGGACTACTAGGTAAAAAATATTTATCATTTCCGGTTAGGTCTAGCAGCTCAGCGTCAATAGGTCAAAAACCAAATAACACTAAGTGGTTACCTACATTTCTTCATTAAATTCAACACGCAATACGTATGTATCTACACATAACCAAAGATGATCAAAGCGTTGAAAGGCGGCAACTAGAAGAAAAGTAAGATTCATGTCAACTACAATACCATTCGAAGATTATAGAAGACAGATAAATAAAAGAAATTTCCAATATGTTATCGTATCTGAGAAAAAAAAACAGTTATCTCTCAAGCTCGAGGAACATATAGAATATGGTTGATGGAGAAGATTAAGCCGTGGTTAAACAATTTGATAAAAGACTACTAGGTAAAAAATATTTATCATTTCCGGTTAGGTCTAGCAGCTCAGCGTCAAAAGGTCAAAAACCAAATAAGACTAAGTGGTTTCCTACATTTCCTCATTAAATTCAACACACAATAAGTATGTAGACGTATGTATCTACAGATAATCAAAGATGATACAAGCGTTGAAAAGCGGAAACCAGAAGAAAAAGAATTTTCATGTCAACTACATTACCATTCGAAGATTATAGAAGATAGCTAAATAGAAGAAACTTCCAACATGTTATCGAGTCTGAGAAAAAGCAGTTATCTCTCTAGCTGAAGGAACATATAGAATATGGTCGATGGAGAAGATTAAGCCGTGGTTAAACAATTTGATAAAAGACTACTAGGTAAAAAATATTTATCATTTCCGGTTAGGTCTAGCAGCTCAGCGTCAAAAGGTCAAAAACCAAATAAGACTAAGTGGTTTCCTACATTTCCTCATTAAATTCAACACACAATAAGTATGTAGACGTATGTATCTACAGATAATCAAAGATGATACAAGCGTTGAAAAGCGGAAACCAGAAGAAAAGGAATTTTCATGTCAACTACATTACCATTCGAAGATTATAGAAGATAGCTAAATAGAAGAAACTTCCAACATGTTATCGAGTCTGAGAAAAAGCAGTTATCTCTCTAGCTGAAGGAACATATAGAATATGGTCGATGGAGAAGATTAAGCCGTGGTTAAACAATTTGATAAAAGACTACTAGGTAAAAAATATTTATCATTTCCGGTTAGGTCTAGCAGGTCAGCGTCAAAAGGTCAAAAACCAAATAAGACTAAGTGGTTTCCTACATTTCCTCATTAAATTCAACACACAATAAGTATGTAGACGTATGTATCTACAGATAATCAAAGATGATACAAGCGTTGAAAAGCGGAAACCAGAAGAAAAAGAATTTTCATGTCAACTACATTACCATTCGAAGATTATAGAAGATAGCTAAATAGAAGAAACTTCCAACATGTTATCGAGTCTGAGAAAAAGCAGTTATCTCTCTAGCTGAAGGAACATATAGAATATGGTCGATGGAGAAGATTAAGCCGTGGTTAAACAATTTGATAAAAGACTACTAGGTAAAAAATATTTATCATTTCCGGTTAGGTCTAGCAGGTCAGCGTCAAAAGGTCAAAAACCAAATAAGACTAAGTGGTTTCCTACATTTCCTCATTAAATTCAACACACAATAAGTATGTAGACGTATGTATCTACAGATAATCAAAGATGATACAAGCGTTGAAAAGCGGAAACCAGAAGAAAAGGAATTTTCATGTCAACTACATTACCATTCGAAGATTATAGAAGATAGCTAAATAGAAGAAACTTCCAACATGTTATCGAGTCTGAGAAAAAGCAGTTATCTCTCTAGCTGAAGGAACATATAAAATATGGTCGATGGAGAAGATTAAGCCGTGGTTAAACAATTTGATAAAAGACTACTAGGTAAAAAATATTTATCATTTCCGGTTAGGTCTAGCAGGTCAGCGTCAAAAGGTCAAAAACCAAATAAGACTAAGTGGTTTCCTACATTTCCTCATTAAATTCAACACACAATAAGTATGTAGACGTATGTATCTACAGATAATCAAAGATGATACAAGCGTTGAAAAGCGGAAACCAGAAGAAAAGGAATTTTCATGTCAACTACATTACCATTCGAAGATTATAGAAGATAGCTAAATAGAAGAAACTTCCAACATGTTATCGAGTCTGAGAAAAAGCAGTTATCTCTCTAGCTGAAGGAACATATAGAATATGGTCGATGGAGAAGATTAAGCCGTGGTTAAACAATTTGATAAAAGACTACTAGGTAAAAAATATTTATCATTTCCGGTTAGGTCTAGCAGCTCAGCGTCAAAAGGTCAAAAACCAAATAAGACTAAGTGGTTTCCTACATTTCCTCATTAAATTCAACACACAATAAGTATGTAGACGTATGTATCTACAGATAATCAAAGATGATACAAGCGTTGAAAAGCGGAAACCAGAAGAAAAGGAATTTTCATGTCAACTACATTACCATTCGAAGATTATAGAAGATAGCTAAATAGAAGAAACTTCCAACATGTTATCGAGTCTAAGAAAAAGCAGTTATCTCTCTAGCTGAAGGAACATATAGAATATGGTCGATGGAGAAGATTAAGCCGTGGTTAAACAATTTGATAAAAGACTACTAGGTAAAAAATATTTATCGTTTCCGGTTAGGTCTAGCAGCTCAGCGTCAAAAGGTCAAAAACCAAATAAGACTAAGTGGTTTCCTACATTTCCTCATTAAATTCAACACACAATAAGTATGTAGACGTATGTATCTACAGATAATCAAAGATGATACAAGCGTTGAAAAGCGGAAACCAGAAGAAAAGGAATTTTCATGTCAACTACATTACCATTCGAAGATTATAGAAGATAGCTAAATAGAAGAAACTTCCAACATGTTATCGAGTCTGAGAAAAAGCAGTTATCTCTCTAGCTGAAGGAACATATAGAATATGGTCGATGGAGAAGATTAAGCCGTGGTTAAACAATTTGATAAAAGACTACTAGGTAAAAAATATTTATCATTTCCGGTTAGGTCTAGCAGCTCAGCGTCAATAGGTCAAAAACCAAATAAGACTAAGTGGTTAGCTACATTTCTTCATTAAATTCAACACGCAATGTCAATAAGTCAAAAACCAAATAAGACTAAGTGGTTACCTATATTTCTTCATTAAATTCAACACGCAATAAGTATGTAGACGTATATATCTACACATAACCAAAGATGATAAAAGCGTTGAAAAGCGACAGCCAGAAGAAAAGGAACATTCATGTCAACTAAAATACCATTCGAAGATTATAGAAGATAGCTAAATAGAAGAAACTTCCAACATGTTATCGAATCTGAGAAAAAAACAGTTATCTCGCAAGCTGGGGGAATATATAGAATACGGTCAATGGAGTAGATTAAGCCGTGGTTCAACAATTTGATAAACTACTACTACTACGCGAAAAATGTTTGTCATTTCTCACTAGATCTAGCAGCTCAGTGTTAGCAGAATCAAAACCAAATGAGACTTTGAGTGATTACCTGAATTTCTTCATTAAATTCAAGATGCAATGACTATGTGGACGTATGTACCTACAAACATTCCCAAAGATAATAAAAATCGCAAACATTGAAAGGGAGCAAGCAAGAGAAGATGAAGATTCAGGTCAACTACAATATCAAACATAATCACTTAGCCACACAATACTAAAATCGAGATACTGTTCATGCAAAATGAAAATTGAGGGTGGAAAAAGCAAGGTATTCAAGATCCAACGCGATAGCAATGCTATAAACAACGTGGGAACAAGGTTGGTGAACATAAAACTTTAAAAGGGTAGGAACATTTATAATTTAATATCTACATACATGCAATTGCTAAAGTATAATAATAATAATAATAATAATAATAATAAATTTATTGGTCCTCTCGATCATACAATGATATAGGACAAGTCACAAAAAAGCTTACTTAAAATTGTAATGTAATAGTTAAGACGACGTAGAATTACATAAGTTAACAAATTTAAAAAAAACGTATATATAAAATGCTTACAATTAAAATTAAAACAATGTACAACTACCTAAATTTATCACAGGCTAACTACGAAAACTACATTACGTTTATTGCACTTCAATTGAGTTTAAAATTTAAATGTTAAAAACTCATCTAGCGTATAAAAGGCGTTGTTTTTGAGAATTAAAGTTAAATCTTTTTTAAATGTCTTGCTACTACATGTTTTAAGACTAACAGGTAGTATATTATAGAGTACCGTACCCATATACCAAGGACTGGATTTATATAATTGAAGGCGATGATTGTGATGCACTAAGTTAAGACTACCGTAACGAGTGCTATATTGATGGTGCTCGTTTAAAAATTTGAATTTACTAATATTCGACTTAACATACAGTAAAATTTCTAGTATGTAGATACTAATAAGAGTTAAGATACCCTGATTGATGAAACTGGTTTTGCATGACTCCCGTCTCTGTAAATTAAATATATTGCGAATGGCTCTCTTTTGTATAACAAACACCCGATTTAGATTGCTAGCATTACCCCAAAAAATTATACCGTATCTAAGAACTGACTCAAAGTTTGAATAATAAAAAGTTCTGCAAGTCTCGATATCACCAAAATGAGTAATTCTATTAAGAGCAAAGCAAGTGCTTGATAATTTTTTACAGATAGCATTTATATGATCATTCCATTTTAAAGACAAATCCAAATTAATGCCCAATAATTTAAAAACTTTAACATTTGTAATCGTTTTATTCGATATTTCTAATGTAACATCATGATTAGATTTGAATTTTTTTGTGAAAAATTGCATCATCATAGTTTTATCTAGATTGACCGTTAGCTCATTAATTTTTAGGAAGTTTAATAAATTTCTAAGTTCAAAGTTAGCTCTATCTACAAGATTTTTATCAGAATTTTCCGATATTAATAATGTTATGTCATCAGCAAAACAGGTAAATTTACAGGTTAAGGCGGAATCGATATCATTAATATATAGAAGAAATAGTAGTGGACCGAGAACGCTTCCCTGCGGAACCCCTACTTTAAGGCAAGTTTTCCAGATTTTACCCCAGAAAATGTAACTAATTGTTCCCTATTCGACAAATAAGATTTTAATAAATTATTTATTTTACCACGCAGGCCAAAATTTGTGATCTTATCTAAAAGGATATCATGATTTACGCAATCAAACGCTTTAGAGAGATCCACAAAAACTGTCATTACCCGCCTGCCACTGTCTAGATTATCATAGATGTTTTCTAATAAACTTATAAGGGCAGTCTTAGTAGAGTGCTCTTCTCTAAAGCCATGTTGATTTTTGGAAAGTACACGATGTTTTTGCAAAAAATGTAATATACGAGATGCTATTATTTTTTCAATTATTTTAGAGAACGAAGATAACAATGCTATCGGCCGATAATTGGACAAATCACCCGGATCTCCCTTCTTATAAAGTGGAATGACATTTGCAGTTTTTAGTACATCTGGAAAACTATCTTGCTTAAAACATTCATTAATTAAATGGCATAAAGGAGTTTTTATAAGCATTGCACATTTCTTAATGAGAGCTGTAGAAATACCATCAATACCACAAGTTGCTTTTGAATTTAGTGATGTAATAGTTGAGATTAGTTCACTCTCATCTACGTCGTGCAAAAACAGCGTTTTGTTTAAGTACGATTTATTTGCTACAAAAGATTTTGGATCGCTGTTTAGATCTAGTTCTGATTTCAGCTTCGCCGGTATACTAATAAAATATTTATTAAACTCCTCGGCTATATGGAACGGTTCCCTAATATCAAGATTATTTACCTTAATGCTAATTTCAGATTTTTGGCGGATGTTACGACCTAAATTTTCATTTATAATTTCCCAAGTAGTTTTAGTTTTGTTAGAGGATTTTTTAATTTTTTCAGCAAAGTGTTTCTTTTTCGCAAAGCTTAAAACCCTTCTGTAAGTTTTTTTATAATTGTTATAAAATTCTGTGGTAATTAAACCAATGTTTTTAAGTTTAAATAATTTTTTAAATTTGCAGCAGAAATTTTCAACCCTTTTGTAACCCATGGTTTTGAAGGCGTTTTATTTCTTTTTAAAGAGGTCGTAAAAGATATATTAAAGTTATAAGTAATAATGTTTAAGAAATTTGAAAATTTTGAATTAATATCCCTTAACTCGTACAATTGTTGCCAATCTTCTTTTTCAAGAAGCATAAGAAAATTTTCTGTATTTCTTTGCGAAAAACAAACACCCTTACAAATAACAGAATTTGCTGTACAACATTTTATCGGAAACAGATTTTCTGAGCAGAGTGGTCGGAAAGTCCATTAAAAATTACTCTTTTTTCGGAAAGATTATTAAAATTTATGAAAATGTAATCTATTCCGATCTGCTGTTTCTAGTTATTCGAGTTTCTTCCTGGAAAACAGATCTTAATCCAAAAGAATTCATTAAATCTAATAATGAACTTCGATTTTTTGAAATTAATAAATTATCAATGTTGAAATCACCACATATGACAATTTTATCCTTTTTATGTTTGCAGATCGCGTTTAAATATTCTTCTAATTTCCTAAGAAAGGTAATAGTATCGCTGTCAGGAGATTTATATACACACACAATAAGTAGGTTTACTTTGAAGAGTTTAATTTTAACAGAGGCAAATTCAAAAACTTTTTCTTCTCTCATATTATAAAATTTACTGTAGTTGTTAGCAGAGTACTTGGATTTAGCATAAATTAAAATTCCGCCACATTTATAATTTGTTCTACAAAAATAGCTAGTAAGACTGTATCCAGGTATAGCAGAGAACTGAGTTTCATCATCTTTTAAAAACTTTCCGACACACACATCACATCTACATCCTGAGTTAATAACATCATTTCAACTTGTTCAAATTTATTCCTAATACTCTGCATATTTTGATGAATAACTGTAAATGTAAATTCGTTCGAACTTGATAGACTACTAGCAATATTTAAGCTGATAATGTTTTTGTTATTTACATTTTGTTGCCTGGTGTGTTTTTCCCGAAAATTAAATTTATTCGTTGGATTAGGACCTATAAAAAACTACTGCACAAATTTGAGGAAACTTCTTCAGCCTCCGGTGCACTGGTTAAATCAGGATACAAACTCCCCGAAATGTTTGAATTTTTAATAAAAGGTTTTGAGATAATGGTACTGTCATCACATACACTTTGATTTATCGGTGAAGTAGTTATACTACTCCGTCCGTTACAGTTCCCATTCATTATACAGTCATCGGTTGGAATGATAAATGTTAAGTTACTTCTTACAAAATAATCACACCTATATTTAATAACAAAATCCATTTGATTAGTAACACAGTCTGCTAACATTTTGCTTAATTTATATTTACCGCGAACATTTAAGTGAAGACCGTGTTCAGTAAAATCTGAGTCTTTAGTAAAAGAGTTAACATCAATAAACATTACATGGTCTTTATTTTTTATCGCATTAAATAAAGCAAGATTAAGATGATAACTGAAACTATTCAAAATAGGGCGATTTTTCCAATACGGCACAGTAACAACTATAACATTTGTATTGCTAAGAGAACTCACGACGTTATTTAAAAAATCACTGTTAATGTTTTTGCCCTTTAGAGAATTGTTCGATCCCGCCATTATAGCTACGAAGTCTGTTTTTGTAAAGTCTCGCGTTAAAGAAGCTAAATCACTAACCACATTTTCGAAATATGCGTTGGGTTTAAATATGCATTGTGATTCAAAATTACTTGGCAATATATTTTTAAAAAATTTATGCACTTACGTCCATGACTGTCAGCAAGCATAAGAAATTTTGACTTGGAATGCGAAGGGATATCCGCAGGCTGGTAGCTCTTTTGAGATGCTTCCGGGTTTTGTTTCACATTATTTATCGTTGTTTTACTTATAACACGTTTGTTGTTTTTAATACACTGTGTGTTTAGATTTATATCATTTACGACACTGTCATCATGTATGTTTACGCGTTGCACAGTAGCAATGTTATTACTATCTGAAGAAGCTATTTCAGTTTTACACAAAGGATTCACTCGTCTATTATTAATATTATTTCGTTGATTATTTTTAAGTAAATTTCGAATAATAAATTCAAGGCTTTTAATTCTCTTCTCAAGGTGATCTATTTTAAATCCGTAGGTCTTGACCCACCTGGTTTTTAATCTACCACGGCGGATATCACTGTCTGGATCATTGTTTAGATTTTCCTCGCTGTTTGAATTACTTTGATTCATGTCGATGTAACTTGAATTCAAGGCCAGTTTTAATTTATTAATCAATATAGGCTTTTTGCCATATCCTGAAATCTTGAACTTTTTTAGTTCTTCTTTATTTGGGGCACTTTTAACTTAGATAAATGTACAGGTGTACTCATCGTGGAAATTCACTAAAACTAATAGTAGTAGCACACTGTCTGGTTCCAATTTGAAAATACGAATAACACTTTAAAACAACGTCTGTCTTGCACTACGTCGCAGACTCAACTCGAGTATGCACTCAAGTTATATTGGTAAATACCTGAAAATCCTCATTTACACCACTTCATGTCGCGCTCACTAACAAAAAGAACAAACCAACCTGGTGGGTGTCAATTCCACCAACAGGAGTTCAAAACTCGTAAATTCCAAACAGGTGCACCGGGCCGAATGTAGCAACAAGCAGAAGGAGGAGGAATGACGTCAATGCAAGGACGACAGAGCCGAAGACATCGGGCCTTGAGTGGGGGAAAATCGTGAATCTAGATCTAGCATTATTCCTATGACGTCATGAGGTGAAATCGGGGGAGAACAGGGTGCTGCGGGGGAAAAACCAGCACTGTTTGACCCAAATTTCACCATGAATGGCCTCGCAGGCCGACAACCCTCGCTTAAGTGGGTCAACAGCCCGGTCGAACGCTATTTTTAGCATCCCCAAACGATTAGGGAACGGGGGAAGGTGCCAATATTTTTTGGGTCGGTACTAACCCAGAGCTACCCCTGGATTTCTGTTTTGAATGAACGCGATCGAGTTATGATTTATTCTTGAAAGAATTCAAACTAAGGCATTACAAAGCACGTTTCCTACCGGAAACGTTTGGGAAAAGGTAAAACAAAAGCTCATTGAGTAGGTATGGACACTATTACAAGTAGCATCTATGAGGAACAAATGGGACAAGCATTTTCTATATCAAGGAAAACTGAACGAAAAGGTTGCAAGGCAAAACCTCTATGGAGGACTTTCTCTTATCGTCTCCTACTGTGTGAAAGTGGATAAAAACTAAGATTCATTAATGTAACCAAAATCCTCATTACGAGAAGCATGAAATAAAACCAGGACGTCAATAAACATTTCCACAAAGGAAAAGCACGTGTTTTCGCACGGGGTGGGGAAATGACGTCAGATGCGCGGATCGAGGGGAGGCGGCAAGCGACGCCCGGATTGGTGGGAATATAGGGCGGCGTTGGAGAGTAACAAAGGAAGGCCGATGTAAAAGGGGAAAGAAAAGTGCCGGGAAATTGCCGATGGTGGGGGTAAGCGCGGTGCGGTAAATGCGAGACATTGGTAATGCATTTCGTGACCCAGTTAGGGCATGAATGGCTACTGCAGAGGGTAACAACCCCGGGAAGCCTCGAATTAGGTCGTGACACTTCCCCAAACGGCTAGGGCTGGAGGATTCGATCTATTTTTAGCACGGGACCTCGGCCGCAGCTAAAACAAGCCCGAATTTCGCCGCTGACGTGAATGGAGCATCCAGATTCGCTCTGCGCGAAAAGCGCGGCCTACTTTGACCTACTTCGAGCACAGCCCAAAACGCTTTTATTTCGTGAAAATCTGACCCAGAAATATTTACCAACAACGCTACCGGCGCTTGTTTGCCTGCTGTATCTGATGGCTCTTTATAAATAGGAATCATTAAGATTTTCCAGACTTAACAGTATAAATACAGGGTTATTCAGTTTCGAGGCTCACCATCAGCATTTCGAACACCAAAAGGAATACGAACGTGGTTAATTTCTTATTCAATGTTATTGCCACCATTTTAAATTTGTAATTTCGTTCATCAATGGGTTTCATCTTAAGAAATAAGACTTTAACTTATCACAGTAATCACGATATAGCATTATGAATAACTTTTTCTGATAAAATAGTTTCTTACTTCTTGGAGAAACGGTAATTTATCTAAAAATAACTGTTTTGTACAAGTACTCAAATCTTCCCAACATTTTGCTGAACAACTTTTGTTACAAATTTTACCGTACTTAGAACATAAAAGGTACTTTACCTGCATAGAAAACGTTTTCTATGTACCGCCAAGCCCCCCTTGTTTAAAAAATTGAAAATTTGTATTACTTAAATTAGTTTTACGCCAATCAGGGCTTAATTCCCAAATATGAAACTGGAAATCAAAATTGTTCTATAATTTTACACCTATAATGCCGCTTTTCACATTATAACATTTCTTTTAAGTTAATAGAAAAACTAGGAAAGTGTCGACTGCTCAAACTACGATTTTAATTCTGAGACTGTAATAGCTGAGATGACGGAAGAGAACCGATGACATTTTCAGCAGAGAGATGAATGAAGTGTACTCCCAACACTATTTTCTTTTTACGTGAGGGCTCTCATCTTTGAATTAGCGTCATTGTGTCATTTTTTATAGTTATTTAAAAAAGGCTCATAACTGAAAAAAAAACAACACCTCCGTTGTTTTTTAATAAAAACAGTTTTGTTAAAAAATGTTTTTTTTATTTACAACATTACTCTTACGCAACTGCAATGTGTATCTAATTCAGTGAATATATTCTTACTTACAACCGCGACCGATGGCTTAACGTGCTCTCCGAGGCACGGCTGGCTGCGATTTACTACCACTATAGGTCGGACACCTATCCGAGTGCCGACCGCCGCGAACGTTGCTCAACTCTCTATGCAGTTTGGCCAGTGCTTAAGAGCATGCGGCTATGCAACCAGCACTCTACGATTATAAAACGTTGAAGCCTTTACCGGTTCCCATACTCTACAACGTCCATAAAAATCTAGTGCTGAGCCCAGTGCGATTTCCCAATTCAGCTTTGGCAACCATGTGACATTGATGCCTAACAATCTTATCACCAAAGAAGTTTGTTTTGTATGGGTTTCAAAATGCCATTGAAAAACCATCGAGATTGAGAAATCGAAAATCTCAAATTTTTTCGAGAATTTGGTTAACTCGTCTCGAATATTCGAGATAAAAAATGTTAATCTCGATCTCGAATTTCGAGAGTAGATGAGACAAGATCGAGCATGATCTCAACTAGGCGGCATCATTGCAAAAAACAAAATAATTTACTGCCACTCCAGATTTTAATAGGAGGCACAGCATTTCTGAAGCTTTTGAAACTGTGTTGAAATGTTACTATTCAGGTTATACAGAGTGATTCATAATTATAGTAATTAATTTAAGAGTAGTTAGAGGATATCAAACAGAAACACTTTGCATAATAAACTATACGGCAAAAATTAATAATAATTCCACAAAAAAATTAAACATTTAACTGCTTAAACTGATTTATAGTCGTGCAACGTTTTTGAAGCTTTCAAAACTGAGTGTACATTTTATGATAATAAAGTGCTTGCATATCTTCGGCTTTTGCATACACTATAACTTTATACTCGAAGATTATAAATCACACTTTTAAAACAGAGTTTAGCCTCTTCTTGTAGGAAAGAATCTATTTGTTTACTCTAGGGTTATAAAACGTTAAGGTTTCTAAAACAAAATACTAACTTTACTAAGACTATAAACCATTTTTCAAGCTTTTTTAAAGCATAAATCTGACTGTTTATTATACAGGGTGTAAACGAAAGTGTCGCACATAGGGAAAAAATCATTTTAAAAATTACGAAGGATCAACTATATCTATGGTCAAATAATATAGCAACGTTGTTTGTTTTACCATGCCAACGGTTAATTTAAGCTTTGTTACATGAAACAAATAGGAAGAAAGCAAAACTTTTATAAATAGTTGTTCATTTTATGAAACAGATTTGCTCATAACAGTCATAACTAATGATATTTTAAAGATAAATTTGGCTAAACGCCAAAACAAACAGAATATTTATCATGTTAACAAGCAATCATAATAATGATTTATTCCGGTCAAAACTAGAGTTGATCCTTCGTAATTTTTAACATTCCCGTTTAGGTAGGTACACACTATATAATAAAATAACGTTCTTGTAGATCTTACGTCTTTCGCAAAAACACAAATATGATAAAATGTTGTTGAGGCTCTAATTTTCTAATTATAAAACGTAAATATACTACACACAAAAGGGTTAAAACTTTACTAGATATCCCATTTGCAACATACAGGATGTCCGAAAAGTATGGAAAAGTAGATATCTCAGTAAACGTCTAATAAAAGCTGTCTATACTACGTTTAACTAATAGATTCAGAAATCAAATTACTGGAACACCCTTAATTGTACTAAACCAGTTTTACTCGTTACAAATTAAAAACTAGGAAAAATTCAGTAACTGAGGTATATAGAAGCGACTCGCTAATTAAATAGATGCCTACACAAGACAAGAAATTCAACCTACTTAATCTTCGTGGGTATTAATAAACTCTTGCATTTACCCTGGGCTATGAATGCTAGGATCTAAGTTGCTAATAGTGCAAAAAACAAAATGTACACCGCGGTAGAGAAGACTATCATAGCCCACGCGCCTTGTATCCAACGGTTGCACCTCGGGATACAATCTTGGCGCTTCAGCTATAATAACAGTCTTCTAGTCTACTACTTTACACTACAAGACCTAGAACACCCCATTATTGCCCTATTTTTGGGTCTTGAAGTTGATCATTATAGACCAGTGGTGAATAATGAAAACTGGAGAACGTCATTGATTGTTCGAAATTCGAGAGCACGCCACAGGCACGAGCCGACACACAGAAGCCGTCACACATTTGAAATTCAGCCTACTTATATTTCTTAGATATTAATAAACGCTTACTTTACCCCGCGGCCTACGAATAATGGGATTTATTGTGCTCGTAGTGCAAAAAGTAGTATATATATACACCGCAGTAGAACCCGCGCGACTTGTATCCTTCGGTGCCCTCGGGGTGCAATCTTGGCGCTTCGGCTATAGTAACAGTCTTCTAGTCTACTACTTTACACTACAAGACCTAGAACACCCCATTATTGCCCTATTTTTGGGTCTTGAAGTTGATCATTATAGACCAGTGGTGAATAATGAAAATTGGAGAACGTCATTGATTGTTCGAAATTCGAGAGCACGCCACAGGCACGAGCCGACACACAGAAGCCGTCACACATTTGAAATTCAGCCTACTTATATTTCTTAGATATTAATAAACGCTTACTTTACCCCGCGGCCTACGAATAATGGGATTTATGGTGCTCGTAGTGCAAAAAGTAGTACATATATACACCGCAGTAGAGCCCGCGCGACTAGTATCCTTCGGTGCCCTCGGGGTGCAATCTTGACGTTTGGACTATAATGATCATCGACATATAGAAATGGACCGCTAGTCAGAGCTGCGCGAGCCAAACGGGATAGAAAGAGAACGCATATGACTTGAGAACGCTCTGTCCTTGTTGGCGCTCAGTAGCGTACGGCGCGACCGCCCTGTCGCTGTGACGTCATTTTCTGTCAGCCAATAGAAGGCCGGCAGGAAAAGAAAAGATAGTTCTTAAAGTGTTCTCTTTCTCTTTCTAACGCAAAGAGTTGCGCAGTCGTCCATTAGCGGTCCATTTCTATATGTCGATGATAATGATAGTCTTCTCAACTTCGTTATATAACATATTAATATTAGTTCATTGAAAAAACTATTTTTAATGGCAATACACCCCAGTATAGTGTCTCCTTTAATGTTATTAAAGTTTTTGAAACATATCATGGAATTTACGGCTTCTATTATAGTTATAAACTCCTTCCAAGCTTTTTACAATTGCGCATCAACGTTCATCTTGCAATAATAAAACGTTCTTGTAGATCTTAAGTGAGTACTGCAAAATGCTCTTACTATAAAACGTAGTACAAGTTTTCAAAATAGAACACTGGGTTTAATCCACTCTTTATGACTGTTTGATTATAAAATGTTATGTTCACTGCTTTTCTTACGATTACAAAACGTTTTTCTGGATGAGCCTAAACGAAATTGTTTTTTCTGAGACTAAAAAGCATTGTTGATGCTTTTTTAACAAAGCATTTTCACTAGAAAACGTGAAGTTTTTCAAATTAGGTATACATTTAACTGCATGCATTGTAATTATAAGCCTTTCTTGTGTTTCTTTAAATTAAATATACAGTCTATTCACCGTCATACTAGACGATTCGCGAGAGAGTAGGCAACCCAATAAACCTTAAGATGTTACGATACGTAACTTAATATAAGATTTCTATAATTCCATTTTGCCTCAATATTAAATCAATTGCAGCATCCTACGGCACGTACGAATCTTCCTCTATTATAAAAATTAAAAAGCCCCACCACTACTTAACGTTTTCTTTAGACAATACAATTCCGTTACGTTGTCAGCTGTAGTAAAATTTCGATTAATATTTATGATTAAAAAACGTTTTTTGCAAATCTTAGAAGCTATGAAAAACTACACTACTTGCTCAAAGGTTATAAAGGGCAAAGCAAATTTCCTGTAAACCCCTTTTTGGAATAATTTAAAAGTTGTTTAGAAACACCCACCAGCTTCAATAAAAAAATTCAAGAGTCTAATAGTACATTTACATTTTTTCACTAACAAAAATACAGTTTTAAAAAACCAATTAAGTGGAAGAACGGCCTTAGCTGAACTTCGCCAACTTTAAAAATAAAGAGAATTTATTATTATTATTATTATTATAAAAGAGGGCTTACTCAGCAATTAAATCGATAAATCGCAATTCCGCATCAATTATAATATCTGGAACCACTTCTAAACTAGGTACTGCTAAGTGGTAAGTGGTAACACTACCAAATTTTGATATTTTTCAAACTAGAAAAACACTAACTTAATCAGCCCGTCATAAGACTTCTACAAACTTCAGCTTTTCTCCATGTGCCACTTTAAGACTGTCTTCTAGGCTGAGTGGTGCACCTACTTTTCAGGTCCCTCTTGAATGTTCCGTCTACCCCATCCATCCTAGGCAAATTCTTGTATGTCGTTAGTGATTATTTGGATCAGTTCCAATTTTAAAATGAATATTTTGTCGTTCTACAATTCTACAGCATCCTGTAACTGTGTAGGACTAACGTTTGTGTCATTGCGCTAGATGGCGCTGAAGGACGATTGTGAATCGCTCTAGGACAAGTCGGCAACGGCAAGTTTACGGTACACGCGTTCCAAAATTATTACGCGCACACTTATCTCGCGCCCACTCGGATATTTCACACTTGGTAGACAAATAACTATTTTAAAACCCGCATAAAAACGAAGCAGAATCGTCCTCTCACAGGAGATTATTAGACATCTACGACCTAATGGTTGCCAAAGTTGGATTGGGGAATCGCAGTGAACTTGGCGCTCGATCCTTTGTGGCCGTTGGAGTTTGTGGGAATCGAACCCACATATTCTGGCCTAGAACCAAAAGCATTTACCTTTAAGCCAGCCCTGGCCAGATTATGAGAAGTTGCCGCTAAAAGCAGCCGACCCAATTTTTTATAAATACACAAATGAAATAAAGCAAATATTTACTATTTTATTGATAAACAAACACATTGGAACAGGCATAAAATAAATATGTAGTTACAAAAATAAGGTTCGGGTAGTTACTTTTTACGAAAACCTAAAAAATGTATTAGAATAGAAGCAAATGCAAAAGAAGTAATAAATACGTAAATAAAACGTAACGTTAGCTTCGAGTTATGATTATCTAATATACGTCTTATATCACGGTGATGCAAGTCCACGTAGTGATTCATCGATGCTGCACGACAAAATACTATGTCAGAATGACTACGATCCTTGACCAGTGCAGTCGTGTTCACGAAGTGTTTTCATTTTGTTGGTAACATTTAGTAAAAGCTAACATCAGAAGTGGAATTATTCTTAAAAATAACGGGCCTTTTTGCTGCAAGTGAAGTGAACTCACCATCCCTGTGGTTTAAAGGTTTGAATTTTGATTATGTTTTAATTATTTACCCAGTTTAATGGTGATGCTTCGAACTTATGCTTTCTGGCGGGTTCATCTGGATGATCATGGTCTTGTGATTGGAATCATTTGCTGATCGTTGTAGGAAAAACATTTTGATTATGCAAAATGAGTAATTGCTGTCTGATTTTTCTTTGAAATTTCCAGTGATGGAACATGCTCTAATAGTCGGGTATAAGCAAGCCTAGATATTGGGTCGGCAACGACCCAACCTCAGGCTGGCCGTGTTAGCATCGTGCTATTATTTTTCTAATGCTCTTATATCAGTGTGATGCAAGTCCAAGTAGTGATTCATTGGTGCTGCATGACAAAGTACTATGCTAGAATGACTGCAAGCCTCGTCTAAGGCAATCGTGTTTCGGAATTGTATTCATTTTGTGAGTAACATTTAGCAAACATCAGAAGTAGGATTATTTTAAAAAATAAGGTGCCTTTCCACTGTAAGTGACTGAAATCACTTGTGCTATCCCTGCGGTTTAAAGGTTTGAATATTAATGTTTTAATTATTTGTCCAGAGTTTAGTGTCGACACCTGAGTGCATGAGTGCAGATATCATACTGGATTATTTTAGTAGAATTGATTTAACCTGGATGATCACGGTCTTCGTGCCTAAATAATTTTCTGTTTGTTGGATAGCTGTGGTTTTGTGACTGGAATCATTTGCTGGTGGTTGTGGGAGACATTTTGAATATGTGAAATTATTAATTGTTATCTAATTTCGTTAAGTTTGCAATCCCCTGTGATGGCTGCTCAGGAACATTGCCCAATAGTCAAAAATAACCGAACTATTGGGCCGAGAACGTCTCAACGTCAGGCTCGCTGTGTTAGATTCGAGTTATGATTATCTTTACATAATCATTGTGATGCAAGTCCAAGTAGTGATTCATCGGGTCTTCATGACACAGTACTATTATACCAGAATGACCGAGCGCCTTGTCCAGTGCAGTCGTGTTTGCGAAGTGGATTAATTTTGCTGGTGCCATTTAGTAAAAGCTACCACGAAGAAAATGTTTTCTTAAAAATACATTTACAAAAATACTTATGATCTTGCCACAACCGCACGCCGCATTTGCAAATTGCGTAACTAAGTTATTAAAATTTATATTATTAACGAAATCATGCTCAATGGAAAACAGTCCAAAGACACTGGCATGGTACTGTGCCAATGAGGTTGTATAAAAGATTTTATCCTTTTTCAGATTGAGAAGAAGTACTCTGATGTACAATATTTATAATTGCCATTGATAAATATGTTTTTCTTTTTTTTAATATATTGATATATTACACTTAGTCGTTACGACCAATCAGCAATTTTATCTTAACCTAAATGATCTAATATACAATGTATATTTAAGACTTGATATATCACCCATTGGTGTCTCTCAGGTTCTAACTGTTTTTCTCACTTCCTTCTTCTTTGTTTTGTGCTATATACACTTTACGCTATTCTCTGCTTTTGAACATTTTCACTTATCACTGTTACACTAGGTCCGAAGGTTTTGTCCTCTTTAGCATTCTTTCGATGTCATGTTTATCGAAGATTTGGAGCATCTCGATGTTCACATAGTTGTGAAGTCTAGCTTCATGCTTTTAGGCAAATCTCTGGATTTCTTCTTTAACAGTTTCAATCTTGAGGTCTCTCTGCAAGTCTACATCCCAGACATACCACGATGCATCAATGATATTCCGAACTACCTTACTTTGAAATTTTTGAATGGTGTCTAAGTTAGTTGGTTTGGCACAGCCCCAGAGCTATATTCCATAGGTCCAAATACGTTTCAAAACTTGCTTGTAGATACGCAATTTATTATGAATTGATAGTTGTGACTTCCTGCAAATCAAAGAATACAATTTCTTATGTTTTGCATCTAGCTCTTTTATTTTCTTTTTAATGTGTTCCTTCCACCTCAGCTTCGCATCTAGGTTCATCCCTAGATACTTAGCTGTGTTACTATATGGCATCTGTGTTCCATTTATTGTAATAGGCACGTTATTCTGGATATTATTGTTTAAAGTTTATGTTTGCTGATTTTATCTCATTCATTTTTATTCTCCACTTTTTGGATCAATCGCTGTATGTATCAGTGGCATGTTGTAACTTTTGAGCAACTTATTCCACATTAGCTCTCCCACTACTTGTAGAGCAGTATCGTCAGCAAAAGTGGCTATCTTGACATTATCTATTTCAGTGATGTCATAGCTGAACAAGAGGTACAAGACAGGGCCAAGCACACTACCTTGCGGTACTCCTGCTTTGATCTGTTTTTAGTTCAGAGTATTCTTCTTCTTGTTTCACTCTGAATAATCTGTCCGATATATACGATTCTAATAGTTGCACATACTGCCTCGGGAGTATTTGTTCCAGCTTGTTTATGAGTCCTTCATGCCCCACTTTGTCAAATATTTGTGCATCACCTAGAAAAGGTGCAGAGCATATCTCTTTATCTTCATATGTTTTCTCTATTAGATCTGTGATCCTATGGACTTTATCTATAGTGGAGTGTTTATTTCGAAAACCAAATTGGTGATATTGTATTACGTTTTTCCTCTCCATTTGAGTCGCTTTAGTACCAGCTTCTGAATGAGTTTTGATATTACTGGATATGGAGAAATTGGCCTGTACTATTTAGCTTCATTCAGTATCTTACCTGTTTCGGGATCATAATCACTTCCGCCATTTTCCATACGCTTGGAACATGCTTCAGTCTAAAAGCTGCATTGATCAGATTTGTTAGCTTGGACAATACCTTTTCTTGGGAGTTGTTTTAATACTGCACCTGTGATAAGGTAAATAAATGCTTGGGCTAATTTTGCCTTGTCTGCCAAATTTATTTGGATTTTTCGAATTGCCCATAAGCCACAAGCATACATTTTCTATGGCAATTGATGTTCTTTACCCAAAATTTGCCGCCCCTAAAGATGTTGCGCATATTCTGCTTCATTACTATTAAGGCCCTGGGGCCCTCTACTGTTTCGCCTTCAAGTACAGTGCCATGGATATCATCAGGGAAAACTCAACGTCATTATTTTCGGCGTTGCGCAGTCGCAACTGCCTCAATTCGATACGCACATATTTAATATTCGAGAATCGAAATTCTCGAGTTCAACGTTAGAGAATTTACGAGATCGAGATCAAGATGGGTAAAATGTCGTCTTGTATAGTGGCAATATGTTTCCTATTTCAATCTCGTCTACAGATTTTCAAAAAATGCAATCAATGTAGCACGGTAAGACAACATCAACAGAAAATCAGTATCTTCTGTAATCAATGTTTACGATTAATCCTGAAATTCCTGATCTCTAAAGAAATATCATTCGAAAATAATATACAACTGAAATATTTTTATCTTGTCAAAATACTTACTATAAAAACGCACTTATAAGGACATTGCAATTTGAGCTATGTATTCCTTCGTCGATTCTCGATTGCTCTTATTGCAGCAAAAACAGTTTGCTAAATAGGTTAAAAATAATTTCTCGTGAATCTCTGTACAGTTGGAATAGCTATTGCAAAATAGTAAACAACGTCAACAATTGTTTGTATTGGCCCACTGCAAAAGTAAAAACTATATTTTTATACATAGTTTTGAAAATGAAAATGGCATGTCATATATCGTTGAAAAGAGAACAAAACAAGCTTCTTAAAAATACAATAGCGGTATGTTTTTCATTTAAAAAACCAATTTCCTATAAACTAATAAGGTAAAGAAAAAGTTAATAAAAAAGAATAAAATATCGTTTGATCAATAAGACATCTGCACTGAGAAAAAAAGGTTATTTAGATTTGAAGTAAATTTTTGTTTCATGCAATAAGTAATTAATCTAGACATAATAATTCACACACCAAGTTAATGTTTTTATTGCATCATTAGCCGAAGCAACGAAGTAACTTTATCGACAAATAGCAAAAAAAATAGAAAAGTTTTGAAATTTGGAAGAGATGTTTATCTAGCCCTACAGTTGATGAACAATTGAAGCTGAGAAATCGCCACCATCTAGAAAAATGTAGATGTTTTAGATTTTTCGTCGTTGTAAACGGTCTATTTTATAAAAAAAAATAGAAAAAAATTAAAGATTATAAAATATCCTATAAAAATGTTTTATTCGATTTTGCACAAATGTCATAGTTCTTGGGTAAGTTCTCTACGCACGTATAAATACGTTTGCAGTTAAATATTTTTGAGCGCCTTTATATTGATGCGAAGGAGGTTACTGAAATATGTGGACCTGAGTAATTTTTGTGGTAGGTCTAGTTTTTGCCACTGTAGCGCAACAACCACAAAAGACTGTAATAAAACTCAAATTGCTTCTTTCCTTTCCAACTGACAAGAACATGATGTCACTAGCAACTGGCGTAGTAGGAAATGCAACTATAAACTGTTACAAAGTTATTGAATTTGGAAAGAAAACAATGCAAAAGATGGTCGAAAATAATTTTATTGTAGTAAAATTGTTGCGAAAAGACAACTTAGTTGTCGCTGTTCATGAAGTTCATGAAGACATTGTACCGATAAATCCCAAACTTCTTTTTCAAAGAATATAATTTTCAAACAAACAAGTGAAGCTTATGCATTTATAATATGAGGTGGTTTAACGAATCCAAACCTGATTCTGTTATATTTTCTTAACGTCAATGATAACATACCTTAGAAAACTATGTGGAATGTAAATTACAATACAGGGCGATTCACGACAAATAGTAAATATTTTAGGGAGTGGTAGTATGGACTATTTTAAGTTATGTCTAATTCTCAATAATTACGGATATGTAGTTGTTTTAATGTTACAAATTAAAAGTATCATTAAACGAATTAGGGAAAGACAAATCACCTATTTATTGCATTTATTTACAACAAAATATCACAAAACAACAACAGTTTAAAGCAAATGCTCTAAAATACCACCACCGACTTCAATACACCTTCTAACTCTGTCGGCATAAGTGTGTGTAGCTCTTCTGAGTTTGTCTTGTTCGTTAATGTGTTTACTCTTTCTTTGTATACTTCGCTCTTCATCAGCCCATACACAAATATCTAAATGGGTAAGATCTGGCGACCTAGGTGGCCAATGAGCACGACCATAGCGTCAGATCCATCGTTCTGGGAATGTTTCATTTAGATGATCTGTCACTTGACAGCTAGAATGTGCAGGAGCTCCGTCTTGTTGGAAGTGCATGACCATCCTTGTAGCCAAAGGAACACCGTCTAATACAGTTGAAGCTGGTTTTGCAAAAATTCTAGATACATTGGCGTGTAAGACGATTCAGTAATATCACAGGCCCAATCAAGTGATAGTCGATGACACAACACACACATTTACAGAAAAAGGATGTTAATAATTTGTTTCAACAGTGGCATGAGGGTTTTCTTCTGCCACCAATGTGAGTTACGGCTATTGTTGATACCGTCGCGAGTGAAATTTGCTTCATAAGTGAAAAATATTGATGGAATTACTCTGCGATTATCAATTACACCCTACAAAATTCCAAGCGTCTGTCTTCATCTCCTGCATGAAGGGTTTGTACACGGTGTAGATGAAAAGTATACAATCCGGGCAAACGTAATGTTCGCCGTTCTGTTGCTTGTGGAACACCGGTTCGTGTAGAATTCTCGTGCTTGTTGAAGGACTATGTTCTACTAACTGAAGAATGCTTCTATTTCGTTCAAATGCTGTACATTTGCACGTTCTTCATAAGCAATACTACTGCTAGAAAATGTATAAGTCAAACGCAGTTATTTATTTATTTATTTAATTCGCACTCAGCCAACAGCCGTTAGGCCAATTACAGGCGTCGCTGTGCAGTTATGAGGACTTCCAACCCTACTAACGACTGTCATGATGTTGTTATGACCGCCGGGACCAACTTTTTTCCGTGATAGCCGGTACCACGAGGCGCCGAGAGATGCAGCCGTGCTGCTGATCGAACGTGACGCTTGTTCAAGCTACACCACTCGGGACCTTTAAAGGTTGAACATGTAAGTTGAACATGTAACTGAATACCCTAAAATTTGGTATTCTGCGGTTGGGAAAACGTCTAACGTATTTTCTTCTAGCGGAAAGAGCATTTCCATCACAAAAACTGTACACAAATGCCATATCGGCATATTCGGAATGCGTAAAGGCGTGCGGCATTGTAAAAAAACTCTTGCGAACAATGTCTATAATAATAAACAACTCAAATGTCACACACTCACTTGTTTCTATTTCGTTTTTAAAGTGCTTAATGCTCGACGTCTGTTTCTGTACCCGCCATATGTTTATCTCAACTTTTTTACTCAAAATAGTCTATACTACCACCCCCTGAAATATTTACTATTCGTCATGAATCACCATGTATATTGTCCTTGTAAGAAAATTACAGTATCGAGTGATTTATTAGGCCATAATTGTACCACTGTAATAACAAGATAAAAGCTCTCAAAATAAGTAATTTAATTATTAAAAATAGGTATTTTATAAATGTATGGTTGCCTTCTGGCCTGGGTTGCCAAAATTAGGGTCCTTGTTCCTCAATGACATTTGAAGCTGATAAATCAGACACCAATAAATGGGTTAGAGTAAAATGTAAAAACTGTAGCAAAGAAGTTATGAGTTTAGTAGCGCGTTTAAAAGATATGTCATCTAAAGGTGTTTATAGAGTCACTTCTTCCTGTAATGCTGTATATACATTGGTGAAACACGACGTTCAGTAAAGGCTCGCATCTGTAAAGACCACCGTTGTCTCAGGTCGGACCTCGTTTCATCATCAGCCATCACCGAACATCAACGCGATACCGGCCATAAGATCAATTTCGAGGGAACTTCTATTAACTGCAAATCCTCATTCTTCTTCAGCAGGAAGATTCGCAAAGCCATTGATATTAAACACCCTAATAGACTCAATCACAACGATGGCTGTCGTTATTACTGCCTCTATCTGAAGAGCGCTAATTTCCAAACCCTCTCACCGCTCTCTTTACTCAACCGCTATGACCCTTCCTCCTTCCGATCATTAGAAGAGTTTCACCTCTGACGTAGTTCACACATTGTGTTACCGTGCTCTTTTTCTTGGCTTCTGATGAAGCTCCTTGTGAAATAAGCAATAACGGCACGGTCCAATCCCGGAAGTAGTTCCGTAGAAAATGTAAAACCTGTTTCATGGTGGATGGGAATAGAAACTAAGAGAAATCTTAATGAAATAACTTTCACTTAAGAGATACAGCTACATACTATAGTTGCTTCGTCAGCTGAAATAAAACAATTATTTTCTTCTTTTTTGATAGCTTACTCGAAACTAAGACATCAACTGAGGATCGAAAAAGCGCTGCAACTACGTAGCATTTTTATAGCTATTAAGGCAACTAGTGTTTTACAGAGGGTTTAAAAATCGAGATCGATCATGTTAAAATTCGAGCGAAGCGAGAATTTTATGATCGACCGAGATTTTTAAACTGTAAAACACGAGTTGGCTTCAATATTTTTTCTACAGCCGAGGAGTTTGTTAGCTTAAATGCCCTTGGGGCTTCGCCCCTCTCCAAAGCGGCCCTCGAGGCTCCACCCCTCTCCAAGGGGGCCCTCGGGACTTCGCTCCTCTCCAAGGGGGCCCTCGGGGCTCGACCCCTCTCCAAGGGGGCCCTCAGGGCTCGGCCCCTCTCCAAGGGGGCTCTTGGAGCTCCACCCCTCTCCAAGGGTGCCCTCGGGGCTCCGCCCCTCTCCAAGGGGGCCATCGGGCTCCGCCCCTCTCCAAGAGGGCCCTCGGGACTCGGCCCCTCTCCAAGGGGGCCCTCAGGGCTCGGCCCCTCTCCAAGGGGGTTCTTGGAGCTCCACCCCTCTGCAAGGGTGCCCTCGGGGCTCTGTCCCTCTCCAAAGGGGCCATCGGGCTCCGCCCCTCTCCAATCGGGCACTCGGGGCTCCGCATACAAATCGGTCCGATATAATAACTGTACTTGTAATCTTCACAAACAAAGTTTTATAAACTCTTAAAGTACTCCGTGCTTTAAATGGAATGGCGTGTTTTATAGACAACATAAAGCACGCCGCATATGACCCTTGGAAACAGTTTAAAATCACGGCTGTAGAAAAAAACATTTAATAAAAAACATCCCTGCAATTGAAGATGCAGAATAGCAGTGTTTTTTTTTGTAGTGCTTTTTCTATAATTGTACTACGATGTAATAACGTCAAAATGTATTATCTACAGCATCAATTTATTTTTATTTTTCATTAAATTTATTACCAACAATTCCGAAAAAAATGTTTAAAACATGGCAGTTTAAAGCATGTTTTAAACACCTGTTTAATACATAATTGTTTAAAACATCAGGCTTTGTTTTAGTGGACTCCTTGCAAAATACTTTGCAAGTTACAAAACTTCTTTGTAGACAATGTTTAACGTATGGCACTATCCATTAGGTAAAATTTTAATTTTTAAGTTTTCAAAACTACTCGCACGTGACATTGCTACATACACTTGACCATGGCTAAATACTGGTTGTGGCAAATATGATCTATTCCCACTTTATCCAGAGTTTGTCTTTGTGATTTGTTTAATTGCGAAAGAAGCTGTGAGGATGGAAGAGTATGAAAAACAGGTGTCGGATAACGTCGAAAGACATTTTAACAATTTGTATATGTATACTTGTACCAACAGGGAAATCCATGAACCAGTGGGTAAATAAGCACATCCACATAATTATAATAAGCAGAAAAAAAACACCTTACAGCGTCTGAGCAATACCGATTTTCTTTAACTGTCATTTTACATGTATTTTGACGTTTGTCTCACGAATCAGCAGACCGTTGATTTCCAATAAATATTTAATGCAGTTGCAGTAGTCCATTGCAGAAATCAGCAGAACGCCGAAGGCTGACTTCGAGAATATACTTGTTTTACTGCAACTGCATAGCCCGCTGAAACAAATCCTACTAGTAGGCTTTGGCTGCAACCACTTGTGAGCTGCAATATGTTGGTTTTTCTCTAAAAATTATTCATTTATTTGCAATTTACGACTTTTGTGCAAATCTACAGTGGCAGCATTCGTTTAAAAAACGAATTGTCAAAATCGGCCTGGTGGAAGTCTCAAAAACGTTTCACATTTTAAATATATAGATTTAAAAAACAATTCCTAAAAAATGTTTAAAACATGAGCGCTTAAAACACGTTTTAAGCACCTGTTTAATACATAATTGTTTAAAACATAAGGCTTTGTTTTAAAGACCTTTTAAACATTTATTCAGAAATACCGAAAAAAAATTTTTTAACGTGGCAATTTCAACATCCCTTAAACGCCTGTTTAATACATAATTTTTTCAAACATAAGGATTTTGTTTTAAACATCTTTTCAACAGTTGTTTAAAAAACAATTTCGAACAAAAATATTAAAACATGGCTGTTTAAAACATGTTTTAAACACAAGTATAATACATAATTGTTTAAAACACGAGGCTTTGCTTTAAATACCTTTAAACGTTTATTTAAACACAATTCCGAAAAACATTTTTAAAACAGGGCAGTTTAAAACATGTTTTAAACACCTGTTTAATACATAATTGTTAAAAATATGCCAGCTTATAACATGTTTTAAACACCTTTTAAACATTTGTGTGAAAAACAATTTCGAAAGAATGTTTAGAACAGGGCAGTTTAAAACATGTTTTAAGCACCTGTTAAACATATGTTTAAAAAATCTGGTGTGATACACTCACACAACTTCCTTTTACAGTGATCTTATAATTAGTCAAAAATTTCATTTTTAATGTTTAACCATTTGTTAAAACTTTTCAAAAATTACAAATTCTACAAAAACGGTACAAAATCGAGTATTAGTTGAAGAGACAAATTTTCTCTAGAATTTTAAGGTGAATTCAAAAATGTAATAATATACCGGGTGTTTTATTTAAAATAGGAGTTAATAAAAAAAATAGAAAAAAAAACAAAAGAAACCCACTTTAGAAGTATTCAACTGGAAAATCACCTATCTCACATCAATACACATTAAAAATGTAAGAAAAATGTAAAATTTAAAAAAAATCGTTAGAGCCGTTTTTGAAAAAATCGAAAAAACTGAAAAATCACAAGAGTAAACACCTACTTCCGGTTATGCGATTTTCTTCAAAAGCTTGCTGTCTCATCTACACAGTTATATATGAAGTTTCAATGCCATACCTCTTTTCGTTTTTGAGATATTCTGTTCACAGACACACACACATACAGACAGACAGACAGACAGACCAATGAAAAAAAATATGTTTTTTGGGATCAGGGGACTCTAAAACGTGAAGATCTGTTGAAAACTCAATTTCGAATTTTTGGGGTGAATCCAATACTTCCTTTATAGTAGTAAAAGGAAGTAAAAATATTTTCGAAAAAAATGTTTGAAATACGGCAGTTTAAAATATGTTTTAAATGCCTGTTCGATACATAATTGTTTAAAACACAAGGCTTTGTTTTAAACTCCTTTTCAACGTTTATTTAAAACAGAATTCCGAAATTTTTGGTAAAACTTGGCAGTTTAGAACATGTTTTAAACACCTATTTAATACAGAATTGTTAAAACATAAGGTTTTGTTTTAAACACCTTTTAAACATTTGTTTAAAAAACAATTTCGAAAAAATGTTTGCAACATATTTTAAACACCTGTTTACCACATAATTGTTTAAAACATAAGGCTTTGATTTAAACACGTTTGAACAATTTATTTAAAAAACAATTCCGAAAAGTCTTAAAACATGACAGTTTAAAACAAGTTTTAAACACCTGTTTAATATATAATTGTTTAAAACATAAGGCTTTGTCCTAAACACCTTTTAAGCATTTGTTTGTTTACAAGACAACTTCGAATAAAATTTTTTCGACTACTGTTTTCTAAAGGAGGCTTTTATTTATCAAAAGCATGTTGTTATTGCATACTATGCAATAAAAATATTGCACATATGTCACTTTATTGCACATTTCTGTCAAAACTGCTTATTAAATGTGGTGAGTTTTCAATTTAAAACAATGAAACCATACCTAACATGAGTTTTAATGAATTTTCAATTTGAAATGAGGTTGACGTTTTGTAATCTCTTTTAGCATAAATGTCTGGTAATCCAAAAAATTATGTATACAACTCGTATGTAAAGCTTTTTTTTGCACTTATGAGATTTAAAGAATTCGCCTTCGGCTCATTCCTCAAACTTTCTAACGCGTACAAAAAAGTGGCACTTCAGCTACTCGTTGTAGAAATCACTATTAAAACATGGCAGTTTAAAACATGTGTTAAACACCTTTTTAATTCATAATTGTTTAAAACATAAGGCTTTGTTTGAAACACTTTTTAAACATACCAACCCTGATTTTTGCGTCAGTCTGTGTCAAATAACAAACAAAACCTAACCTACTAACCTAAAAAAGACGAAGGATGGAAAGGGGGGGGGGGGTAATTTTTCATATCTCTTATAGTTACTCAGTCAAGTTCTGAAGTGAAATAAAAACGATATTAAGCTAGAATCTATGTGTAAATATTATTTCCCTCTAAACCAATTCGCATCTGTCTCACTGCCGAGCGTTCCATCATTCGCCCCTTATATGCAACTATATCCTTCAATAATTACTAAAAAAATCTACTAACTGGAAACTATTAGCGAAGCCAATTGTTAAACGAGCTTTGAATCACAAAATGAGTAATCAGTCCCACAAATATTCCCTGGAAGTTCCACGAACACAGGCGAGCAAACAAACTAAATCTTGTCCAGTACATCGGACGCGAACTCGCCTTGCAAGTCTTGCAACTTATTACCATAGCGAACCAGAGACATCGATGAATTATGTATGACTGATTGCTCTTCGAAAAATTAATCACGTCCAATATAATAATACACTTTCATTTTGGTCGAGGCCTCCTTGTCAATAAAACAAGCCAAGCAAGGCCTACTGTCCCTACTTCACAACAATCGACTTTCCAGCGCTTCGTCGCCTGGTGTGAACATCTGCCCCCTTTTTCCAATTTTAGCAGGGTTGTGCCTTTTTCGGATTTCAGGAAATGTTTCGAAACAAATGCCTGTACGTCGACTCATCGAGTGTCTCCGGTCACTGTCTACTTCGGCATCCGCTTTTTTATCAAAGCTGCAGATAACAATTAGAACTATATTTGTATATCGGTGACATAAACGCTGAAAGACAGGGGCGTCCGCCCACGTCGGGCATAATAAAGCGCTTTCGCAAAAATGCGGGGCGTTAGTAAGCAAAAGAACGGATGTACCACTTCCTGTCTAACCACGCGGCAACTGTTTGGTAGACCTACATATATAAATCCGTGCACAAAAAGAACCTTGCGGAAAATAAACGACGGAATGACCGGTTTTACCGCTGCGAAGCTTAGCAGCCTGCGCTTAATAAGCGTGGGACATACGGGGTGCTTTTGAGTGGTTTCTTGCCACTGTGAAACGTGCTAATCTTGTTAATCCGTGACGCATGGGTTAATCTTAAATGAATCAACCGCATAAAATTATTCTACTAGTCAGCTATGAGAATTCTCTTTTGAATACAACTTTGAAAATTGGTGTACCAATGGCAAGGTTTATGTTTTCTTTAAAAAAAAACTTTTTGCCAGCTTTAATAGTTGATTAGTTTACTGTACTTATTGCAAAAATGTATATGTTTAGCAATCAGATGGCATAAGAGGTAGTTGATATGGTTTCTTGCCACTGTGCAGATTTGTCAAACGAGTTTCTCGACCATCAAGTGGTAGGAAAACGCTCAATATATTGGATAGCATTCAATCCGAAGCGAAGTTTAAAATGCATACAAGTGTAAAATAATGCAAAATTTAATTATTTGGAAAATTTTTGATAAATGCAGGAAGATTTTTTTTTGAGTGCTACAGTTTTTAAACGTGTTCATTTTGTGGTGTGCTTGTGTTATGGACCCATCTCATGTTGATGAGGAATAGTTAGTACCCTAAAATCAATTTATTTAAATTGTAAAATGAAAATCGATTGAGAAAAGTGTAAAAAACTGACAGTTTTACGTCAGGAACTTGTATTACACTACAGCCCAAGTAACTTTATTTTCCCATAAACTAAACATTGTGAGCCGTCTGTTTTAATTGCCAAATTTGTGTCTTTAGTATTTAAATAATTTATATTCTTCCTAAAAGCCATTTTCTACCGAATTAGGTAAAAGTTCCTCTTTATTAAGACGATTTACAGCATTTACAAGGTTTTTTGCTCGTGTGAAACCATACACGAGTGAAAAACTGTACAAACGATAAAAAAACCTGTCTTTAGTTTACTATCTAATGATCTAATAATAGTATTTTCAATGAAGATATTTTTACAAAGGACTTCATTCTGAAGAATTTCTGCAACTATCAACGATATCACCCTTTCTTTCGGCACAAACAGTAAAATGTGTTAATTAAAATTTAAAAATACATAATTATATAAATCTCTATGGGTTCTTCCAAACACTTGAGCGCTAATCATAGTTGGTTTGAAACATGAATATGCCATCAAAATTTGGGGAAAAATTGACCTCGTATGTAAATTAATAAAAAATTATGTATCGTATACCAGATTCAAACCAACATGTAGCAATGAAACCATGGATTACTTGATAACAAGGTGCAATGAATGTTCCATCTTACAGCAATAAATAATTACAGTTCATCCATTATTGCTAACGTAGTTTGTATTTGTACGAGTCAAAAGAATCGTATTATAGAAATTACGTACATATCTAATTTTACACAAAAATATTGACACGATGAAAAACGGTCAAAAGTTGTTGGTTTTTCAGGATATCTCGCAACCTGTTACACAAACATGATAAGGAAGCTTTAATTCCAATATTGTTCGCTAGTAATTTATTTTATGGTTTCGCTTGCTGTCTCTATAGGAGGTAAATATTGTACTATGAATCAATAGAAAACGTTGGCATTTCCGGGATGGCATAAAAATCGAATTTCAGGTATTTGGCATCGCTTACTAGTGGGCACTGAAATACTAAAATAATAGCTATTTATGTAGCAAGTATATAATGTACGATGTTATTGAACGAGTCGATTTTATAGCCTTGCGAGCGAGGTTAATAAATAGGACGAGTAAAGTCAGATTCTGCACGAGTTGCTTTATGTTTGGCTGCTTTTTTACTTAAACTATAAATAATTATATAATAAAATTAAATTATAGGAAATAGCTAGGGTGCCTTAATGGATAATGGTAGATTTTTTTATAACAAACATTTACAACAGCAAAAATTGTGATATAAATATTCATTACCACGATAATTAATCGCTGATTCTTCATGTATAACATTGTTTCTTGTTAACATACAAATTTGTTTAAATATGTTGTGTACATTTATTGTAACATTTACTTGACAATTCAGTCCAATTTACTTTATCTTACATTATAGTACCAGCCCTATTGCGAAATTTGACACGATGGCAAATAAACAATTATTGAGAAAATTGTGAAATTAGTATTATCAACTTTTTCCTGTACCTCAGAAAGTACTGAAAAAGTTCCAACTCTGAAAAAACAATAAAGCAATGCGCCATATTTGCCAAACTTAATTTGTTTGTACGTATCTCTTCTAGGGATGTCGTACCCGGTCTAAAATCAAACCCGGGTACCCGAAAGCAGTACCCGGGTACCCCCGGGTACCCCCGGGTACGCGAAATATATAACAAAAATGTTACCGTACATCTGAACATCTGAGGTAGCTACAATTTCTTTCTTTTACGCCGCGAGTTTTAAATTGAACTAAATTGAAATAGTTTATGTTACTTCATCCCATACTGACGCGATTTCTTAATGGTACTACTGACAGGTTGAATATTTCCGTGAAGCGGATTTATTGTCTTATACGAAACAAGAAACATTATGTGGTATGTGATCACCCCACCCCATTCTTGTTATTATTGCATGGTTATGTTTTTATTGCGCTTATCCCTATTGTTTTCATCATCATCTCCGAAAAAGGCTGACTTCCTGGAAATTTCATAATTTACTAGTCGGGTACCCGGGTCCTGAAAATATACCCGGGTCGACTATTACCCGGGTCGGCCCGGGTACCCGGGTACCCGCCGACATCCCTAATCTCTTCTAATAAGCGTTCTTCAGGTATCAAAAAGTAAGTGCATATTTACAGGGCGAGTTTAATCATTTGCGACTGCAAGGTTCTCTAGGGAAACATAAGAGATAGAAACAGTTGAACATCGCCTTAACACTATAGTTGCTAGATAAATAATCCATAGCCAATCATTTTTTTTTTCAAATAACTACACTTTTATATTACTGAACTTGGCAAAAATGAACAGAGAACCACAGCACTTATTTATTTTTTTTAAATTAATTGTCGTTTTCGAGTTATGGTGGAAAATTCATATTTTGTAAATGAAACTGTAGGTAGTTATAACTTATAACAGCATTAAATGTGATATGTTTTCCTTTACGGGTTATTAGGGTACTTAGGGTTATTTCTATAAATAAAGAACTTGTAAGCAAAATCAAGCGATTTTTACTTTCAGAATAGTTACAGAAAACATTAATAGGAGCTGGAAAATAGTTAACAAGTTACTAATCAGAATATGGATATTAAAATGTCTTAAATAATAAGTTAAACTAGATCAAATATAGCACCCCTACATGTATGCCTTTATGCGCCTTTGATTTCGGAAAGTGAGTTTTTGAATATCTGCAACAAATACCATTCTGTTGTTCGTTCAGAATTAATATTAAATTGAATGTAACAATTATGGAATGGACGTCTGCGAAATTAATAAAAATTGCACATTACACATTTCTTTGCAGTGATCATTTTTTTCAAAAATTACTTCACTTTAATAGTGTTGAACTATAGTACTAAGTTCATTAAATAGATATATTTTGTCCGATTAGTGTTCACATTTTCCTTTATATTCAAACAGTTCTCACGATTTTGTGCAGTTTAGCCTAAATTATTCACAAGCACGTTCAATGCATTTATGAAGTTTATAACGTTATTATCCTAAAGGGCCATCACATTTGAACCCCCAATAAAAACTTTTGCCGACATTACGTTTGTTCGTGAGAAACCGCAAAATTTTAGTTTCCATGAGAAAATTTACCGGGCGTTCTTATTGGCTATTGAAGCACCCCCACTGGACTTGCGAGTAGCATACAAAAATGTTAACTTAGCAGAATCATGTCAACCATCCAACAACGCAGACGTCACCCTTATGTGCTATTTGTATATATTATGTGAATATAATCTAAAACTTTAAAATCAACACTGCTTTAATTTATTCAACTACTTTAACATATATTGTGGTGTAAAAAGCTGCACTGCATCAACAATCCAATTACTTTAAATTAAACAAATCTGCAATATCATTATTTAGAAATGCCTTGTTCAGCAGGCAACTTCCTAAAATAATGTTACATCTCTCCTTTTTCCACTTAACGTTTCTCTATCTGTTTCTGAAATTTCTGAAATCTCTTCTCACGAATTAAAAAACTCACCCTGTATAGTGTCTCCCACTTCAGTGTGTAACACCCTCATATCTTTATTAGTTTTTATCCAATTTGAACCAAATTTTCCTTCACAGTGTGGTCTACTTATGGCCAAAAAACAATTCGCCATTTCATATGCAAAGCCACCTGCAATACTAATATAAATGGAAAATACAAAATCATATTAGGCAGTTTTCATCGGAAAATTTTGCAAAGTTCTATGGAATTTAAATTTAAAAAAAATACTTTTTCGAAAATTGATAAAAATGTTGACATTTACATGACCTAAATCGGTTGTCAAAGTGACTGTTTTTTGTTCACTGGATGTAAAAGTCTTTTACAATCAGCAATTCAGCAATTTTTGATTAAAGAAGAGGTCACAATGTAGACAAAATTTTCTTTAAGTAACCGCTAATGTGGAGCTGTGCAGTTTTAGAAAAAATGTTGTTTGATACTCGATTGGGAAATTCTTTTGCATTCGAGAATGTTTTTTTGCTCGCCATGCTCGCAAAAAAAACTAATTCTCGAAGGCAAAAGTAGCATTTCGCAATCTCGAATCATAAACAACTATTAAATTTATTGCGTTGTATTTAGTTCTAGTTTGTGAAAAAAATGTTCCCAACAATTAAAATTAAATTCAAAATTAATTAAGTTTTATTTTTTATGAAAAAAAACTAAAGAAAGCAAAATATTGATATTTTTAATTTCGATTAAACTTTGGATTTAAGATTTTTGGAAAACTTTGAACAACTTTCATTTAATTTTCGATAAAAGAATTCCTAACATGGTTTTGCATTTGAAGGGGGGCGAATGTTTTTTTTGTGACAAGTAGACCATAATGTGTTTTATCTTTAGCAAGAACTTGTTTAAATCTGATAAAAACTACAAAATATATAAAGGTAATACACTCTTAAGTGAGACACATTGTACCACTTTGGCGAAGTATTTTTGCCCATAATTTGAATTTCTTGGGTAGATTAAGTTTCATTAAAAGAAAATAAACCAACCAAAATATTACAATTTAGACTTTAATACTGCGTTTGTTTTATCTGATACATATTTTAATACTTTAGATTTAGGCTTTTTTGGGAAATTTTGAGCAGCTCTTATTTGTTAAATTTTCCGATAAAAACTTTTTTTTTCAATTTATTTTGGTATGGCAGGTGGCTTTGCATATGAAAGGGGGCGAATGGTTGTTTGGACACAAGCAGAACATAATGTGTTTCGTCTTTGGGGAAAATTTGATTCAAATCATATAAAAACCAAAAAGATATAACGGGGTTACACTCCTAAATAAGACACACAATATATAAAAACGATTTAAGATATTACCTTCCCACTGTACCACTTTGGGGAAGTATTTTGCTCATAATTTCAGTTTCCTACATACACTATTACATTAGTGTCCATTGAATAAAAATAAACCACCCAAAAATTACAATCTAGACTTTAATACAGCGTTTGTGTCATCTAAAAACTGTTTATAAACAACTGAACATGTTACAAAAATTAATATGCGGCAATAATCTTATGTTATTTGGTAGAAAACGTTAATTAGTACCAAAATTACATACTGTAAGTAAGATAAATGAAAGTTTACAATGAAAACAAGTCCTAGTACATTATAGCTCACTGGGCTTCATTTGT
The DNA here is from genome assembly GCA_940337035.1 of Agriotes lineatus. Classification (NCBI taxonomy): domain Eukaryota; kingdom Metazoa; phylum Arthropoda; class Insecta; order Coleoptera; family Elateridae; genus Agriotes; species Agriotes lineatus. Next base: position 28,147,369 of record OW679201.1, on the reverse strand, counting down.
TTTTCAACAGCTGGATTATAATGTCTCAAAATACGAGTTTAACATAATATAGACACTTATTTCTCATTGTATATTTTCACTCTTGCAGTTAATCATAACAATTTTATCCTAAAAGACAATTTCTGTAAAAGACCTCGAAACAATATTCCACGAAATCGTTAGTATTTGTATGGGGAAACAAAATGCGATATTCCAGAAATCGCAGCCTACTATCATTATAAATGTCCTGCTATGGGAGGGCCGGATCAAGTCATCCAGAAGCATCGCGGTTATTGTCCGAATTCGGCCGCTTTTCCCCAAACAGTCGTTAATTAGTGGAAGGCCACGTGCTCGGTTGCTAATGAAATTTGCAGAAGAGCAGTCCATTAAAAATTAACCGACATATGAGTGTGTGACCCTGCGTGCTTCGCAGAATTGTCAGTGTATATTCACTATTCGCATTAATTATGAAAAACCGGAAGCCTAATTTCATCATCGCATCGGCGTAACGAGAGCTGAAAACAGAACTACCTGCAATTAACGAACTTTGTTTACCCGATTCCACGAAACGGGCTGCAGATTGTACGTAATCTATTTATTAGATGCGTTATCTCTTCCTGTTTTTGAGATTTTCAACTGATGCTGATTACAGCTTCCGGTGCTCCACCGACCTATCGATAAGTAGCCTGAATTAAGAAGGGCAAACAAAGTAATCTTTGGAATTTTAACCGTGATTGGTTAAGGCAGAAACAAAAGACTGAAACAATCGCAACTCATTTGCAACCTTAGAAGTAAGTCATAGTTTTTTGGGTGTTTGCAAGGGCAAACAAAGTAAGCTTTGGAATTGTAACCATGATTGGTTAAGGCAAAAACAAAAGACAACAATCGAAAATGTGTGCTTGTAAGCTTAGCTAAGTCATAGAAACTCGAACAGCTATGGGGCTTTAATAAGCAAACAAATTAATCTTTGGATTTTTAACAGTGATTGGAGAAGATTAAAACTCATTTGCTTGTAACCTTAAGTAAGTCACGGAGATTTCTACTCGTTTAAGGCGTTGAAGTTCAAAGCTTCCAGCATCTTTTAGAATAAGGCCCACCCTGGATTTGTCTCGGGCCCCCCTGGGCCCCTGCAGTCTGCCTTGTGCACTGTTGTCTTCCAAACAGGTTCCGCGGCGAGAATGAATGAAATGAGCTATAAAAGTAGCAGTATCGTAAGTTGTGCACGGCGATTGAATGAAAAAATTGAGACTTCCGACCCAACCTAGCGGCTAATCGGGGCAAAGATAAGCCGTTCATTCAGTATTTTGTGGATCGGGTCGGTGTGGGCGTACATAACTATAATAAACGCTACTGTAAGTGTGAATGCACTGGCATAGCGTAAACATCCGAAAGATTCATGAATGAGACCCATTGATTACTGTAGCATAGCATGAATGGTCATACTTCGACACCGGCAATAGCGATGGTAAAGGCAAGGCTGAGGCCTTAATTAGGGCCGTATCGCTTCTTAAGTGGCTCATTACGCGTCGTTAGCCGACAATTATCTCAATTTCGTATCAAATGCTAGCGCTCTAAAATGGAGGCCGACAGCTAACATCCCCGCAGGAAGGGTGTAAACAATTGAGAGCTCAGGACTTACTCTTCAAATCCCTCGGTCATGGTTGGAAATGAGGAAAATCCTACTGCACAAGGGGGTTTTCTTCCTCAACACCATTTTTGCACCACATCAAACCTAACTTTACCACACGAACCCAACCATTGAACTAAATTACTGTTAACTTGTCAAGTTGCGCGGAACGCGCTTGCGCGCACTGTGCGACATCTCGTGGCGAGCGTGCGAACCTAAATACCCGGGAAAAGTTGTTATTGATTTATTTCTTTTAAAAGATTCCCAAATTATTCATCCATTCATACTTTGTAACGGGGAGTTGGCATTGTTCATCGTCTACCTACAACGAGGCTTCTGATTGGAGTGATCAACTTGTCTAGGTGCTCAAACTGGAAATTTATTTCTCGTACTAGGTACAAAATAATCATGATTTTTTGAAAGTATGTATTTCGAACAAAAACACAACCGTAGGTACTACATAAAAATAAAGTATGGAAATAGAAAATTAGCTACAATATCAATGTACTCTCAAACGATTTTTGATTTCAAATTACATTTTTGCATGCTCTAAAAATGAATGCAAACAATTGTTGACGCATCATACTACAATTTAATTCAATACAAAGCTTGATTATTTCGACTTCCATTAACTTCGTTCCCCACTCCACATTTTTTATAGTGGATAAAAATCCATATATGTATTACTTGCTATTAAATATATGTAAAAATCTCCCAAATCATACGCAAAGCTGACAGGAACTGCCTTTATCTTAGACATAACTTCAAGGACCTTTGTTACTTGAGTTTTTAAAAAAGTCTACATTTTCTCCAAATCCATTTCATGAAACGAATTGCGGGTATAATATTTTAATTTCAAAGTGGATCAACAGTGAAAATTTGTCGTACAGAATATTCTCATTAACATCATCTATTTATTTTCAATATCATTTCATTATCAAATATGTCAATTTATATGTATAATCTATTCCATCTTTAAAAAAACGATAGGTTGCCATGCTTTTCTTTTCTTAAATTGGCAGTACTAAGGAAAGCAGTAGTTATATTTCATTTCTCAGTGGTGACAAATTTTTTCTAACTAAATTTGAAATACCGTGTTGCTAATGCTACTAATACAAAAAGTCAAAAAAATATGTCAATAAATGTCATTATGACACTTTCGTAATTTATGATAAATAAAGTGATAAAATAAGTAATAATTGTGAAAAATGTTATATACATAGCATGCCCAAAGTCTTTGGAGACGAAACGCAGCGTGTTGAAATGCTACACACAATTGCAGACGAGATAGACTCAATCTAAGTAATGATAAAATTACTAAAAGATTGATGGACATTTTCAACGTGAGTAAACTCTATTCACTATAGTTCCGGATTGTCTAAAATGACATTTTATGGTAGCACTGTTGAATTTACATTGGTTACATTTTTAATAAGCTTAATACTTACATCATGTACAAGACTGATTAAAAGTAAATAAATAATTTATAAATGGGTTCATTGATTGTAGTGTTTTGCCCCCTATAGTAATTCGCACATCTGCAAGTAAAGTTATTTATGGCTAGCTTTCACTAGGCATGAATACTCAAATCTGCAAGTTAAGTTCACCGACATGTTCATATTTAAACTCCCGTGTTGCGCCACTGGGCTGTGAAATTAAAAAGCAGCAACGCGCAGACTCACTACGCTGTCAATTTATCTATCAACCAATTGAATTTTCCTGCGGTTCATTTCTGGTATATTTACAAGTTAATTCAAAGGCAAATCTATGAACAAATTATCAGGTAATTCGAATCTCGCGCTTTATTAAGCGTCACTAGTCGTGTTTTGTTTTAGATCGTTCGCGGCTTCCTGCGAATTCAATTGTTTTAAAAGCGTCCTTCATGTGAAAAAACATAACCTCAACTTATATTTTTATAATTTCTGAACCTCATGCTCTTTTTTGAAGTATTGTAAGACTGGGATCGGCTTCCTCTTATAGGACTCGTTCCTCAAGGTAAGTTTCGAAACTCTAGCACGGATATTTGCTTTGCAACACCAACCTGACCTTTCTTTGGCTGCGGGAACTGGCTCGGAACAGCTTCTCCTGATGCGCGCTGCTGGAAGCGAAACCCTAGGATGCTTGAACTGCTGCGGTGTACTCCTACACAACGTGCGGACGTGGTGCTACCAAAATGTCAAACGCCTGATCACAATTGTGCTGAAAATCTGATGATCGTAAACTTCTCGTCGTTGGCGAAGTGGTTCGGAAGGTGGTCGCAGATGAAAATAATTTTTAGGTAAAGGATTTTTACACCCACATTCTAACATATGCACTACGAACTCCTGATCACGATGGTATAATTATTTTTAATTTATTTCAATCGTAAATCGCTTAAAAGTCAATTAATCTGGAGAGACAAATTAGACTGTCATGAAATAATTTTAATTCAATTGTTTTTTTTCCCGGTTAGTTAACAACAATTGCCTATCTAAATCATAATTGTGGATGTTAACCAAGTCCAAATCAGTTATTATAAACTAAATTTTAACATATTATAAAAATGTACAAAATCTTAATTCTAAAATTATTGTTTGTTCACATTCGAATTTAAACTAGGTTATAGCGCCACTCACTATGTTTTATTTGGATTCTCTGTTCACTTATGTCACTTCACTGACTCATTTTTTTAAACACCAATCTCGTTCATTTCCTGTTGTGTGAATTTCTTGTATTTTATAATAATTGTCTACCTTTCACCATTCTTCAAATATTACCGTTCCATTTTTTATAGTCTTATTTGATCTAGTATTGTGCTCTTTTTGCACTGTATTAAGAACATTCTGTCCTTCTTACCTTTATTTAAAAAGTTCATAGTACTGTACTTATTCAATTATACTGACATGTTAATTTATTTAACACGCATGTAATAAACCCTTTGGTGATAGATTTTTTGAATTTTGATTGGCTTTACTTTGCACCAACCTCTTAATTTGTGCTAATTAACATTTCTGTGACTCTAATTTACGAATTGAGCTCTGCCTTATTGCCATTTATTCTGAAGTAATTCTATTTAATATTGGCAATGCTTTATCAATGTAGTTATGAATTAAAATTTCTGATTTAACTTCTTGCAGTTGCCTGATTTACCCCAGCTCTGTGCTTTATTGACTTGCTTTATTTATCTATGCTGCAAGCAGAGTTGAGTAACGGGCTAAATACCATCTCAATATATCAGATTACCATGGCCAAGCATAGTATTCTTTTACTTCCTTTATCGTAAAGGAATTCATCCCAAAACTTCGAAATTGAATTTTCAACAGATTTTCAGGTTTTAGAGTCCCCTGAACCCAAAAAACATGTTTTTGTTCATTGGTCTGTCTGTCTGTCTGTCAGTCTATCTGTGAACAGAATATCTCAAAAACGAAAAGATGTATAACGTTGAAACTTCATATATAAGTTTTGTGTACTATGTAGATGAGACACCAAGCTTTTGAAGAAAATAGCATAACCGGAAGTAGGTTTTTACTTTTGTGATATTTCAGTTTTTCCGATTTATTCAAAAACGGCTGTAACGATTTTTTTAAACTTGACATTTTTACTTCCTTTTACGATAAAAGAGGTATTGGGTTCACCCCAAAAATTCTAAATTGAGTTTTCAACAAATCTTCACGTTTTAGAGTCCCCTGAACCCAAAAAACATGTTTTTGTTCATTGGTCTGTGTCTGTGTCTTAAAAACCAAAAGAGGTATGGCGTTGAAAATTCATATATAAGTTTGTTTTACTATGTACATGAGACAGAAAACTTTTGAAGAAAATCGCATAACGGGAAGTAGGTGTTTACTCTTGTGATTTTTCAGTTTTTTTCGAATTTTTCCAAAACTGCTCCAACATTTTTTGTCAAACATTTCATTTTAATTAAATTTTTAATGTGGATTGATGTGAGATAGGTGATTTTCTAGTTAAATACTTCTAAAATGCGTTTATTTTGTTTTTTTTCCTATTTTTTTATTAAATCCTATTTTAAAAGGAACGCCCTGTATATTATTACATTTTTGAATTCAGCTTAAAATTTTACAGAACATTTGTCTCTTCAACTAACGCTCTCTTTTGTACCGTTTTTGTAGAATTTGCAATTTTTGAAAATTTTTGACAAATATGTACTTAAAAATTAAAAATAAAATTTTTGACTAATTATAAGACAACTGTAAACGGAAGTTGTGTGAGTGTATCACACCAGATTTTTATCACATTTTTAATGTGTATTATTGTGAGATAGGTGATTTTTCAGTTGAATACTTCTAAAATGGGTTTCTTTGGTTTTTTTTTATTTTTTTTATTAACTCCTATTTTAAATGGAATACCCGGTATATTATTACATTTTTGAATTCAGCTTAAAATTTTAGAGAAAATTTGTATCTTCAACTAACGCTCTATTTTATACCGTTTTTGTAGAATTTGTAATTTTTGAAAATTTCTGACAAATGCTTAAAAATTAAAAATCATATTTTTGGCTAATTACAAGTTAAAATAGATGCAGTATTTTTTTCTCTACAAAAAATGTATTTACACTTTAGCTCTAAAATAATTAGGGGAGCCAATAATTGGACATTAAGAATTTAACACGAGATGAAAAAAAAATTGACCGGAAGTCGACCTCGGAAAAGAAATCCGATTTACGGTTTCTATATATTTTTGGAATCTACTCTTCAAGCTGAGTCGAATGATATATATCGCGTTCTCCTAAAATATATCTCCATTTTCTTTCTTCTCAGTTAATAATAACAAGTTAACAAGTGGCAAAAATATTTAATTTCATTAAATTCATTTTTATTTCAAGTAGATAACATGTTGAACAGCCCTCGTATGTGTTGTAAAGTTATTGTAACGGTAAAAATTATAATGACTCAAAACTGATGTGTCTGAACTAATCTATAAATTGTTACCGTGTACTTATTAGCACATAATTAACGTTTAAAACCATTTTAAAAATTTAAATTTCGTCTAGCAAATTACAGAAAATCGTTTTTATACTTTTTTTTCTCGATAACGGTTGCAGATACGAAAAAACTGCAAGAGAACAAAAAGATTCTAAACAAAACAGAAAACTCAATTTGTATTTTAGAATCTAACAGCGGCGCACCGCAAAAAAGTTCAGGGGGAGAAAAAGGAAGCATGACCCCTGAAAAAATATCTCCCTGTAAATTCTCACAACCATTTGATATGCTCAATGATGTAAGCCCTGCAGCGTAACCTGTATTCCAAATTTGAGCTAAATATCTCAAAAACTGCAGGAGCTATAAAGGAAAAAGTTAAAAGTTAAAAAAAAATTGACCGGAAGTCGACCTCGGAAAAGAAATCCGATTTCCGGTTTCTATATATTTTTGGAATCTACTCTGCAAGCTGAGTCAAATGATATATATCTCGTCCTCCTAAAATATATCTCCATTTTCTTGCTTCTCAGTTAATAATAACAAGTTAATAAGATCACTGTAATAGTATATTATACATCAAGGTAGCGAAGCGCAGTATTATAACCTGAGCGCATATTAGATACTGAGCGCGCAGCGCGAAGTATCTAAAGCGCGAAGGTTATAAGACGATTCGCTACCGTGGTGTATATACTATTTTTTGCACTACCAAACAGCTTAATACCTAAATTCCCACAAATTTCGAAAATATTTTAACTGTCAACCTGACAATACAGCTCTTTAAAACGTCAAAATTAAAATAGTCATATTTGGTAACTTAGCAATTTATCAGTTACCACGGTGAAAATTGTTTATTTTACTTTCTCTCCCTTGGTGGAGAAAATCAACTTCACGACCTAAAAATAGGCCAATAAGGATGCGTTCTGAGACTAGTAGTGCAAAAAAGGAAGTTGTGTGAGTGTACAACACCAGATTTTTTAAAGATGGAATAGATTATTAAATATTTATGAGTGTAAAACATTTGAAACTCTTTTGATTAGTTCGACTTCCATTACACTTGCTTTGCCAGTCCACAAAATTTCATAATAGAGAAAAAATACTCACAACGTAGGTACACATTGCTGACAGGAACTGACTTTATTTTAGACACCACTTCAAGAAGCTCCTTAGAACATAAATTTTCAAAGAAAAATCCACATTTTCCCCTATGACATTTCAGGAAACGAATTGCGTGTATAATATTTTAATTTCAAAGTAACAGTGGATCAACAATGAAAATTCGTTGTACAAAAGATTCTCGTCAACAATATTATCTATTTTGCACTTAGACTTGCCTTCCAATATATTTTAATTTGAGTAATTATCAACTCTATATTTTTAGGTGTAAAACATTTGAAACTATCTTTGGTTAGTTTTACTTCTATTAGACTTTGTTCGTAAAATTTCTTATCGTGTGTATATATTTTTATTTCAAGTGAACATTGGATCAACAGTGAAAATCTCTCGGACAAAAGACTCTCTTCAACATCAATTCGACATATACTTGGCTTCCAATATATTTTATTTTGCAAAAATGTCAATTTCTATAATATTTGCAGGTGTAAAACATTCGAAACTATCTTTGAATAGTTCGATTTCCATTAGACTTCGTCAGTTCACAAATTATTCGTAATGGAGAAAAGTTACTCAACGTACGCTTTGCCGACAGGATCTGACATTATTTTAGACACAACTTCAAGAAGCTCCTTGGATTTGGAATGTTAAACAATTTTGCCCATATTTCTGCAGTGAAACTAATCGCGTATTAGCTATTAACATATCGAGTACGAGTATCATAACTGCCACAGATGTTGTTTTGAAATCCGAGCTTGTAGAGTGAGGATTTTAAGACATCTAAGGCTGTTATGATTCATAACATCCGTGATTTGTTCAATAGTTTGTCGGTTGCAGTATGGTAATGATTGACATGTACGGCAAAGGAATTTTACTGTACAGATACAGTTGTTTCAGTATGGTAATGGTTGTCATGTATAAAGAAATATTACTGTACAGATACAATTATGACTTAGTTACCAGCCTACTTTTGTATATGTAAATAAAGCCTTAATATCCTGAAACCGATAATAACTATTAACTTATCTAGGCATGTTGTTTTGAAATCCGAGCTCGTAGAGCGAGGATTTTAAGACATCTAAGGCTGTTATGATTCATAACATCTGTGATTTGTTCAATAGTTTATTGGTTGCAGTATGGTAATGGTTGACATGTACGGTAAAGGAATATTACTGTACAGATACAGTTGTTTCAGAGTGTTAATGGTTGTCATCTACGCTGAAGGAATATTACCGCACAAATACAGTTATTAGTTAGTTACCAGCCTACTTTTGTATTTGCAAACAAAGGCTTAATATGCTGAAACCGATACATAATACACTATTCTTTAGGAAGCATTGGATTAACAACGAAAATTCGTCGTATTGTAACGTTATGCCCTTCCGAATTTAATTTTAGTCCTGGTAATTAATTGTGGTCATTGACGACTTCCATTAATTTCGGAAAGGCTCAAATTTTTATTAATTTTTCTACCCCGAGTAACTCAGTCAAAGAAAATGGTCATCATTTCTCAAATGTGTACGGTTAGGAAAACACAATATAATTACAATAGTATAATGTTATTGACTATATGTACAAGGTAATCGGTAATTCTAAACAAACTGAATTATATATTAATAAAAATTAGCAGTTTCCTGGGAGGCTGTGTTTTTACGCCTTAGTAAGCTGCAATCCATTCAGTAGGTAGGTGCGGGTGGCGGTTGCATTCGGCGAGGAGCTAAGTAGGTATTTCGGCCGTGTATGTCGAATGTCCAGAACGCGGCTTCGGAGATAACTGCGTTCTGCAAACATACGCATAATTTAACAAGATTGGGGGATACGTGCGGCTTCCGGGAATGCGTAAGAGATGATGCAGGTTGTGAAGGTGTGGCAGTTCGTTATTCCAGGAGTACTCATGCCGTGAAATTCGACATGGTAAAGTTCGCTAATTTCAGCCGGGCAAATGGATTTGACAGCTCGGCATTTGCTTGCGGCAAGAACCTCCGGGCTTTGGAACAACGTCGCCGGACGCACAATGCGATCCCTCCAGGTAAGTTTATCAAATGCGGCTATATTGCTCTAGCCGCTTTCGTGCGAAACGCGCAATATGTTTCCTACAGGTACAGTTATTAATGGATTTTTAATATTCTTACTGCTTACGGTGGTGGGGCTTTGAATTAACGGGAAATGCGTTTAGGAGACAGATAAACACTATCACATTCTAAGTGCATAAGATTGGTTCTGGCGGAGACGATAGGAGATAGATTAACGCTACCACATTCTATCGTTTAGGTCAGGCTGTGGTGGAGATGTTGGGAGACAGATAAACACTATCATATTCTAACATCAGAAAAAGATTTAGGAAAGAGAACGTCTAGGAACTGAAGTCGAACTGATCAGGAACGGTGAAGTCAAGTGACTTAAAATGATCGATAAATCTGCTTATACAGGGTGTTTGGTTCACCGACGTATATCCGAAAGGAGGTGGTAGGTGAGTCGGTTTGGAACTTATTTAACCAAAAATACCTTTATACAAAGTGTCACTTTTTATACGTGGCTTACTAGATCAAAGTTTGATATCTAGAGAATACATTTTTGAACTTTAGTCGACTCCATATTTTGTTTTATCACATGTAGAGTGTATCAAGTGATTTTATTTGATAGAACAGATATCAAAGACTACTAAAATAAAAGTTACAAGAAATTAAAAGTTTGCAGTTGTGTCTAATTAAAATTAATCATACTAAAACTGCAGTAATTTAATAAAATTACAAAGTTGGCTTTATCTCAGAAACCGTGACACTTTGTATAAAGGTATTTTTGGTTAAATAAGTTCCAAACCGACTCACCTACCACCTCCTTTCGGATATACGTCGGTGAACCAAACACCCTTATACTCTCCGGGCGGCTTTATCGGTACAGTGGCTCTGGGTTTCCATGGAGTGAAAGACGACGCCGTCGTTTATTCATGGCGACCTGACGCATACCGAGTACCTTCGTAAAACCGAGCGCCGGATAGATGTAACGCTCAATTACGAGTTGTACAAATTTAATACAATTTTTAATGTTTAATTAAAATTTGCTGCAGAAGCTAGCGTTACAGCACAAGAAATTCTTGTCAACAATATCATCATGTTGCACATATACTTAGCTTCCAGTAGATTTTTATTTGAAAAATTTGCAATTTTATAAATGTAAAACATTCGAAACTCTCTTTGATTAGTTCGACTTCCATTAGACTTCGTTAGTCAGCCCACAAATTATTCGTAATTGAGAAAAGTTACTCAACGTACGCATTGTTGACAAGAGCTGACTTTTTGCAGACACAATTTCAAGAAGCTCCTTGGACTTTGAATCTTAAACAATTTTGCCTATATATTTTCTGCAGTAAAACTAATCGCGTATATAATATTTTATTATCTAGGAAACATTTTATCAACAACGAAAATTCGTCGTACAAAGGATTCTCTTCAACAATATTACTTATTTCGCACATATACTTTTCTTCCAATATATTTTCATTTGAAAAATTGTCAATTCTATAGGTGTAAAACAATCGAAACTCTCTTTAATTAGTTCGGAAGCCACTTCACAAATTATTCATAACGGAGAAAAGTTACTCAACGCACACATTGCCGGCAGGAACTGACTTTATTTTAGATACAACTTTCAGAAGCTGCTTGGTATTTTAATTTTTAAAAAATCCCGCATTTTCTCTAGTAACATTGCAAGAAACCAATTGCGTGTATAATATTTCAATTTCAAGGCAACATTGGATCAATAGTGAAAATTCGTCGTAGATTTTTTTCGCGAGTCTACATAATTTCACAGAATTAAATGTTTTATTTATTGCAATATAATCAGTATTTTTCATTAATAAGTGCACTTGATGTGAGCAGCAGTAACTAATAATTTAGGGATAAAAGTTAGCATGAGATAAGGTAGGTTTCAGAAGGGTTATATGCAGAGTTTCAGATATGATACATTTTTGGAAGGTCCAATGCAATTTAATTTGTAACTGACGAATTTGAGCTTAGTAACGTCTCACATAATGTGAATAAAATGATACAGAATGATTTGTTAAGCACAGAAATCGTATGAGCATTATGCATTAAAAGTTTATAAGCCAGCAAACTGCAAGTTAACTGAAAGGCAAACGAAAACAGTGCTAGCAAAGCAATAATTGCAATAGAGCAATGGGAAAATGTAAGGCAACCGATCGAAAAACAATTAGTGAGATGCTAAATGAATTCAAGTGCATCAGTATATTATAAACAAAAGTAAAAATTAAAAACAGAGTGTGGTGCCATTTATCTCAAGAAAAGGACAATTTAGGGATAATGCAAACACATGATATCAAAACTGTAGTCCATAAGTTGAAACATGTAATCAAACCTAATTTCTTTTAAACATATGAAAATCTAGTTGATAAATTATGAGACAATCAATTGTCATAATTAATAAAACATGCTGAAAGTTTTCATGTTGGGTGAAAGTTAAACTCCACTTTTTGTAGAGAAATTAATAATAAAGAATCATGTTGTTGAGTCAAATTTGTGGTGGAGTTTTTACCAGTCTTGTTGGGCATCTGTGGGTGTAGTTTTTAAAAGTGCAGGAGTTCCAAAGATAGTGCAATTAGGGCAGCAAGTTTCCACCTGGTGCGGCGTTGAGTGCGAGCCAACTTCGGTGTCGATTTTGAAGCAGTTCCAGACATCGCAAGGCAGATATTTTTGGTGCTACGTGGAGAGGAAAGCTTTAGCAACCCATGGGTAAAAGAATTAGGACCAGCAACCCATTTCCAAGTTAGTATTTGCCGTGGCGTCCTTCCAGTGTGCCAACCAATAGCGGAGCACCTCCTCAAAAAAGTAAAATTTTACAGCAAGGAATTCGTGGAGCTTTACAGAAACTGGGGTTCGTCAAGAATAGACCTTTTCCGAGAAGTTCAACGTGTTTCCAGCATCCCAGGTTCATCCAGCTTCGAATAATTTAGATAGCGTTCCTAGAAAGTGCGAGTTGTCAAGGAATTTGTAGTTTTTACTGGAAATATGACACAAGCACATCTGAGCGTGGGTTTTGACGTCATCCTGAAACAAAACGAGGTTAGCCGTTGCTACGTCACAGAATTAATCGTATTTACCTGATGCATTCTTGCCATTTTGGTGTTTGAATATTCAATTTGACGGATCATTTGTGGATTGCACTAAATTTAAAGGTTATTTAAGTGTTAGTTGGGAATGGTGCATTTACCATAATAATTGAGAGTAATTGTCATGTAAGGAATTATTTGTCATACAAAGTTTTCTATTTATTTTATGAACCGACCCCTGAGTTAAGAATTGTTTCATGTTCACCGGAGCTAAGCCCTAATTTATTGCAAATAAGTAAAATAGAAAAAGAGCAATAAACTTTATTTTTCTTTTAATTTGCCCTGAATTTGACAGGCAGTTCTTGATCGAAACTATACAATTCATAAAGTGTAGTAACCCTTGCCATAATTATAAATTTTATATTTTATTTAAAACCCTACTATTATATTTTTAAGTGATATTGCCATATACCTAGAGTCTACACATTACCCTTTTGCTGTGACGTAATAATTTTCTGTCTTTATTTAACTACAAGGAACTGGACGAAACAAAACATTTTCAATTTTTCGTCAGGTCGGCGTTAAATATACCTTATTGTTTGCTGTCAATGTGACATTTGTCCAAAATCGTTAAAAATGCCGCGCTATAACGAGCAATCCCAAATTCTTATTTCAAACGTCAGAGCAGGGCCGTAGCCAGACAATGATTCTAGGAAGGGCCAAAGATTTTATTGAAAGGGCAAACATATATTTTCATAAATGCTAACAAATACGTATAGGTAGGTACAAAAAAATTTTAATTTACGTAAATAATATAAATCGAACACTAAAATTAAAATAAGAAAATAAAAGACACTAAAAAAGTTGCAACTTTCTGTTACGCCGATCGTTGAATTTTCTTAAAAATAGATTAAAGTCGATGTCTTCCGCTTTTTTCTTTTCAAAAGCTATAAACACTAAATCGGCCATCCGTTGGTGTTCCATAGAAATCCTTTGCGGACGGTTAACGGCAGTGAGGGTTGAAAATGTCGACTCGCAGGTTGCTGTACTACATCCGATAGTTGCAGTGGATGCAAACATTTCATAACATTTTTTAAAGACCTCTCGCTGCTTGTACAGCTCCTGAAATACGTTTGCTTCTGATCTTTTGGACATAAAATCCTTTACAACTGCCAATTCCTCTCTCGATGGAATGGTGATACCTACAACAATAAGATTGTACAGTTTTGATTACGTTTAGTAAAAAATTTTACAACAACCTAAGTACTCACCTAACTGTTTTAAATACTGGATTTTGTCGAAATCAAATTCTTCAATGCTGCTAATGCAATTCAAAAGTTCATCGTTATCACAAAATCTTTCTTCGAGTTGGGTTGTTACTAGATCTATTACTTCGTAGTAAACTCTCTCAAACTGAGACGGAACATTATCTGTATTGGAATATATTGGCAACTTTTCCGAAACTATGTAGTCTTTCATATTGGCAGGAGCTTTTCCAACTCTCTTACTAGAACCAACTTTATCTTCGTTATTTCCTAAAATATTTTTTGCCTCATTTAAAATTTCGGAAAATGCTTTAGCTGTTTTCATTATAGATATTTGGCGTTTGACGGATTTAATAATCAATACAGCATCTTTCAAACTGCTTGATCGGGCTTGCAAAACGGCGTCAGCTGGTTCTAGAATTCCTAAAATTTTCTTCATAAGACATAAAGCAAATCGAAATTTTAGTTCTAGCATTACAGATTTTATTCCTCTACTTTTTGCAACGTCTCCCCCAGAAAATTTTTCATGTTTCATAATAATATCTAACGTTTTTATTATCTCTTCATAGTTAGAAAGTATAACATTTACAATCGCTAGATGCCCTGACCATCGTTGTTCTAGAACCCGAACAATGGTTTTTCCTTCATAGAGAGCTGCCACTGTTCCGTGTTGGAAAAATGCATGCAATAAAATACACTGATCAAAAAAGTGCTTCAGAACAGGTATTTCTGAGACCATCTTAACAACAACCAGGTGAAGTCGATGATTGTAACAGTGTACATAAGGGATGCGTCGATTTAACGCTTTTTGAATTAGTGCAGAGACGCCACCTTTTTTTCCGCTCATAACAGAGGCACCATCGTAACATTGACTAAGAAGTCGAGATTGGTCAATATTACTGTCTTTCAGAATTTTTAGTGTCATTTCAGTGAAAGTTTTCGCATCCATTTTTTTTGTTGTGTAAATTCCTAGCAAAGACTCGAAAACCTTACCGTCTTTAACATATCGAATTCCAATGGATACGTTTTCTCGATTGTTTTTATCTCTTGTTCCATCTTCAAGCAATGTAAACCACGGTACATCTGCATTTTTTACATCGTTAACCACATTTTCACGCACTATTTCGGCCAAAATTTCAATGATTTCATTTTGAATTTCAGGAGAAGTGTAGACTGCATTTTTAGGGATATGTTGTGCGCATTCAGCAAGTGTGCTATCTTTTTTTAAAGTATATTTAAACAAATTAACAAACAATCCTCTTTCAATATGCTCTTCCGCTTCATATGTTCCTCTAAGTGCCAACTCATTCACGGCAAGAAACTGGACAACCTCAGCTATCGATTTTATATAGTATCGATGTTTTTCGAGAACATTTTGGCTAACCAATGTTGATATAGAGGTAGCACTGGATTGTCGGTACAGTTTTTCATTCCACATAGTCATTGATGTAATATGGGTCTCACTGTTTTCGTGCTTTGGAAATCCATTTTTGGGGTCCATAGCATTTTTCCAGTTTTTGTAACCCGTCTCGGTATATGCGGTTTCTTTGGTTGCAAGTGGCTGAAATTGTCTGCAAGCATAGCAAAAAGCAACATCCATTTGCGCAGAATATTCCAGCCACTTAAACTTTTTAAACCACTCTGCATGAAACGATCGATTATTTTTTTGTTTAGGATAGTTTTTTAAGTGGATTTGTTTAATTGGTTCCCCGAGTCTTACTAAGTCATCTGCCTGGGCCCGTGGTGGTGCTGTTGCTAAATTAGCAGCCGATAATGTAGTTTGTACAGTTATATCATTTGCATGATGCACGTGTATATCCGGTTCATCGTCTATTTCAAGCCGTAGCCTAGGCTTTTTGATAAAAAACTTCCTTATGTCCATTTTCAATGCGAGGTGGAAAGCCACAAACACAAAAATTATAAAGTACTACAAACAATCACAATTTGGTTATTATTTGCCAATTTATTTGATGCGTAGCAATTTTTACTGTAGAATTTAGTTCAGTAAAATACACACGTTTATGGAAAACAATAACCTTCCTTTATTTTAACTTTAAAGAAATAAACAAATATACACACGTACACATTCGTTAATATTACACAAATGCAAATACAAATACGTGAGGCGATCGCGTTGATCTGGGACGACTGATGTCCAAAACTAGGCTACTCCAGTTTATATAACCACTGTTTGAATGGCAGGAGCCCCGTCCATTCTTCCTGATACAATAGCACCCTTCGCTCTATTGTGACAGACAAGTTTGGGATGCTACCTCCGATAATAAAATTGCATGGGCTTCTTTCATATTCAAGAATTTACAACTCTATTGTGTCCAAGGGTTGGTCATTGCTGTGGACATTTGGGTCACCAGGGTATTTACGTAACCCTTCCTTTTGTTATTGGGTGCTCCTACGCTTGTGACATCCTTCCTGCTGTTTTCCGAATTTATACTTTGACGTTTTTGACGAGTTAGTCCGCATTGTTTGATGGAGACACAAATCACCTTTGGGTTCTAACACTTTTTGTTGGCATATGTCGCACTGACGTTTATAGATCATTCTTCACTCACGTTTTAGATAGCACTGACGTTTACAAATTTGGAACTGCGCTTAATGTCAAGTTTCAGTTGATTTAGAATTGTACTTAGTGTCAAGTTTGGGTAGATTTATGACCATCCCTTGCACGACCGGCGTTTTTAAGTCAATTACCTTGGTACGCTACAACAACACAGCAAAGCAACAAGTAGTAAAGCAGTACTTTTCTAACTAAATCGGTTGGGCAAACAGACAAGCGATGTGACGACTCGCGGGGCAGGCGGGGCTGAAGTTCGTGTACTCATTCGGCGCGAGATAAAACTCGAAACAGTCGAAACTTTGACGCCCGACGCCAGTGTTGCCAAACCCTAGTATTGCCTTGCCAGTACTACTGATTCGATGCGTATTCTATCGATATTATTTTCGAAATAATTAAGATAATTATTTTCAAGATTTTTATTTCTAAAACCTAGGTGAAAAATTAATTATTAGGAGGAGGACCATGTAAATTTCTCCAGGAAGGGCGAACATTCTTACAGGAAGGGCTTCGCCCTGCCTGGCCCTCCCCTGGCTACGGCCCTGCGTCAGAGACTTCTTTGAAGAGGAGAAACGTAGAACAGGAATGGGCCAAGAACGTCTTGGAGCGAGTAATGTGCTACTTAGAGCATCCCTGGCATTAAAAGTGAGTGAAAGGACTATTTCCAATATTAAGAAAAAAGGGATTCAAACGGATAAAACGTATTTTGAAAACATGTCACAAAAAATAAGCACAAGAAAAACCAAAATTACTGAGTTTATGAAAAACTCAATTCGAGAAACGGTATATAGAATGTATGAAAAGAAAGAATATGTTACAAAGACCACACTGCATCAACAGTTAAAGAATGAAATTGATTTGGCTTACTGCATAAATTCTCTTAGAACATGGTGTAGAAGCATCGGTTTTAGATGGAGAAAAGAAAGTAACAGGAGTTATTTAATGGAGTTACCTAACATACAATTAAAACGTTTAAAATTTCTCAGAGAATTTACAAAAAATCAAGAATCTGAGCATCCATTACAACCCATTTTTCTTGACGAAACATGGATTTTTAGCAAGGGTTCGTTTAGAAACAGCTGGCAAGATGTTTTGTCGAAAACGCTTCGTTGGTTTTTTTTAAAGTGGGTTAAAAACTGGGGATTATCATTCAAATATGAACAGGCAAAATTTTTGAGAAATGGTTTCGAACACAACTAATTCCAAATTTAAAACAAAAGTCTTTGATTATAATGGATAACGCAAGTTACCACTGTGGACAATTGGAAGAAATGCCAAACAAATCTTGGACTAAACTGAGATTGATTTTTAGGTTAAAAACTAATAACATCGATTATCCTGAACATGCAATGAAAGACGAACTTTGGTCTATTGTTTCATGTAAGAAACCAAACACTAAAACCTATTATTTGGATGAATACGTTAAGCCATACGGACATACAATTTTGAGAATTTCGCCGTACCATTGCCATTACAATGCTATAGAAATGGTTTGTTCGGAATGCAAGCGCAAATACGATCATTTAATAACTTTAACAAACTCGAAACCAGAAGAAATTCTTCGCATTTGGAATCAAGTACTGGCTGATGTTACTATTGACCACTGGAGGAACTACGTCAATCACGTTGAAAAAAAAATTATTAAAGCATGGGATACCATCTCTAACAAGAGAACACCTGGTGAAAAGGTTACTAAACCTAATAAGAACGGCAGACCTTTTTACTGAATAAGTGTAATGATGAGCAGCACAATAAGCCAAGAGGCTGCAGTGCTGTATGGCATCCAACCAACTCTCATCACTACACCACTACAATACAACACAATACAATGGGATACCATGAAAGTTTGCGACGCTTCTAATATTGATCCTATTATTATCAATATCAATGAAGACGATTCATCAGACGAAACAGAGTTTGACTCTTCCAGTGACTTAAGTAACTAGTTCTTGCCCCCGTTTCTTTATTTTTACATTCTTGGTTGATATCTTTATTTATAAATAATCCTGTATAATTGTTAATTCTTTAAAATAAAAGTTGGAATTTAACAATTTTATTTAAACAATTCGACCAAACAGTGACAGATTTGAAACGTTTGAACCTATAATCCATTTACTTGACTTCCGCGCTGAGAGTTTTATTTTTTTTAAATTCTTGACTGTACTTTTAAAATAACGTGGTTTGCAGACTGAAATGTAAATAAATTACTAAAATGTTAAAGAAGGAAGGTAACGTTATCGTTTAAATATTTTTTCCGTCAATCGTTTATATATCGACTCATTAATGCATGATTTTGTCTAAAAAATCATGCATTAATAGACCCGTTTTCGCAATGATTTTATATAGGCAACCATACGTACTAAACGTCAAATGTATCTGAAATGTCAAAACTAAAGGTTAAATTATTCCGTGGATTTATTAATATAAATATTTACATTAGAAAACGCTTCGCTCAATATCTTTGTGGCAGTTTGTATTTTATACCTATCGAGTTCTCAATGTATCCTTCGGCAACAGAGGTGGATTTCCAACCGCCAAGTATTTTAATTGCCGCAAAATTGCTCCGGCATCGGCAACCATACGTACTAAACGTCAAATGTATCTGAAATGTCAAAACTAATAAATATTTTTGATGGATTTTAATAAACGTACGATTGACGGAAAAGTCTTGTAACCAACTCTTATGTTAATCGGTGATTAATAATCTCGCTCTCGATTATTAATCACCTTTATTAACACACTTGTAGGTTAAATAACCATTAACAGCTACTAGCTGCAGAAGCAGTCACCTGCGTGTCAAGGCCATCTCTTTACTATGACATGAATTATAACTGTCATAAATGGAAACCTTTGTTAAATCGACATTTATGGATTAATAACAGTAAATTTAAGGCCGTAGAAAAACCATTGTGTGTAAACTCGTGCTAAAAGTGTTTATGCACGATACATGTTATGAAACTCAGCCTTCGGCCTCGTTTGATTATTTTTATGTCTCGTGCATAAGCGTCCACTTTTAGCACTTAAGTATTGCACAAATAGCTATTGTTAATTAAAACCGAAAAAAAAAGAAATCGCGAGTCGAACCATTCTAGGACGAATGTGTACATGTAGAACCGATAACTGAAGAACGATTTGCTACTCCATGGAATCGCCCGATTTAGCCCCGTCTGAACTCCTACGGCTGCAGAAATTGCGTAGAAGATAATATGTGAAGGATCGGTATTGAGCGTTCACACCATTGATCCAATGATGGATGATATAAAATCAAATGTTGTGATTGTTTGGCAATGATACAGCTGAAGGAATTTTGTATCGATTTCTGACATCAAATATTAGGTACTACGATGTACAATGGTGTTCAGAAATGCTTTGTACAGAGACAGGTATAAGTTGTGTCTTCCTTAGTATGTATGTGTCATATTGATTAATTTAGTTGCTTGTCAGTTTGACATTTTGAATAAATGGTGAATTTCTAGTTATTTACAAGTGAGGAACAAATAAAACATTCAACAATACACGCGAGGTAACCATTTTTACTGGCTCAAGGATATGACAGGCTCGCCAGTCATCCCAATCCTATCGCCAGTAAAACCTGTTTTACCTGGCTTGTAATGTTAAATACTATTACTTGGCTAGTTTATAGGCTAGCTGGATAGTATACAAACTATCCAAATGTCTGGCTATTTTGATGGAAAATCATATTTCTACTAAAATAGCTATGAATATTAGCTGGTTTGCATACTATCCAGCTAGTTTACACACTATACAAGATTTATCGCCAAAGTACAAACCACAAGAAAAGTACATAAATTAACCGGTGATTTTGGCTAGTTTACACACTATCCACAGGATTTGGATAAAGTGTGAACTTAATATTCGTAGTAATACATAATAACTAACTCGTTGGTTAGTATGTAAACTAACCTATTTCATTTGGTTAATTTTTGTAAGATTACATAAGATGATTCGATTCTCTGTAAATCATACGTATTTACCACATAATAATCATTCTTCTTACTAGTGTTGGGTCCAGTTTTGCGTATTCTCTTTATACTTTGCAAAAGTTCACTATAATCACTGTTATTAATTAATTTTGAATTCTGCGACTTTTTCTCGTAAACTTCTCAAAGTAGGTTTTCAAATTGTTGCTGTTGATTCATTTTTAATTACCACATACCTATCCTTATCCAAATTTCACAAGACACGACAGTAAACAATGACAACACACAGCACTTGCCATAAACATAACTTCACTTTTCTAATAAATTACCCAAATGGAATTGGTTAGTTTACATACTAACCAACGAGTTGGTTATTATGTATTACTACTAATATCAAGTTCACACTTTATCCAAATACTATGGATAGTTTGTAAACTAGCCAAAAACAACGGTTAATTTGTGTACTTTTCTTGTGGTTTGTACTTTGACGATAAATCTTGTATGGTGTGTAAACTAGCTGGATAGTATGCAAACCAGCTAATATTCATAGCTATTTTAGTAGAAATATGATTTTCCATCAAAATAGCCAGACATTTGGATAGTTTGTATACTATCCAGCTAGCCTATAAACTAGCCAAGTAAACTCTTTAACCGTAACATATACAACAATTGTAGTGAATCCATCTTCACAAATCACAAATACTGTACAACACTTTAATGAACACGACTGTACATCGTACATACACATGAAAACCAATGAGGCACTAACTACAATGGATGAACTGCTACAATGAAAATCCCGAAAAAAAAAACGTTACAGCAATAGTCACTCTGAAACAATCATGTACCTAAGTGGCGTTCTCATCGCCAAATCCATTAAAACAAAGGTCTATTTGCTACCAAATTCACCTTCTTTTTTCAGTTTAACTCCGCCTGATTTCCAGATATATATTGCTACGAGTGGCAAAAAGAGCTCTCGTTAGATGAAGTGTTACTGCAGGTCTTGGGGTATCGAATTTTTGCTAGTCTTGACTTTTTGAAACATCGAAATGTTTGCAGTTCAAATAAAGTTAAGCGTTTTTGCATTTCAAACCGGAAATAATAGTTTTAATCTAATTCTTGCAAAGGTAAAATGGCATGTTCGAATGTAAACAAGGCTCCACTTCCACTTGAATCTTAGATGAAACACCAAGATAAGAGTCGAAATTAACCAAACGATATATCGCGTGGAAGCAACTTTTCAGATTTGCACGACTAGCTATCAAACCATGGGATTGGATACCCGCACATCTGGAAAACAAAGAAGTGAATGCGATAAATACCGCGGGTGTAATTATTAGTCCTGATGAATTCTATCATAAAAATTATCCTCCATCTTTTCCAAACAATTCTGATAATTGAATGGTAAAGGGAAGAAGCACAATGGATTACAAAAGCCACTCTCGTTTTGCTTCTCGTAGGAACAATAGCACCACACAGAATTTAAGCACCAAATTTCACAATGGTTAATTTTAGACTTCCCGCAAAAGTAAAACTGCAAATTCAATTAAACAACGCCAACAATGATCGACGTTATATCTCCCTTTGTCCCGAAACGGCCAATAAAAATGTGGGCAAAGATTGTTGCTGTTGTCGCTCCATAACGCAAAGGCGGTACAGGTATTTCGATTAGTTTTATTATTTCTAATAATGCTCACTACAGGATTACGCTGCTCGTACCCACCTGTTTGATTTTGATTTTTGACCGATTATCGACACGGCAATCTAAACAATTAGGCAAAGTAGCCTGAACACGTTTATGAATAATGCCAAAGCCGATTCGTGCCGATTCGTACAGTGGTCGGCGCTTCACTTTTGCCGACTGGAACCAAAAAGTGGGGTTATGTAACCCTAACTTAAGGTTATGTGAAAATAATTTGCTCTGCGGTGGAACTAAATGCATTTGAGGAAGCTAAGTCGAAGAGAAGTGAAGCTTGAACTCCTCAACCGTTTCGAAAACGCTCAGCTTCAATGCTCGCAAGGTGATTCAATGCATTGGCTAAAAACAAACTTGCTCCTCATGATCTGGTCTGGAAACTCCGAAAGTCGCTATAAAGTCCTTCGCGGCTTTTTCTTAATTTGTCGCCACGTCCAGTTAATGGAAAACCGCATTTTGTCCGTGATTAAAATGTAGAGATAGTGTTAAGTGAACGCAACAGATCAAATTGAACTTGTCTGTTTCTTCTTCATCTTATCTGTCATAACAGTGAAGCCGACGCAACCTTCGTTTCTTAACATTTTACTGGATATTAAATCTACTGAATAGGTACTTACAGTTCATCCTAGGAATATTTTCCCTGGCGTCATGTGCGTATGAAGCAATCACGGAAATCATCTATAATTGGGTTGGCATTTGTTTCCACTTGTTAACAGAAGAGACCATTCTAGATCGTTTGCATAATTGCTCCAAACGCATATGGTATAGTATTCCAACCAGAAATTGGAAAGCTATTTAAAATCAGGCCAGCATTGAGAACGGTAAGTCACTTCGTAATTTAATTCATAAAATTACTGTTTGCTTGTCATTCAGTGACACTTCGATAATAACCTTCAAATTTGACAGATGCATTGGGAAGTTTGGAAGATATATACCTACGTTTTTCAAAATTTTCTATGCTACTATATGGTTTTAAAAACTCAACTAGTACCTACTTAAATCATGCACAATGTTACAATGCTTTAACAAAACAGTTACATGTACAATTTGCAAATGAACTGTCATTACTTGAAAGGTGATTGACATTAGAATATTATTTACTGATTGTATGAAACCAACTTAGACATGACTTACACTTTTCATGGTGCACTAGATTTTAAATAACTTTCCAATTTTTGGTTTGAATAATATACCAGAGGAAAAATCCCCGAGATAAACTAACGGGTGTTCATAAACAGTCGTCATCCCAGTTGCTTTGAAAAACAAAATGTTATATCTTTGATTGATTCGTGCAACACAATGAAACGTCATTGAGTACTGTCATAGCGCAGTTTTTCTCAATTATAATAGACATACGTTTTTGAAGTCAAAACCTACTGGGATGACGACTGTTTATGAACACCCGTTATATTATTATTTTACAAACTTTGAAAATTAGCCAAAACATAACCTTACCTTAGGAAGCGCAAGCTTGGTAAATGATTTAAAAGAAAACGACGAAAAATATGCTATGAAATTGCAACATTTGCAAATAACGTATTGTTGCGTTAAATATTCCCAGTGTAGATAATTCGTTAAAAATGGCAACTGAGTTTTGAAATGTACTCCTAACCTAAAAATACAGTAAACATAAGAAAATAGATATTTATGCATTAAGGGAAATATGAATATGTTTTTCCCTGAGGTTGACATGTGTCGGGCTTCTGGCCCGAGGTCTGTAAGTCAACCGAAGGTAAAGAACATGAATATCTCTCGTGGTGCATACAATATTTTATTTACTAGCATGTTAATAAGAACAGTATGAAATTTTAAAATGTCATAATGACATTTAAAATTAGAATTTGTAAGTAACATCAAGGGTTGTCTGAATGTATGGTTGCTAAGACATTGCCTATAGTTGCATGGTTACTATATGAGTTTGAAGGAGACATAATTTGACAAGTCCCTTGGGAGTTATAAGTAGCATTTCATATTTTGTTTCTATGACGAAAATGTACAAAATCATGTTGCTAGTAAATAAATAAGTATTTTTTCGGAAAATAAAAAAAATTATAAATTGGTGTTACTAAATTTGGAATTCACATTTTTGTCAGTATTTAAAGTTCAAATAACTGCAATAACAAATAAAACCATGAAACTTCAACAGTTACCCAAATAATTCGAATAATGGTATTTAACGGTATTGGGCCGATATTGGGCATATAACGGAGGAGGATACATTTTGTGGCAGAGGCCGATTAGGCCGAAGCTGATAAATTGCCCGAGTCAGTTATATGTAATATCGGCCATGTGTTGTTTAAGAGTTTTCGTAATATCTACTAAAAGTGGCCAATTTTAAGTTAACATAAATAATATACATAAAACTTATTAGTAAATCGAGTTTCGTACGTTATTTGATAGTGTATCCAACTATCCACCAAGCAACGTATGTTTACAAATTCGTTGTCAAATAATTAAAAATAATGCACGTAATTTGATACTCTTCTTTAATTTTGATAACTATGTGTTTTGCTCAAAAATTGATACTAATCGAGATATTCACTAATATTAGAAAAAATATAAAAATGTTGACTTTTTTTAAGCATGGCGGTTAAATCCGGGCCTGCCAAGGGGTGCAAAAATAATATACACACCGGAAAAATTAGAGGAACACAAAAAAAGTCATATTTTGGGATGTTCTGTAGCATTATTTAACTGAATATGTTTTAAGCTTTAATGTTAGCAATACACAGATACACACCTTCAGAGAATAACAATTAACGATATAACAGATGAACCTACCTAATTCAAACAGTTTACTGAGTACAATGAAACACTTTAGAACAAAAACAATTGTCTTCTGCTTATAAATGGCTATTTTTGTATCTAGAATGCGAAATGCTACTTTTGCGTTCGAGAATGGAAGTTATTTTGCCGAGCTTTAGCGAGGCAAAATACCCATTCGAGAACGCAAAAGCATTTCGCATTCGAGATGCAAACAATGATTTTTCGAAAACTGCAATAAAACTAAGTAGTATGAGAATAAAAAAATTAAATAAGGTAACTGTCAACGTTAATTGACAATTTTATATTTCATAAACAATTAATTTTTGAACCACGGCCTGCTGAATTGTTTAACAAACGTCAAAGTGGCGTATAAATTTAACTCACTGCAATATCAGCACCTTCAGTTTACATGTAGTACAACATAAATTAGTCATGTTTATAATAGCTTATAATAGTTATTAGTATCTATTGAAATTTTAAATTACTTAATATAAAACTAATGTGGGTTACTTAATTAATAAAATCACAAATAAGTTCCTAAAAAATTGCCAATTTTTTGACATTTCTTTTATGTTCTAGAACGCAAAAGAGTTTTGCGTTCTAGAACATAAAAGTATTTCGCTGTTAAGTGACAAAAAAGAATCACTTTGCTTACTGAGAATTTAACGAAAATGTCAACATTTGATGACAGTTTTCAAAAAAAGTTTTTTTTTATTATGGTATTTGTTAACTTAAGTAATTAATAGTTGGCTTGTTATTGAATAGTAATATGTATTCCCTATTCTAAATCTAGTGTTAAGATTTGATAAAAAGGTAACAAATGAGTTGTTTTGTAAACAAACAGAATAAACTATTTTCTTCTGACTTTGGAACTTCTAACTCATTTACTCTGCTAAACTTGATATTGAATAATATCAAATAACCAATAGTATTAAACATATGGGTGTACTTAATAACGCGTGTTACTCCCACGAGCTCTGATTACTACTTCCATACGTCTATTCATA